>CM038222.1:153615491-153696900 GCA_021442155.1 Cymbidium sinense | reverse complement strand
TTTTATGGAATACTTGTGTTCTCATTAAAGCTTATAAATTTGGATTATTATCACTTTTAATAATCATGTCAAAATAATCAATAAATCATCAAATTAAATTAGAAGTGATAAAAATCATGCATATATTTCTTACAATATTGCTGATAGATTACACTAATAATGAAGCCTTGGAGATCATATAAGAATGGAGCTAAAGGCGTAAGAGTTATAAATATGTGAACATTAACCAAGTCCATGATATGATTATATTATTGAATCGATTAAAAAAAAAAGGAATGAATCATATTGTAAAAAAAATTATTCTTTAAATTTGATTGAATATTCTTTAAATCAATTTCATTAGATTAATTTAATGTGTTGGTTATATTCATTGGTATCTTGATTTAGTTTATTTGTTTTCATGTGAACTTAATTTTTTTAGCTCTAACACATAGTAAGGTTAATTAGAAGCATATAAGTTAAAATTTTACTTTTAAATCTTTGTGAATTCAATTGATTATTTTATTTTATTTTTAAATGTCCAATATTTATAGTGGTTTAAAATGCCTCAAATATTATAGATTTATGGTAGTTTATAGCGACAAATTTGAAGCCTTGTGGAGATTTAAATCACGAAAATGCTCTATATTAGTAGTGACTTAAGTCATCACATATATAGATCTGTGATAGTTTAAAAACATAAACTAATGTTGCATTGTGTTGACTTAAATATAAAATTTTCATATAAACAATTTCCTCTTCTAATCACAATTCTAACCATCCAAAAGTTAACATTTGAATTTTGAAATTAAAGTTTTAGTAATTTGATCAAAATCTATAGATTGATGAACAAATTAGTTATTGCAATATTGCAATAAAGTGGTTTTTAAATCATTATTAAATATAAAATTATTTTCAAAACCTATAAATTAAAGACTATGAATGAGGTAATGCTACTTATAGGTACTTATAAGCTTGTATGTGATTATAGCATAACATGTCTTTTATGTTATTTTCTTCTCTTCTCTTAACATGGATTTGAATAGGATTTGCAAAGTGTATAGTTCATTTGAAAAGAACATATGCTTACATCAAATCTATGCAAATCCTATGTTATGACTTAAGAAAGATCCTCACATTACACATGTAAATTCTACAACTAAATTAATCACAAACTCTTTTGTAGGATTCTTCATCCATTTAATTCTTTTTGTACATTCACATGTATTTAAGAAAAGTGGTATATTAGTTTGGACATCTTGGGGTTGCGAGGCTTTAAGTAGCTCAAAGTTGGTCTTGTACCTTACTCCCCTAGTGTAGAAAATAATGGCGTCATGCTCACTTATGTCTTTTATACATGTGAATGTGCATTATGTTAATGGAAAAAAGAATCCCTATTTCTACATAATAAAATCATGCATTCATGAGATATTCAAATTTTCAAATCATATCACTTAGAATTCATCATCAAAGTGTGCTAAAAATTGCATTGCATGTATAGGTATGCTTAGGATCATTCATATGCATGAAATACATGATGGAAAGAAATAAATAGTTGTGTGTTATGTGATAGTAATTCACCTTAATTAATCCTAAGATGTCTTTCTTATTGAATAGGGTTATTTAGAGCAAATCTAAACTTAGGGTTAATCAAAACACAATAAAATATTCACTAAAGAAAAATCATTAATGAATCTACCTTAGAAATTACTTAAGGTAGGGTTAAAAAAGAAGTTCTCTTCTCTTTTCTTCTCTTTACAATATTTAGTAACTAAATGTAGGTTTATTTAAACCAAATCAAATCATCAAATAAAATTGACAAATCAACTAAATCACATAAAATGAAACTACCTTCTAAGTTGAATCCTTCGTACCTAGAAAATTCCAACCTTAAAGCCTAGCTAAGACATGTCATACAAGCCTTAAATGACACACACACATTAGGCTAAGTCACTATTTCTAGCTCTATGTTAGGGCAGTGCATGGTTTGATGCCTGATTTTATTTTATGATGTAATGTTTTAGACTAGATGTTATATGCATGTGTGTATACCGAATGATAGGATGATCATAGTTTAATCATGTCTTCTGTAGGGGATTGTGCTTAAAAGGTGATGTAATAAAAATATAAATACTTTTACTATGCAGGATGCTTATACCCCTAAGGATGACCCAAACTAGGACAAGTGGACTTGGTTACCCATGTGTGCGGTGCTAAGTCCAAATTATTCATATAATTACTTGGGATTTATCTTTCCCATTTTGATGTAAATTTTGCAACTAAAATTTAGAATGAATGTTATAGGGGAATTAAAGTGAACATTGGTCATAAGGCCATGTTTTATGTACCAAGTAAAGCCTTAGAGAAAATTGCATCTCAAGACAAATCAAAAGGAAGAAAGGAGTGAAGGAAGAAAGAAATAAAGAAAGAAAGAAATGAAGAAATGAAGAATAAAGAATGAAGACCCCAAATTTCTTTTTTGATTCTATGGTGGGACCACATCAGTCTCTTATTCTTTTGCGTTAATTTTATAACTTAATTGATGTTTTATTTATGATTACGCAATTAGGATGACATGAACTTTCTAGTTTCTTCATTATTTGATGAATGGTATGGATGTGATTAGGCTCTTAGGGAAAAATAAATTTGTTATCCAACTAATCAACTTAAAATTAAAATTTAACAACTCATAATCTCACCTAAAGCCTAGGACATAAATTAAGATAATAAAAGATTTAACAACCCTTTAGATAGATATTGTATATCTCACATCACGCAAAAAAAATATGTTGTCTCACTCTTTCTTATGGAGGGCTTCCACCTTTGGCAGAGAAAATGACTTGACCGTTAAGAGCCATGGAGGAAATACACATCCATCTTTTTATTTTAGCCCATAACCAATTTCTCAAGCATTAGGCATATGAATCCCATAGTGTCAAATAAAATGTCCAAAAATTAAAATAAAACTTCATAAAATTTGCATTAGACTAAGTCATGAGTTCATGCCCTTCATGATCTAGTCTCTTAGGGAGTGAGTTTAAGGATTTAGTCTTCTTTCTAAATAAACAACAGTCTAGCTATCTTGCAAAGCATAAGACTTGCCTATATTATTTAAAATCATTGGAGGAGTTAGTTGGTAGCCACCCACATGCGGTTATAAGTCCGACAGTCGGGTGGTTTATCCTCTCATATGGAGATGAACTATATACCCATTTTCACCTTAGATTTAGGTTGTTCTTTGGCCCTCGCCAAAGCTCCCTAGATTTAGGATCACAGATTGTTGTTTCCCTTTACTGGATACAAGCATAAATCCTCACCTCTTAGGCATTTCCCTGATCTCGTGTTATAGAATTATAAGCCCTAGATTTCTAATAAAAATTCTACTTAAACATATAATTCTTCTCAAATTTTAAAAATATAAAGCCCAACCATAGGATAGTTTGGGATGCTTACTAGGTTTCCTACTATCATGAGCATTCCCTACTTATCTCATTTTGATTTCAATAATAACTCTTTCCTTTTGATCAATCCCACTTGATTTTTCAAAAATAACCAATCTATTGATAGTCCTATCTTTGAAATATTTGGAGATAACAATCATTTACCTTAATCGAGAGTATTCCTAAGGATTATCATTCCTTAGGATGTAATTAACTATGAGGTCTTACCTCCATAGGGAACTTAACGAACCCAATTTAAAATAAACCCTACTTTACTTTTCCATATGAAGTAGGGGAAAGATCTCTGGTACATTTGAAGACCCATTATTCTTTGGAGTCTTTATTAGGTGATCAGGTCCATTGTAGGATGGTGGCTTCTATGTCTCAAGATAGTACATCATTCCTCGGCACAATCATCCTAATGAGTACATTTATGGATCTATGTGGTGTCCTAATAATATACACATGTTTTATTTTTCAAATTCCCATGTTTGAGAAATAAACACCACAACAATTAAATTAAAATCTACTAAAATGCAAAGATAAACATTGAAGGGTCCCAAAGAACCAACAGAGAAGACAAAAGTAAATTCATTTTAGAAAAAATGTATATGTCCAAACTACAACAGTGAATGTATATATAGCAGGGTATGCCAGAGTTTGTTACAACTGAACCGTGGAGATTAAACTAATGATGGACGATCAGCTGTTGAGCAAAGCAGGCATGCAAGTGGAGGTAAGGTATTATTCTTATCAAAACAAACTTATATAATGACTTATCTTATCAGAGCCCTTCAAATTGAGCATCCAGTGGTTGGATGGTCAATTTGCTCCTTCTGGAAACGAGTAATGGTGAATGGTTTGGTAAGAATATTGTCTGGTTGATCAGAGGAGCTAATATGAAGGGCTTGTATTTCTTTTTATTGAATTTGTTCTCATATGAAGTGATAATTGATTTCAATATGCTTAGTGTGAGCATGGAAGACTGGATTGTTAGCAATTGCCATTACTGAAGTGTTGTCACAGTGAAGTGGAATTGGAGAATAAATGAAAATAGTGAAGTCAGTTAACAAATGATGAAGCCAGAGAATGTTAGTGGTTGTAGCAACTGAAGCATGGTTTTCTGCCTTAGTAGAAGACTTTGCCACTATAGACTATTTTTTTGTCAAGAGATTAATGTTGAACAAAGAAAAGTATAGTGGCTTTGTTGTAGATCTTTGAGTGTGTGGATTAGCATCCTAATCTGAGTCCGAATAAGAGTACAGTGAGAAGTCTCATTTAGTTATAGGAAGCCCAAAGGTAAGAGAGCTTTGAATGTAATATAATAGCAATTTTAATAGTTTAAAATGATGTTCAAGAGGATGGTGCATATATTGACAAAGATAGTTGACTATAAAAGCAATGTCCATAATAATGTCAAGTATCACAAACTTCCAATGAGTTGATGATAATAAGTTGGATCATGATGGCATTAGAGTTAACGGGTTTGCGAGGGAAGTCATGCCAATTTATGAAGTAAATCAATTGCATATTTGGCTTGACTAAGAAAGTGTCCATCCTATTTTATGAAATATGAGATAGGTCCCAATTCTTCATATTGAAATGTCGGTGAAGATCATCGGTGAGATTTTTGAGTAGAAGAATCCTTCCTTGTGACAACAATATCATCAACATATATGACTAATATATATATATATATATATATATATATATATATATATATATATATATATATATATATATATCTGTGTGTGTGTGTTTGATGAAGTAAGTGTGCAGTTAAAGTAAGGTACCATCTCCAAGGAGCTTATTTGAGTTCATAAATAGTTTTATGTAGTTTGCAAACATAATGCAGATGTTGGCTATCATGAAAACCTTATGGTTGTTGCATAAAGACAGTGGTATTTAATGATCCATGTAGAAAAGCTTTGGCAACATCTAATTGAAGAACTAGCCAATCATGATTAGCTGCAATAGTTAATAAAACACGAATTGTTAGCATTTTAGCCACTAGACTGAAATTTTTTGAATAATTCAAGCCAAATTGTTGATTAAATCCTTGAGCAATAAGTCGCCTTGTACTTATTGATAGTTCCATCTAGATTAAATTTGGTATTATAAACCCATCGACAGCAGAGAATAGAAGTGTTTGTAGGTGGAGCTATTAAGGACCAAGTTCCTTATTGTTATAAAGCAAAGAATTCTTGAGACATCACTTGCCACCATTTTGGAGATTTACTAGCATGAAAATATATGGTAGGGGTGGACTGAAAAATTATCGTGTGTGTAGATTAAATATCTATTTTGGTTTCAATTTGCCTATCTTAAAATGAGTGATCATGAGATGATCAGAGATTGGAGGAAGAGGAATAGGAATAGGAGAGGTAATAATAGGAACAATAGTTGAATTAGAAGAATGTATTATAAATGAAGGAGAAATCTTAGGGAGCCTGGGAAGCTATAGTGATTTTGGAAGTAGTGGGAGAAGGACTAGTAGAAGAGGAATTTTGAAAGTAGTAGTACTAGAGGAAGTGATGGAGGAGAGAGAGAGAGAAATCTGAAAAGTTGTTTCACCAAAAATAACATGCTGAGAGACAAATATTTTTTATGTGTTCAAGTTGAAACAAAGATAGGCTTTGTAATGAGTAGAATATCCAATGAAGATACATGGAAGAGACCTTCAGAAAATTTATTAAAGGAATGAGGTTTAAGCCATGGAAAACAAAGATAGATAAAAACTTTAAGATGACTATAGAGAGGTGGTTTGTTGAACAAAAGTTTAAATGGAGATTTCATTAAGGTAGTGGGAGAAGGTAAGCGGTTGATAAAGTATGTGGACATATAAAGCAGTAAGCCAGAATGTGGTGGAGAGTTGTGCTTGTTATAAAAGAGAGCGGGTGGTTTCGATGAGATGGTGATGTTTGTGTTCAGCAATGCCATTTTGTTTAGGAGTATATGAAGAACTATATTGATAGAGAATATCATGTTTTGTAAGAAAATTATGAAGATGTGCAATTTTATATACACCACAGCCATCTGCTCAAAGAATTTTAAGTGTGGCATTAAAGTGTGTCTCAATCATATGAATAAAATTTATAAGATGTTGAGATGTTTCAGATTTAGATTTCATGGGAAAACCCAAAGAATAATGGGAGAAATCATCAATAAACAAAACATAATATCGAAAACCATCTATGGATAAAATTGAGGAAGAACCCCAAACATCGGTATGAACTAATTCAAAAGGATTACAACTATATTCAATATGTTTTGAAAAGAGTAATTTATGGCATTTTGTCATTTTATAAGTTGAATGAAAAATACTATGGGATGAAATACATATAGAACTATTTTGCTGAGTAATAGCTGAAAGGATGGTTGCTTGTGGATGACCAAGCCAGTTATGCTAAAGAAAAGCATTGGAGATGCTAGAGGACAAAATTGTTTCAGGTGATGAAGCTGAAATAGAGACCATTGCAACTAGTGACCTTTAAAAGAACTTGATTGGTCGAAGGATCCTTGATGATATAGCCATGTTTGTCAAAAGAAATAACACAACTATTATCAAGAATAAGTTTATGTATGGATAAATGGTTGTGAGCAATAAAGGGAACATGTAAAAGACGGTTGAGTATAAGCTTACAGCTTGCATTTGGGGTAGGTAGAATCCCTTGACCTGTATTGGTTATAAGAAGAGAGGCACCATTGCCTACAATAACATCATTAGTTCCTTTATATGGCTCAAAATGATGAAGTTGATCAAGTTTAGTTGTCATATGTGAGGTAGCCCCACTGTCTAAATACTAATCACTAGTGTTAGATGATTGAAATTTTATGAGAAAGGTAGTAGAATGATTTGGAGTTTGTTGTTCATTGTAATTATTGTTGTAACGATATCAATAATTGACAGCTGAATGTCATTATTTATTACATATTTGGCAAGTTAGATGTGCAAAAAATGCTCAACCTCTCTTCTGAGATGATTAGTTTCCTCTTTTGTTAAAATAACAACCTCCTCTCTGAGTATATAGATTACCTCCTTTATAACTGTGTATACCTCTGTTGGAGATAAGAGCAAGAGACAGACTATTAGCTAAACTATCCTTGATTTATTCATTACTTATATTAATTTCTTCACTGCTTAAAAGGGAATACAAATCTTACGGACAAATAAGTCAGTGTATGAATTATAGTTTTGAATGCATGATATTGTGAAGATAAACCATTAAGAATGTATAATACAATATCATCAGTGTCAATGTGTGATCTAGTAGCTATAATAATATCTACTAAGGCCTTAATAGAAGACAAATATTATGTCATTTATTGATTTTTCATAGAGATATTATGCAGTTCATTCTTCAAATGAATGACTTGTGATCTATGTGTAGGTTGAAGATGCCTTTCAAGAGAAATCCAAATATCACAACATGAATGTAAATTGAGAATATAAGGTAAAATGGATGAAGAAATTGTATAATACATAGCAACAAGTAGATTTTGATCAATTAATTTCCATGAGTTGTAATCCTGATTATGAAAGAACTCTCCAATTTGAAGCATCATTTGTTTGGATGAACAAGAGATGGTTTCATCAAGGTAACCTTCAATACCATTTGCTATAAACATCCTCAAAATTTATGTGGTGTTTATTTTCATATGTGGAGGGAACACCAAGCAGATTGTAGGGGTACTTATTGAAGTGATCGGGTATGACATTGAGGTATGATATATTATCTGAAAAAATACATGCATCACCCTTCAATGGACCTAATCACCTAATAAGGGCTCCTAAGGTATGATGGGTCTTCAAATATAATAGAGAATTTTTTCCTAGTTTACATGGATAAATAAAGCAGGGTTTATATTAAACTGGGTTCTAAAGTACTCTATGGAGGAAAGCCTCCATAGTTAATTACATTTTAGGGAATGGAATTATCTAAAAGTACTCTCGATTAAAGTAGACAGTTATCATCTCCAAATATTTTAAAGTTAGATTATCAAAGGATTGGTTATGTCTAGAAAATCAATTGGGAAAGATCAAATGGAGAGACATATTTTGAAAGCTAAAGGAGATGAGTAAGGAATGCTCATGGTACTAGGAAGCTTAGTGAACATTCCAATGTATCATATGATTGGGCATTATATATTTTAAAATTGAAGAGAATTATATGTTTGAGTTAAACTTTATTAGATTACTAGGGCTTATAATCTAACAATATAAAATTATGAAAATGCATAAAAGGTGAGGATTTATGCTTGTAGCTCGAAGAAAACAACTACAATGAATCTTAAATCTAGAGATCTTTAGTACGAGTTAAAGTGAGATCTAAATCTAAGTGGCATGTGGACATAAGAGTTTACCTCCATAAGAGAGAATAAACCAGTCGACTGCTTGGCTTACAACTATCTAGAGTGGCCGCCAGCTAACTCCTCCTATGATTTAAATCCAAGTGGTCCGATTACATTAAATTATAAGATAGTTGGGCTGTTATTTATTTAGTAAAGAGACTAAAATCCTTAAACTCACTCTCTAAGAGACTAGAGTATGACTTAATCTACAAATATAAAACTTTTTAAATTTTATTTCTTTTACTTTGACACGTCATTTAGACAAAGGCTTCAAGATTTTATATGTTAAAATGCATGATGAAGTAGATTATTAGCCAAATTAAAAGAGAAAGAAGGTGAAGCTTTGTTAGTAGGGGTTGCTCTCACAGGTCAAGCGATCTCTATACATGTAAGGCGCCTTCTAATTTTGCAAGAGTGATTCAACATGATGCATGATGTGAGACATACAACCATACAGCTAAGAAGTTGCTAAATCTTTTAATTATCTTGATTTAAGTCCTAGGCTTTATGTTAAGGTTATGAGTTGTAAAAAATTTAGTTATGAGTGATTAGTTGGTTATAAAATTTATTTTATCCTAAGAGCCTAATCGTATCCAGATCACACATTAAGGCATCAAACATAAGAAAATATGAAAAGCATATCATTTCTAATGTATAATTTAAACATAACAGCAATCAATTTTATAAAATAGTATAAAATAATAAGAGGCCAATCACGATTGAATGCGCCATACAAAAAAGAAAGAAGAGATGGGTAGCCGAGCTCTACCCTTATACAACCTAGTATATGAAAGAATAATTACCATTTTATTAAATTTTATGGTTTCATTCTTCATTCTTCTATTTCTTCGATTTGACTCTTCTTTCTTTGATTTGGATGCGTCTGCTTCACAGGCATCACAGGGCACCCCAGGACAAAGCCTTCTGTCCACTACTCATCTTAATCCCTTATAGCACTAATCCTAATTCTTATTGCAAAATTATATTGAAAATAGGAAAAGTAAATCTAACTACACCTGCAAAATAGAGGTTAGCTAAACACACATGTAACCTAAGCAGGTTATATATATATATATATATATATATATATATATATATATATATATATATATATATATATATATATATATATATATATATATATATATATATATATATATATATATATATATATATATATATATATATATATATATATATATATATATATGATTTGGACTTAGCCTCAGACATATAAAGCCCTATCCTAACTTAGATTATGCTTAGAGATTTAAGCAACCTGCAAAGATAGTATTTATATATTTATTTTAAGCATCTCTTAAGCATAACCCCTCAAAATATGGTTAGGCTAGAACATAACATCCAGTCTGAGTATACACCCTAACATAGTCTAAAAATACATCACTTCATACACCACCCAACATAAAGCTAGCGGTGGTGACTTAATTCCAATGTATGTGTTAAGGTCTTGTGGTAGGTCTTTAACTAAGCATTAGAGTTGTATTTTTTTAAGTTTGGAAAATTATTCAAGTTAACATGATGGTGGGTGTCATTTGAAGTTATTTAATTGATTTAAGAATTTTACTTTGTAGTTTTATTTTATTTCATTTGACACTTAACAACTAAGTGTTATAAAAAGAAGAAAGAGGATCATTCAATATCATCCCTACCTTAAGCCACTTTCTAAAGTATATTAATTTGATTTAGTTCTCTTTAGTGAATTTCTTATTATACATTTTAAATTAATCCCAAGTTTAGGTTTTATTTAAATAACTTCATTCAATATATAAGGCATCTTAAGATTAATTTAATTGAATTACATCACACGACATATATCAAATCATTCCTTTCCATCACATATAACACACATATGTTCAATCCTAAGCATATCTATACATGCAATATATTTTAGTACACTTATATGATGAATATATATGCATGTTTGTTCATTCAATTGAATTGTTTAATCATATTAAGTTAAAGCTCTATCCAAATTCTTATACAAAAATGCATAGGGATGAAATTAAATAGGTGTGTGTCATTATTAACTAGGGAAGTGAGGTAAACAAATGACCTCCTTGGGGCTAGCTAAAGCCTCGTATTCCTGGAATGTCTAAACTATATACCCATTTGCATTCAAACATATATAAATTTGTATACATGAATATAGGAAAGGAAGCTTTGAATCACATGACTAATTAATCCAAACACTTAATCAAATATTAATGCATGCATTTTAGTAGAAAAGATGGATTTTCATTCTTTAGCTAGACATACATACACATGTAAAGAGAAATGAGCAAGTACATGCCTTTATTAACTAGGAAAGTGAGGTAATCAAATGACCCCCTTGGGGATAGCTAAAATTTCGTATTCCTGAGATGTATAGATTATATACTTTGCTATCTCACTACACATGAATGTATATGTAAATAAGAGGAAGAAAATTATGCAAAAATTATTTTTTTATTTGATTACATCATTTATGTATGTAAAACAAAGTTTCATTCAAATTCTAATGTAGAAATACATGTAAATAAAATCAAATAAGTATGTGTCATTATTAACCAGGAAATTAGGTAATCAAATGACCTCCTTGGGGCTAGCTAAAGCCTCGTATTCTCAGGTTATCCAAACTATATACTCATTAACATTCAAATACACGTAAAATTGCATATGAATTAAGGGAAAAAAAGCTTTACTTCTCATACCCAAGCTATAAGCATATCATAACTATTATCACTCTAATAAACTTTGAAAAAATAATTTAAATTTTTTAGTGATAATAGACACATATTATAATTGGTCCAACACATGCAAGCTTACATAAAAGAAAATCACTTTATTTGATTAATTTTGAAAAGATGAATGTATGATTTTGAATGACATGCAAAATATAACCTGATTGGGAAAGAATAAATAAGCATAAACACATGATTTCATTCAATCAAATTAATTTATAAGGACGATCATATTAAATAAGGTCATTTAAAATAAACTAAAGCATTCTTAACATTATCTTTAATTTCATATTTTATTTTAATTTAAAGATGTGAGAAAAGGTTTGTTGATCCTAACTCATTCTCATATTTATTAATTAATTTATTTTAATGAAATATAATTAAGTTGATTTTATGAGTTAATTAAGTTGTAGTTTGCATTAAATACATTAACCCTTCCTATGTTACCTTAACATAATTATCCAAATAATTATGAGCCAATATGATATGCACATGAATAGGAAATTAAATCAGCAATGATCCTAAGAAATAATAGGGGCCTGATGCAATTGCCTCATAATTAACGGTTAATTAAGCTAAAGAACTTCATTAGGTACTTTCATGGTTTCCCACACATGTGGGTTAACCATAATTTTTCTTAAATAGCATTAGGTTATTATAAAGTCTACCTAAGAAATGATTAATTGAGGTTTAATATGATCATGATTTCAATTTAGTTAATTAAGTGATTTATATAATTAGTTAAGCCTTAATTAACTTGATTTTAATTAATGTAATGAACTTAGGGAAAGAGGCTAAGGAAGAGTTCTTAATCTCATTCCATTGGTCACTATTGGATAGTGATTAATGAACTTAATCAATTTATTATTGTTCATAGGATTAATTAATCATTAATTAGATTAAGAGACTAATTAGGGATTAATTAGTCAATTCCTCTAATTAAGTAAACAATAAATCCCAAGAAAATCATGGGAGGTAGAGATCATCCTATTACTCATAAAATTTGGAATTAATTGCTCAAGTAATTAAGAAGTAATTAAGCTAATTAATTTTGTAATTTAACTTTAATTACCACTCAAAATTAATTAGAGTTATTTTAAATTAATTCTCCATTGAAATATCTTTAAAATGAATAATTATTTACATTTTTATAATTTTTCTATGATTTATTATGAATTTTGGAAGCTTCAACCATTAAAAATAATTAATTAAGCCTAATTAAAGCTTCATCCGTCGGCTGCGTGGCGATCGCTTTCCATATGGCAATTAGCTTAAAACTTATCCACTTCGGACATGGTAGTAGTAGATGCAATTTCTTGTCCGTCATCTGATCTAAAATCAAATGGCTACGAGTAATCTCACGGCTTGATAGGATTAAATCAGATCGATCTATCGGATCTAATCACGACCGTCCATTTTGATCATGCAGACCGGATACTGCGTGATCTATCATCACTCAGCGAGGAGGAGTCCGTCGGCATTGCTTGATCCGAAGCTTACAGTGCTTAGATCAACTCAAAGGATCCCACACCTTCATGACATCGATTAAAGGGGATCCAATGGTTATGATCACATGGGATGAACATTTTCTTCAAAAAGCTTTAACTCATTTTCATCCAAAGCTCAGTTTTAATGGCCTACCTCAGCTCAAGGCGATGGAAAATGATTGAGGAAGCTTTTTCTAGTGGAGATGAAGCTCTACTAATCAACACGAGCCTTGAATTAATATAATTTTCTCGAAATACCAACACCCGAAGCTTGGGAGGTCAACATTGATCGAAGTCCCACGTCCAATGGTCAGAGGGCTTGGGAGGCGATTCGTTCTTGCTTGACGGAGTGTGGGGATGGTGTGTGCAAAGTTTATTTGATTTTTATGGAGGTTTGAGCAAGTTGGGATTGAAGGAGGGATGCCCTATTTTGGTTTAAGTAAAATTGGCAATGGGGAGCTCTAGATGCTTGGAAACGGCTCTAGGATGGTTTCCTTGGGGTGTTAGGGTTCTCTATGCTCAAGTGCTCAGTTTGGAATGAATTGGCATGGAGGGGGGTATACCCCCTCCTTCCCTTGATTGGATGGTCTAACTAGATTTGGCTCCTAGTGGTCGTCGACCACCTCAGAGGGTCATGGGTGGCAGGGAGTGGATGAGGTGGCTCAGTTTGAGTGGGTGAAGGTGTGTGGGTGGCTGCCAAGGAGGGATAGTAGGTGTCCTATGGGTTTCAAGTGCACTAATGAGAAGGGTGAGGTGATTTCACCTCCCATGGGTCATGGCCAACCTAACCACCCCTTGGGTCAATTTGGGTAATGTCCTAGCTGCCTATGTGAACCAATGGGAGAATGTTAAGTGGCCAATGAGTGAAAATGACCACTTAAATGGGTGATTTGCCTCATGTGATACCCTTGACCCAAGGGTAGAATGATCATTTGGCATTAAATTTGATTTGGATAGATTTGAAATGAGTCAAAAGTGGGCTAGCCAAATTTCAAGTGATTTGGAGTTCATTTGGTTTGATTTAGCTTAATTTGACTCAAAAGGTAAAACTAGGTTAAGTTGGGGTTGACCAATTGGTCAAATTGGGTCAAACCAAGGGTTGGGTCAAGTTTATATGATCATTTGGGATGTGTTGGTGTCATTTATTTGGTTTGATTTGGCTTAGATATGATTTTGACTCATTTGAGTTCAAATGGAAAAAATGGGTTAAGTTGACCAATTTGATCAAATTGGCCAAATTGGCTTGGGTTGGGTGTTGGTTTGGGTTTGGTTGACTAATTGAAGATGATTGTAGGCTTTGGTTTCAATTTATTTGAATTTGATCTAGATTTAGGCCAATTTGACCTTTACTTCAATTTGGGCAATTGGGTCAATTGGGTCCACTCATGGCTTTGGTCAAGTTCAACAATTAATTTAAAATGAACTTGAGCTATTGATTGCAATCAATTTGGTTTATATTTTGATTTGACCCAATTTGGTCTTTTAGGTCAATTTGGGTCAACTTAGGTCAAGAGGGCCAACTGAGTTTGGTTTGGCTCAATTGAAGGTCAAGTCATGTTCAAATATTGATTTTGAGTTGGTATGAATCATTATTTTCAAAGGATTTAGCTTAGGTTGCAATCTAACTAGTTTGGGTTCATATAGGTTATGAGAGTTGACTTAATCAAAGGGTCAAGTTGACTTGGTTTGACTCAATTTATGATAGTTGATCAATCTAGGGTGATCAAATATCGTGATAGGAGGTTTAGGTTGGCTTGGTTCAATCCAATTTGGATGGGATTAGAACTTGGCTCAAATAGGTCAAATTGGCCTCTTTGGGTCAAATGAACCAATTGGGTTTAGTTGGCTTGATTTTAGGTTGAGTTTGATTTAGTTGAATTTATATATGGATTTGGGATTGATATATAAATTCAATTGCAATTGATTTGAATTTGGATGAGTTTTGGTTCATTTGAACATTTCAAGTAAAATGGGTTAAGTTGGGTTTAACATGGGTTGATTTAGTTTGGCTAGATGATTGTAGATTTTATTTGTATTTAGAGAGATGATTGAAGGAATAATTGACTTATGAGAAAATTAATTAAATTTGGGTTTTGGAATGAAAGAATTTGGCTAAGTCCATGGTGTTGGGTTATGTGACTTAGGTTTAGATTTTCATTTAGTTTGATTTAGTTTTGATGATTTAAATGTATAATTCATTTATATTTATTAATATGATTGAAGATATGATTGATTTATGAGAAAAATCAATTGAGTTTGGAATGATTTGAATTAAAATTTGGCTAAGCCCATGGGATATGTCATAGGGCTTAGAAAAGATTTGATTTTATTTTGATCATTTGAATGTATATTTGATTTATATTTAGGAAGATAATTGAAAATATGATTGATTCGTGATGAAATCAATCAAGTTTAGAGTGATTTAATGGCAAATTTGGCTAAGTTCATTAAATTGGCTCGAAGGACTTAGGTTTAGATTTGATTTGATTTGGATCTTGATTTGGATTTGGAATTGTTTGAATGTAAGTTTGATGGATTGATTGAAGGGTTGAATTGATATTTGAGAAAATCAATTGTGTTTGGATTGATTTGAATTTGGAAAAGGCTAAGTCCATGAGATAAGATCATAGGGCTTAGATTGATTATGAGTTTGGATTTGATCATGAGCTTCAATCATTTGGCTTGGAATTTGGATTTGGATTTGGTTTTTAAATTGAATTTGAGGTTTAGTTTGGGAAGTTGAACATGGATTGGATTTGGGTTGTAGGATAGGTGGAGTATCCTAATCCCTAAAGCATAACCTAATCCTATGGTTAACCCTTCTAAGTCTCAAGACTTAGGTTAAGTGTTCACCTAATTATTAGAAGTGTCTTATCACTTGGGAAGTCTTAGTGTCAAGAAGACTCCTAAGTCTAAGATGGAAAGATTGAGAACTTACTTCAAAAGTGATGTCAATAATTTGCAATCTCCATATAGGATAATTTTCTGTTGTCAGTTGAACACTGACAATATTCTTGAGATCTAAATTAAAAACTTCAAAGCAGGGGGAATAATAAGATCTTTTGTCTTAAAGTGAGAGGAAGATTGAATTGTTTCAAAGTTTTGAGAGTTATTCATACCTATAGCGGCAAAGCGCAAAGCTCTGATACCATGAAAACAATCTAATTGTAATATGCTAAAATGCAAAGATGAACATTGAAGGATCACAAAGAACCAATAGAGAAGACAAAAGTAAATTCATTTCAGAAAAACATATATGCCCTAACTACAATAGTGAATGTATATATAGCAGAGTATGCCAGAGTTTGTTGCAGCTGAACCTTGGAGATTAAACTAATGATGGAGGATCAACGGTTGAGCAAAGCAGCACATGCAAGTGTAGGTAAGGTATTCTACTTATCATAACAAACTGATTGAATGACTTATCTTATCAACTATGATACGATCTTAATTTAGGCATAATAGAAGATATAAACTTTACTTTGAAAGCTTATTAGGTTGATGTCATGATAAAAAATAATAATAATTTTGGAATAGTACTAAAAATAAAATGATGAGATACCTTATATAGATAGATAGAAAAACATAAAGTAAAATTGATTCTACAAAAAATGCAAAAGGGTAATATATTTGATTCAAACGAGGTATATTTGAAGAGATATACCCTATATAGCACTATTTTAAATTTTTCTTAAATTAAAAGTTAAAAAATACATATCGACTTGTAATTTATTAAGTTATAAACTTATGAAAAAAGAAAATACAAATTATGAAAATGACCAATTAATTTCCCATATTATAGGAAAAACTCAGGCGACCATGTAGAAACAATTTTAGGAAAATGGAAGAAAAAAGTGGGTTTTTTTTATTAATTCAATTTGACAAGCAAACGCTTAATTAAATGTTAATATAGGCAACCATTTTTATTTTCTCGTAACCGAGTTTATTCTCATAATGATTAATAATGGCGCAATTTCGAAGTTTGGATTAAAATTGTTATTAAAATGAGAATGCATATATATATATATATATATATATATATATATATATATATATATATATATATATATATATATATATATATATTTTTAAATTTTTCTATTAATAATATTATTTTTAAAAATATTTAAAATAAATTTTAGATGTTTTAAATACATTATCATCATCAAATACATTTTATTTTAAAATAAAATAAAAATTAAAAACAAAAATTCATCCAAATAGCCTTTAAAAATAATCGATCTTTGATAAATAAAAATAATAATAAATTTATGTCTTAATGAAATCTTTGAAGCATCAAGCACACAAACAGGTGGAAAGAAATGTCATATCTAATCAAATAGCATCTAATTAGCATCACATGAAACTCTCAATACATCCATATATACCCCATTCATGCATGCATATATATATATATGTATCTAAAGAGAAATCTTGAGATTAATATTGTTCCCAATGACGAAGCACAACTTGCCATCTCCATCCCACGAAAGCCCACATCTCAACCTGATCGCCCGGTAAGTAACTCCGATGAGATTCTCTGTAGTTTCCTTAAGCACGAAGCTTTACTCCCATCTCTAAGATAAAGAGAACAACCCCATCCATTTCTATTATAAACCATCACCTCAAGTCCTGTATGTTCTCTCCCATGTTTCCTCTCTCCCTTCTCCATCTCCTGGTAAAGTCGCCGCTTTTTGGCGTCGATAAGTTAGCAACACTCCTCGGATTCGCCCGCAATCTCCTCGGTCATCGCCGGCATTATCCGATCCTCGGTGACTTCCTTATCAAGAAGCGGTTGATCGCTAGCGTCGGAAGCATAGATTTTTTTTTTGAAAAATATGAGCGAGCAATTCATTCCATGAAAAGTTAGTTACAAGTAACAAGAAGGGATAAAAATAAAATTAAAGATACATACGATCTGAGAACATCCCTCCTTTAAGTGGGATCAAAAGACTCAAAAACTAGAAAATAGTGAGACAAGAGATAACTTCAATTAAACTGAAAAACAAGCTATTCGTATGATAAACAATCTTGACTCAGACACAAAAAAACACAGTGTAGTATACACTGCGGCCGTCCCACCATTAGATCAACCAATCGAAAGAACCTGCGGTTACCTTCACTGCCTTCCAATGGATTAAGAGATACAGATTGCACTTTTACCAGGTTGCTGAGAAGGACATCCATGCAGGACATAATTCTATATTTAATTTCCATTGAAACTATACTGTTGTCATCATCGTCCAGCATAATGAAAAGACCAGCAAAATGAAACCCGATGGAATGCTAGAACTATTAGAAAGATTCATAGAAGAGTGCGAGTTTTCCAGGGCCAAAATCAAGCCTTACTTGCAAAGGCCATGTTTCCTTCCATTTCCATTTAGACACTTTTGAACCAACCCGATATTTTATTTGTTGAATGAGAGATTGAGAAGATGAAAAGAGGTGGAAAATATCCTTTGATTTCTTTCCCTCCAGATCATATAAACCAAAACAGCTGTTATCAGATAATAAAGTCTTTTGATCATCTTATGAGCATGCAGTTCTACATTCCCCAGAATTTGTTGAAGAGTGGAATTCAATAAGAAAAAATGACCATTTGGGAGAAGGGACGCGCAAATCCATCGAGCATTCAAAGAACAAGTGGGGTGTGATTCGGTTGTAGCAAAAGCAACAGACTCCCTCAAAGAACCCACCCTCTTTTGGCTAACACATCTGAGGTCTTCAAACCTCCCAAGAAAGCCATCCAACAATATAACGTATAATTAATAGCACACCCTTTAAACCAAACTTCCTTATGCCATGAAATGCATGGGAAAGATTCAAAACACCTTCTTGAAATCACGATTGGAGGGTTTTTTATTATCCCAAGTAATCAAGTCCTCCCAAAAAAAATTTCAATATTCTGAATTTTATCGAGCAACATAGAAAATTGAAGGGATGACAAAAGACACCACCTACCTTCTTTGATGAGAGCACAGACCTTTGCATCATATGAGATTCCCAGGTTTGTGACTGCTAGCTCACCCATTAGATAAGCCAGGTTATAATCATCACACCAAGGATCCTGAAATAGAGAAAAAGTGTTTCCATTACCAACACGGTATTTGAATTTTTCCTTGTATTTCAACCCAATCGACCTTAACTCCTTCCAGCAAGGGGAACTTCTAGGAGGTGGAACAGTCCATATAGTTCCATATTTCTGCAAACACTAAGAAGCAAAAAGGGATTAATTTTTAATAACTCTCCATAATATTTTTAGCTTGCTGCAGGTATAGAGAGAGGAGGCAGAAATAAGGCCTGTTCCCCCCTTATCTCTAGGCAATGTTGTTTTAAGCCAAGAAATTGTATGGAGCTTTTTATTCTCCCCACTGTGATAAAAAAAATTGGAAGTGAATGAGCATATCTTCTTTAGAACACCTTTTGGAAAGACAATCGATCTAAACCAATATGAGAGTAACCCATTCTACGTAAGATCTTATCGGTTGATAACGCCCAAAGAGAGAAATTTGCTTTTCCAACGCCATCCTCTTACGCAATTTATCAAAAGTCCATTAAAATGAAAGATTTATATGCACCCAGAACCACAGGAAGCCCTAGGTAATTTATGGGGAAGGATGCTTGCTTGATTTGGAGAATGTTTGATAGATAATCTACATTTTGACACCTTTGAAAAAAGCAGTTATAGATTTTTCAATATTGACCTTTAGCCCCATATAATCCTCTAATTCTCTGAGGCATCCTTGTAAAGATCTAATAGATGAATTTTTTGCATTACCCATGGCTAAAACATCATCTACAAAGAGGAGATGTGAGACTTTACACAACTTAACAGCAAAGGGGATAAACCTCTTTAATTGAACTTCTCTATCCATAAGACAAGATAGGGTGTCTATAACTATTGTAAATAAGAAAGGAGACAAAGGACAACCCTGTCTTAACCAAGATGATGAGGAAAACCAACCTTTTATTTCTCCATTTAACACTATAGAAAAGGGAACCTCCATAATACATGCTTCCACTCATTTCACAAACCTCATTGGTAACCCTTTTGCCAATAACCTATGGATCAAAGATTTCCTGTTAATAGAGTCAAAGGCTTTCCTTAGATCCAGTTTAGCAAGAAATTTTCCAGGCTGGAATGTAGAAGAGAGCTCAGATGAGATTTCATTTGCCAAAGCCAAACTATCAGCTATATCCCTTCTTTAATAAAAGCTGATTGAGCACGATTTATCAGTGATGGTAGACAAATTTTTAGCCTGTTGGCTAGTACTTTTGCAATGACTTTATAAAAAATATTGCATAACGAGATTGGACGATAGTCAGATAAATGACTGGAGTGTTTGACTTTTGGAATTAGGGTGATAAGGGTGTGCTTAAAACATCTTGGAAGTTTCTTAGTGCTGAAAAAAAATGGCGCAGCCAAAAAATGCTTTCATGTAAATTCCCATGTCTTAATGAAGAAATTTGAATTAAAGCCGTCCGGCCCCGGAGCCTTGTTTTCACTTATGCTTTGAAGGGCAGAGATGATTTCCTTATCACTAATATCCTTCTCCAGTTCCTCGGCCTGCCAAAAAGGTAGAGTTTCTCCCAAAGGGAGATCCTGCACTTGAAAAGTGGTATGATTACTGCAATTAAACAGATTAGAATAATACCTGCTTATCTCCTCGGCCATCATCTCCTGATCAGAGATTACACCCTTATCAGTTTGTATATCACGAATCAGATTTGCATTTTTCCTTTCTTTAATTGAAGAGGAATTTGGATCATCGTCAGTTATTTCGATAATGAGCCTTGGCCCTTTGCTTGACCCACATACTTTCCATTTTAGTAGCTTTGTATAACTGAATTTTGCAGTAGCTTCCGCATCAAGCATTTGTTTTCGGATCCCAATCTAGCTTCAACATGATCTCTTCTTGATTCTTTTTGGCCTGTATGATTTGAGTATGCAGAGGATAGGGGTCCCAATTCCTTTCCTTGAAAGCCTTTTTAACCTGAGATAATTTCTTAGAAAAAACAAACAAGGGTCACGAAACAAACCCACTCAAGTAGCCCTGGAAACAATTCTGAAGTCCTCATGTGATGACCAATGATTTCTATACATGAACCGTCACGAGGGATAGTAACTATGCTGAAGAGTGGTTATTAAAGGGGAATGGTCAGATGAGAGAGGTGGAGAGACTTTATAATGAGAGTATGGGAATAAGTCAGCCACCTAGGATTGCACACAATATCTATCCTAGAAAGAATAGGATTATTGCTCTGTTGATTCGACCAGGTATAAAATAACCCAGAACTGGATAACTCGATCAATTCACAGTCATTTACACAATCCATAAAGTCTAACGACTTATTTAGAGAAATAGGATTCCCTTGACTTTTCATAGCTTCGCTAAAAGCGGTTGAAATCACCCCAAAATCCAAGGATATGTCCTTGGCAATCGTCCTAAACAAATTCCAGAGAGTGGCACGAGACTTTGCCGAATTTTCAGCATAGATACATGACAGAAGGAAGGATTCATTTCCTTGAATGGAAATAGATCCATGGATAATTTGTGCTATAATAACCAAAGGTTTAAAGTCTACTCTATCCGAGCACCACTTAATCCAGTTGACCCCCACAAATATCAAAATTGGAACAATGCGACTCAGATGAGAAAAGATTGAACTTTTTAAGAAGGAATGGATTGAGAGAGATTTCAGTACCAATTTTGTTTTCCAGGAGACAAAGAATATCGATACGGAAATCCTTAATTAATCTTACACAATCGAAACTCGCCTCTGAGAGAGCCTGACATTCTAGCTACCAGCCGGAGAATACATTAGGAAGATGAGTAATGTAGCTTCCTGCAATTTTTGCTTACCTTTGTTTGCATTTGGTGTCTGATTAGCTTTTAATTTAATAGTTTCCTCCTCTTGTATAGACTTCCCTGGGTATTAGGAATTTTTCCTCTCGATTTCAACGTCTCAGATCGGGTAGGAGAGGTAGCAGAACTAGTAACCATTCCCGTGGGTAAAATTTCACATTGGACTTCTGTGAGAGTATCATTATCAACAGACACCCCAATATTTGCATTGATCTCCTCGTGCTCAATTTCATCCTCCAACGCAGGTGATTGGATGGGTGGTTGATTAAGGTCAGCCGTAATTGGGTTTTGTAATGAGAAAGTAGTATTAGCAGCTTCCAAGGGTCTGGACTCCTCCCCACCAGAGTGGCATAGGATGGATTCACCCCGAGGAGAAATATCAGATAGAGTAGCATTTTGCACATGGGTACCTCTATTATTTGGCTTCCGACTTCTGCTTCTACCCCTAATAGCGAGTGGGTATCGGGTGAGGCGGATTTCTCATCATGAGAAAATGATTGACATTTGGTACAAACCACTTTCCAATCATTGCGATATCTGATTAAACTTAAGCCCATTCATGTTAATAGGGATGGAATCCGGCAAGGTAGATGAAGTTTTAATCTGCACATAGATTCTGGCGAATGTAATGCGGGCTTTCGTTCAGTGAGGTTATCGACAGCTAAAGGAATCCCTATTCATTTCACTTTAGAAAACTCATTCCAACGGAGTGGAAAGTTCGGTAATTTGATCCAGGGAATTTCCTTGATTTGTTCTTTGGTGGGTCTAAAGTTCCATTTCCACTTCTGAAAAATGAAGGGGCGACCGTTGAGGAAGCACGGTCCATTATCCCATACAATGTAAACATCGGGAAAATTTGAAAAGAAAGAAATCTCCTTCCAAGGTTAGAAAATCCATAGATCCTTTGAACTTCTATCTCTTCTTCACGCCAAGAGGGAACCATAATCGGTCTTTTACCTATTCGTGGCCAACCAAGAGATCCCATTCTTTTGACCCTCGGTGTCCTCTTGGAGAAGCAAACCTCCGTCGAATCGGGAGGGATAAAAGATAGCGAAACCGATTTACTCTTCTCATTTTGAGCAAGAAGTAATTCCATCCAATTGTTAACGGGGAAAGATGAAGCTCGGGATGCTGCTAAAGGCGGAAAGGAAGCCTAAGACAGATCCCCTCGTAAAGCCATATCTCAAGAGAAAAGAAAAGGCGCACCAGGAGGTCGAAAAAGGGGAGAGAAGGAGATGATGGGAGGTGTGTTGAAGAGAAGGGAGGAGAAGATCGAAGAAAACTTGCTCTAGCTTACCCTCAAAAAACCACACCGCCATTATTCGTCGTGTGGGAAGCATAGATTTGCTTCTCCATTACTTTCCATGCAAAAGCGGCTCCTTTATCGTCGGGAATTTTTTAAAAATACGTATCATTAGAATAGTAATTAGTAAATTAAGTATGGTCAAAATAAAATTTAAGAATAGGTATAGTGTGATTGGTGGGTGACTTGCGAATACGTCGGATACGACGTGGCGTGGTGGTGCCACGTTAAAATGAGCCAAGTCGCCCACTTAGTGGGCGACTTGCCTGGTTTAAATAATTAATTATTCTTTCCTTAACGTTAAAGCGGGATAGCTCAGTTGGGAGATTGTTAGATTGAAGATCTAAAAGTCACGTGTTCGAACCACGCTCACTGCATTTAAATTCTATTTTTTGGAAAATAAATTTCTGAATTTCCTTTTAATAATATAAATAGTATTACTGGAATGCGATTTATTTTTTTATTATATTTGAAAATAAATAATTATTTTTCATTCATTAAAATTGAGTGAAATAATTAACTATTTCAATAGCTTTATAAATATTTATAATTATATCTATATTTTAAAACTATTATTATTTAAAAGTGATTTGTAATTCTTCTAATATAAAATCTTGAATTTTTAGTGTAAAAATATAATGTAAATATTAATAATATATTAGAATTTAACATTTATAATTTAATGATACATGCATACATAAAATATAGAGTCATGAGAATTACAAATCACTTTTAAATAATAATAGTTTTATAACATAGATAAAATTATAAATATTTATAAAATTGAAATAGTTAATTATTTCACCAATGAATAATAATTTATTTTCAAATATAATAAAAAATAAATCGTTAATAATATTTATCTTATTAAAGAAATTATTTATTTTCAAATAAATCGATTTATTAACAGCGTGACTAGATCTTCAATCTAATCTCAACGAAAGAATAATTATTATAATGAAATAAAATAAGTCGACTTGCTCATTGAAAAGACTTGGCTAATTTCAAGGATTACGCATGGCGTCATTGTCCGTATTTCATTCATTAATTGGGCTTATACCTATTCTTAAATTTTATTTTGATCATACTTAATTAACTAATTACTATTCTAATGATACTTATTTTTAAAAAATTGCCTTTATCGGCTGTAAGCTTCGCAACCCACTCTGGCGTGTTTTCTACTACTTCTGTTTCGTCGGCGGTGGTTGCTTGTTTAGGAAGAGGAAGGAAAAGGGCAGTTTCGAGATGAGATCGAGTGTTTCCATATACTCAGTTTTAGAAGAAGTAGCAGACGATAGCAGAGAGAAAGAGAAGGAACGGAGAGATAGACATATTTCAGCTTGGTTTTTCTATCCTATAATAAGTTTTAGATAGTTTTATTATTATTTAAAGATCTGAGAGAGTCTGAGTTTCGGACCTATGGACAGCTGTATACTGTATTTTTGGAAACAAAATATTACTTCTGTGATTTTGTTTTCTAAAATATAACTTAAGACATAATTTTACATATATTAAGGCGTCATTTTATAGGTTAAAAATGGAAAATGTTACTTTCCTGACGTTTTATTTATTCTGAGACAATTCATGATCAGGGAAATAAAATCAATCGAATATTCATTGAATACGCAAAAAAGTTTTCTCCATTATGAAGATTAATGAAATGATAATGTACAAAAAAAGTTATTATAAAAAGTTTTACTTTTAGTGAAGAATTTTATGATCTTAATTTAAGACAAAAACATCATGAAACATACAAGCTTTACTTTTAGTGAAGAATTTAAGACAAACTCATAGTGTTTTTTTTTTTGAGTCGCAGAATAAATAAAATAACGAGATATTGTTATAGATTGATTGAAAATATATAAAATGAAATTAGATATTTAAATAAATAGAAAATGATTGAATGAGTCCCCCCAGGGCTAACGGCAGTTTCGTAATTAATAATTTTGTCAATAAAATTTAAAAAATACTTCAAATGATATTCATTAAAGATTGACCACTTATGTCCTCAATTCAAGATTCTGTATTACAAGCAAAACTCTGACGGCGAAGCCGAAACTATTTTAGGAAATAAAAAGAACAGTAATTACTAATTACTATTACTAATTTCTTAAAATAAAGCAATTTTTTATATATAAATTTTTTGTGCAATTATAATAATAAATATAATATATAAATATAAAATTTTCAATGTTAAATTTACTAATACATAAAAAATTATGTGAAAATATACATAAATTTTTAATATTAGAAAAAAAAAAAAACAAAGCAGATTTGTGGATAAATGAAATCTCTGAAGCATCAAAACACAAACAGATGGAAAGATATGAACAAAAAAAAATTGCACTAACTAAGAACAGCTTCTAAGTGAAAGCACATGAAACTCTCCATTGATTCATGGTCATCAAAACCATGCATGACTAAGCCAAAACATCCAATACATTCCATTAATCACAATCATTTCCATATATATCCCATCAATGCATATGTATATATCTAAAGAGAAATCTCGAGATCAAGCTTGTTCCCTATGACGAAGCACAGCTTCCCATCTCCATCCCTGAAAGCCCACATCTCAACCTGATCGCCGGCGGCGAAGTAACTCCGGCGATGAAATTCTCTGTAGTTTCCTCCCTTAAGCACAGAAGCTTTACGCATCCCACCTCGTAAGATAAAGCGAACAACCCCATCCTTTTCTGTTATACACCATCACCTCAAGACCTCCATGTTCTCTACCCTGTTTCCTCTCTCCTGCTTTGCCTTCTCCGCCAAAAAGTCGCCGCCTACACGTCAGATTCGCCGCTGCCATTTCCTCTGTTGTCATCGCCGGCAATATCCGGTCTTCGGCGATCTGCTTCCTTATCATGAAGCGGTTCTGCTGGTCGCTAGCGTCAGAAGCATAGATTTGCTTCTCCATTACTTTCCATGCAAAGGCGGCTCCTTTATCGGCGGCGAGCTTCGCAACCCACTCTGGCATGCCTTCTACGTCCTTTGTTTCGCCGGCGGTGGTTGCTAGTTTAGGAAGACGAAGGGCAGAGGACAGCTTCGAAATCAGATCGAGTGTTTCCAAATACTCAGTTTTAGAAGAAGTAGCAGACGATAGCAGAGAGAAAGAGAAGGAACGGAGAGAATGAGGAGCCATAGTTTGATCAAGTTGGTGAATTAAATGGGTTTGGAGTTGATTTTATAGACATTCAGGTGGGCTTTGCTTTCCTATAATAAGTTTAGCTATTTATTACTATTTTAAAGATCTGAGTGAATCTGAGTTTCTGCATACTGTATTTTTGGAAACAAAAATATTACTTCTTTGATTTTTTTTAAAATATAAGTTGTGGCATATATAATTTTACATATATCAAGGCGTCATTTTACAGATTAAAAAAATGGAAAATGTTATTTTTCCTGACGTTTTATTTATTCTGAGGCAATTCATGATCAGAGAAAATGGGAAATAAAATCAAATCGAAATAATTTTAAAGCAAAATGGCATAATTTATTTTCTGGCATTTAACTGCTATTTTAGTGTTATTCACTAGTCGTGTAATTTTGTTAATATCATTGCAGAGTTATGCCAAGTAAAATATGAGATTATTTTTAAAATAGGCTTAGTGTTAATCTTAATTACACGTTTAGGCACGAAATTTTTTTTTTTTTAGCAAAATAGGCCTAGTCGTCCGTACGACGGACGACTAAGCACGGTTTAAATTTTTTTTAAAAAAATGTGTAGCAATCTCAAAATAGGAATAGCAATATGAAAATTTCCTCATGAAGGACACTTTAGTGGCTTAACCTGAATATCTCCAACGATCGGTAAGATTCCTCCCACTTTCAAATAACCTTTAGTGCCTTCGGCGTGCATCCCACGCTTTCGTATACGACACTCAGATGTTAAATTTTGACTCAATACGGCCAATAATCTCTCGGGCTTTAAATCCGGATGGCTAATGGCGTTGAATGAAATACGATAAATTGTCGTACATTCATGTCGCGAAGAATAACTACATGTATGTCGTGTGCTTAAAATGCCAATTCTCCATGCACCTCCTAATCTCTTACTTGAACTTGCATGTAATCGCCACCTGCAAGGTGTAGCCTGGTTTGCATATTGAGTGCACAATATGGTGAACTTGGATTTATTTGAGGCATAGATCACATACTCGACGTTGTTTATGATAGACCAACCCTGAACCGCAAACAACAGCTGCTTCTTATCAATAAAGCACATTCCTTCATGCAGTTCATCTGGAATGCAACTTTCAAGTACAAAAGTTGACTCATCTGAAGGCCCATCAAATGTTTGCTCTTCATCCCATTCTCTGGTTGTTTGAGCATGACGCATATACTCATTGTTAGATAGCAAGTACTCTCTGTTTGGCTTGTTCTGGCGGTAGTCCCTAATAAGCTCTCGACTAGATGGATATTTACCAAAATTCATCATATTATATTCATCATCGGTATATTTTATAAAATATTATAATCACCTACGTATCAATTAATAAATAAACTTGTAATAATTTCATTACTATCCTTCTGGCGGTTTCATGAAATCAATTGATGAATTATTACTAATTATTTTGATGCTCCTAATTAAAATCTCTTTCCTCACAATTTAACTACGAACTTCAACATAAATTACTACATTCAGATTTTGCGTTGAGTGATTCAAATACCGTCAATAATATGTGTATATAAATCCAATTAATAAACCAACATAAGATTAACACATGACTTATCAATTAATGATCTCATGATTATTTTTTGTAAAGTATTAGTATTATATATTATTTTTACCAATGTAGGTTGGAAAGAAATTATCAACAACATTCATTTATCATAATAAAGAATTATTTTAAACTTATATTCAACTAACAACAACTCCAACCGAAAGTCTTCCTCTCCCCGAAAAACATTTCAAGATATAATACAATTGCATTTTGGCGATATTTTGCAAACTCATAATTCTCCTTAATTTACCTACTATTTTAATAACTAGAGATTTATTGATAGTTAAATCATAAAATACATAATTATTCATCTTACATAAAAATCCACAACTAATTCAAATCAAAGCATAAAATAAAAACTAAAATTCAGAGAACCAAATTAAAATCTACAATCGTAAAATATAAAATTAAAATTAAATAATTAATACTTTAATTACCATAATTAAATCATCTTTATTATAAAAATAAAATAAATAAAATTTAAATTATATCCAAATAACTCATAAATTTAATAGATACTTCCACAGGGCAATAGTAATCCTTGGGAAAATTTTCATAAAATATTAATTATATTGGTATATATTTTAAAATAAAAATAATTATTATTATTTATAATTAAAAAAATACTAAATCATATAAAAAATAAATTTTGTAAAAATATCTATAATGTTTTCCTTACTATCCTTAGATGAAATATTTAGTCATTATTACAATTATTTTGAAATTAATTTAATTGTTTCTTAGAAAATAATTAACTAAAATATACCAAATAATAATTAATAAAAAATTCCCAAAATTTCATGAAATATCTTTAAGGTCCTTCCTGATCCTAAGAAATAACATGAATTTTAGAATGATTAGGTCTCTTGATTGAATTTTAAATACGATTTTATTTATATTTAATATAATATTCAATTAATTTACTCTTTATTTCAAATGTTAACTTTTTTATTATTTCGACATTCTTAAAATTAATTTGAATTATTTTTTGTGGCTTGTTTTAGCTTTATATATATATATATATATATATATATATATATATATAAATATATAATATTTTAATCCCAATGTGAAAGTAACTTAACTTGGTTAAATATCATCTCACATGAAAACTCTCCATTATATGAAATTATCTAATTGAGCTAAACAAATTGAACAAGTTCATTATGAACTATACGAGCTAAACATGAATAATAAATTTTCTAATAATTTCGAATACAGGTCAAATTTCAATTCACAAATTTAACAAATTTTTACAGCACAACTCATTTACACAACTATTATTATTATTCTTTTAAATATATATAATGCTTCAAAATAATCAAAAAGATAAGTGCTGCATTCAGGGAAGAAATACAAATGTAGCTAAATAACTCATTTTGCTAGATCTATCACAAAGCAAGATCTATCACAAGTTTAAATTATTAATTACAAAGAAATATCCCGTTTTTCGGATAAGCTCTCCTGGCCATGACCTCCCTTAGCTGCGTTATTTCTTGAAATCAATAACGGTTGGAAAAAAGACAAATAAAATTTGGCTTATGGTTTGTTTGCGAAATAGGGCGGAGACCTCTCCTTGGCATTAATTCGGTGGTGCCGGTTCTTTGAGATCTCGATTATGAGCAATAAAATAGGAAAGGAAAGGAAAGTAGATCGGAGCTCACGGGTTTTGCCATAAATGATGATCGTCCGTCAAGACAGAATAAATCGGCCGATCGTTTTTCACGATACAAATAGTCGTCCAAAACAATACATGATTCGTCGTGAGACTATTGCTAAAAAAAATTTTTTATCTAACGCCTAATTAAGATTAACACTAAGCCTATTTTAAAAATAATCCCGTAAAATATTCATTGAATATGCGAAAGGTTTTTTACGTTACAATCATTTCACAATATCTTCTTAAAAAAATTCTCGGATGAAGAAGCCCTTCAAACTTTGATATAGGGGTGTAAAGGAATTTAGCTTGAGCGAACTTGGTAACAATCTTATTAATTGACTCATTAATTTTTTTGTTTGAAATCGGCTCATATTTGTTAATAACTTGTTAACAATATGTACATGTTTGGCTCGAGAATTTATTCGTTTTCGTTAATAGCTCAGGCTCGGCTCGAATAGGCTCATTAAGAAAATTTTATTTTTTTATTAATATTTAAAAAATATTAAATCTAATAAAAAGTTTTATTACAAATATACAACTATGCAGTTATTTATAAATTGTGGACTAATAATGAAAATGATCTTTTAAAAATATTTTTATTGCAAAAAAAACTACATAATGCAAAATTATATTTGAATATGATGTAGTAACATAATTTATTTATTTAAGTACAGTTTTAAAATTAATTATAATATACAAATAAATTAATAAAAGAGTACAATCCAATTATACATTTATACCAAACATAATGAAACTTTTACATCTTTAAACCCTCAACATAATCTTGGTAGAATTGGCTTGATTATTCATTCTTCAAAAATCATCAATTTGCCACATAAGATTTGATGTTTATACTTCTTGCTGCATCACATAAACAAAACTAAAAAAATTATATTATACAATTATTAAACGGGCATAGTTTGAAATTTTATATCAGCTAATCAATGATGCCGTTATAGCTTAATGACTGCTTAAAATTAAAGAAATCATAATTTCAAACTATCTACCACAAACAAATTAGACTCTAGAGAACAAAATACCGCAAAACAACAAATAAAATCAGAACTGTATGAAGCGGGAAAGAAATGAAATAGATTGAACAAAACAAAAGATAAACAACTATATTGCACCTTGAAAAAATATAACATCACAACCCATTGAAAAACCTATAAATCCAACATATTCACAAAACCAAGTATAGTATTGATAAATTAAATACCAAAATATAATAAAATATCGAATAAAATGAAAATGCTGTAAAAAATTGAAATAGAACAAACTAAACAAGGTATATAAGCAACAATTTTATTAAGCTAAGTTACATCTTATATTAAAAAAAGTTTAATATCATAACCCTTTAAAATCATAAATCTAAACAATCCAGCATAAAACTAAGTATATCATTGATAAACTAAGGGCCAAAATACAATAAAATAACTAATAAATGAAAGTTGCAGTCAAAAATTAATTGAAAAAGACCCAACTAAATAAGATATATAAGCAGTCATTTTATCAAGCTAAGTTCAATCTCATATTAAAAAAAGTTTAACATCACAACCCTTTAAAAATTATAAATTTAAGCAATTAAGCATAAAATGAAGTGTAGTATTGATAAACAAATGACCAAAATATAATAAAATAGCAAATAAAATGAAAGCTACATCAATCAAAAATGAAATATATACACCCAACTTCATTAATCATGTAAGACAAACTCAAAAATAAATTTATACAGAAAGATATACCTTAATGTTATCATAATAGTATAGCCTGGTTGCTATATAATAATATAAATAATGTCCTCATGATTGAAGATTCAAGAAAACAACAAGTAGTCATATCTCAAAATAATTGCAAGTAGTTATTATGTATCATGGAAGTTGATTTCTTTCCAATAAAGCATTAACCTGTCAATTTATAAAGTGATTGAAATTTAAAGGTATGGTGTGTATATATTTAATGTGGAGATTCCCCATGGCTAAAAAAATAGAAGAAAAATAGCAAGTACATTGATCTCAAAAAAAATAGCAAAATAGACAAAAATATTAAGTAGTAAAACAAGCTAACTAAAATTGATGACTGCTTTAATTCTTAAATGGGCTAAATTTGGAATTTTATATCAGCTAATCAATAATGCCATCATAGTTTGATGACTGCTTAAAGTTTCAAAAAACTCATAAATCCAACTTATTCAGCACAAAACCAAGTGTGGTATTTTTGAAACAGACCCATCTAAATAAGGTATATAAACAACCATTTTATCAAGCTAAGTTGTATCTCATATTAAAAAAAGTTTAACATCACGACCCTTTAAAAATAATAAATCTAAGCAATCCATCATAAAATCAAGTGTAATATTGATAAATTATGAACCATTAATAAAGTAGTAAATAAAATGAAAACTGCATTAATCAAAAATAAAATATATACAACCGTAACTTCATTAATCATGTAAATGGAGTTTGAAATTTTATATCATAATCAATGATATGATCATAGCTTGATGGGTGCTTAAATTCTTAAAAATCCATAAATCCAACTTATTCAACACAAAATCAAGTGTAGTATTGTTTAAGTAAAGACTAAATGTAATATTGATAAACTAAGTTCTCATTTTATCAAGCTAAGTTGCAACTCATATTAAAAAAAGTTTAACATTACAGCCCTTTAAAAATCATAAATCTAAATAATCCACCATAAAATCAAGTATAGTATTGATATACTAAGGACAAAAATATAAAAAAAAAATAGCAAATAAAATGAAAAGTATCAATCAAAAATGAAATATATATACAACCAGAACTTCATTAATCATGTACATGAGCTTAGTTTGGAATTTTATATCAGCTAATCAATAATACCGTCATAGCTTGATAGCTAGTTAAATTCTTAAAAAACTCATAAATCTAACTTATTCAACACAAAACCAAGTGTAATATCGTTGAAGTAAAGACCAAGTGTAGTATTGATGAACTAAGCAGCTTTTTTATCAAACTAAGTTATAATTCATATTAAAAAAGGTTTAACATCACAACCCTTTAAAAACCATAAATCTAAGCAATCTAGCATAAAATCAAGTGTAATATTGATAAACTAAGGATCAAAATATAATAAAATAGCAAATAAAATAAAAACTACATCAATCATGTAAGATATTAGAATGCAATAAAATAAGTGAATTTCAATTTAAAGTAGCAAGAGAACCAAACCACCAAGGCTATAAAAGTATAAAATGAAAGGCATTACATAGTAGCAACCAATAAAATAAAGCATTAATAAACCACACTTTCATATATATATATATATATATATATATATATATATATATATATATATATATATATATATATATATATATATATATTGCTCCTCCATTCTCTCCGTAGCTTTAATATTCAGAAAGATTCACTTGTAAATTTTCTCCATCTAAGATATCTTGCTGTAACAAATGGTCATTCATTAGACTAACATATGAAAAAGTGAAGATAAGGATTATAATTATAAAAAATCAAATAAAGATGAAACTAATTCTTACCAAAGGATTCTTAATATTACTTTGAGAACCTTTAATCCAACTAGCTATACAAACAAGTGCATTAATAGTTTTTTCGGATAAAGAGCTTCTATAATCATCCAAAATTCTACTGTCGGCACTAAAAGTAGATTTAGATGCAACCATTATTATGAGAATTGTCAAGACATCCTTAGCCACTTTGGATCAATATAGATACTTTAGAGTATTCATCATCCATCAATCAAGAACATCAAATTGTTATGTATTGCACATATATAAACTCTCTTCCAAATATATTTGCAAATATGATTTTGGAGGCTAAAACAAGATGCTACAACAAAATCAAAAAACTAACATACAATCAAAAGGAGATGAAAATGATGGCTCCATTTGCTATGAGGACTCACTAGCATTATTGAATAACTACAACTAGCAATAAATGTATTGACTATAAATCACAAAATAACTACTTTAATTTCATTAATTTTGAATTCTATCTCAGAAGATGAGTATATCTTTGAAAATGTAAAATTTATGAACTTCATATTTAAGCGTGGATCTAACATAGCTGCCACATACATAAGCAAATTGCATTCTCCCAAATATTTATCAAATTTAATTTTCATTACAATTGCCATTTCTTTAATATATTCAATTGATGAATTGCATTTCTCCATAAACAACTTTTTAACATGCATAACTGTAGGCAGAAAAATATTTGCAGTAGGATAAGTTGAACCAAAAATTATTTTTATAACATTATGAAAAAACAGAAAACTTCTTAATTACCTCATACCTTTGCTAATCAAAATTAGATGTTAACCACTTGCAATTACTATCAACATAATGGTAGAATACACTACAAAAATAAAGTCGATTCAAGCATAATGTATGTAGAATTTCATCATGTCGGAACATCAATAGATAAACCCTTTGAAGTGAAAATCCCTAATTGCTTCACCATCTCAACAAACTTATATAATCTATGAGACTTTTAAGATATTTTATTGACTCGATTAGATAAATGATGTCTGAACTTCTTTAAACCATCTTGAACCATTATATTCAAGATGTAAACATTTAACATGAAATAAATAACGCATAAAATGAAACATACCTCTTGACTAAAATTTGATTTGAGAGCATTAGCGTTAACATCATTATTACTTATATTATCCAATGTAATTGTAGAAACTTTATCCGGAGATTATACTCCAACAAGCATTCACATATAGCTTCACAAATAAAAGTACACAAGTAAGGTGGTTCAAGCTCAAAGAAATTGATTACTGTGTAATTTTCAAGACTCATCAATATAATGAATTTTAAGCACATGTATCCCACTAATTGATTGGAAGTCCAATAATCAGATGTTAATGAGATAATATGTATGCTTTTAATATATGCTTTCAACTTTTCTTTTTCTGGTTCATAAACTTTCATGCAATCATGTTTTATAGTATTTCAATAAAGACTATCATAGTTATGATATAAGACCTTCAACAAAATATTGAATCATGTATGCTCAACCATCATAAATGGGTACTCATATACAACCATCATTTTTGTTATTATTTCTCTAACATGAAGATGATCATAATTCTTTGTATCAGTTAAAATAAAAATCTCAATTTCTGATCTAGCATCAGAGGGCATAAAATTTAACAATTTTTGCTTTTTATCCAACAACTCCACAACTTGTTTATTTTCAGCTTTGGCCTTATCATACTCCCTAACATGTCTAAGAAGTTATGAAGTTGTGCTAGTCCTGGAATTAAGAAATTTTGTACCACAACATATGCATTGTAAATAAGATGCATTGACGTCTTTCAAAGATGAAACAATTTCAATAAAGTACTCCCAAATTATGGACTTCTTTTTCCTAGTCTTCTTAGGAGGGATTCCTCTAATATTAGTATCAAATGTAAGTGCGCCACTAGGTTTGAAAAAAAAAATTCTCATTACTATTTCTATTCTCTATAACAATCTTGTTACTAGATTATGCATTTTGAGATAGATCAAAATTTGACATGGTAGTAGACTATATTGAAAAGAAAATATGTCAAAAAACTAAAAATACAATCCATATGCTTAAAATAAGAATATTAGTATATTTTATTGACACAATCGATATAAAAAGAGCATTAAGCTATAATTGTGTAATTAATTTGAATATATAAAAATAAGTTACCACTAATACAATCTTGTATAATATAATGATAAAACTTTTTTGATAAGCAAATAAGAGATCCAAATTAAACTATATGAACATGGTATCTATGACAATTATGATAAAATAAGAAGTATTCACAAGACATCATTAATAAATTTGATATTTTAAGCATAAAAAGTCAACTTAAATATAAAACATGAAGCTTGCCTTTCTTGATTCCAACAAAGAAAAATAGTTAAATGTGGAGAGATTTAGAAAACAACCTCCCTAACTACCAGTAATGGTATTAATAGTTGACACCTTATTAATATAAAATTGAGAAGATATGAGAAATTGAATTGAAGGTCGAGAACTTTCTCAAAGATATTCGAAATATTGTTGAATAAGTTGGTTTTTTACTATATTTTTCATTTTATTTGTTATTTTATTGTATTTTGGTCTTTATTTTATAAATACTATACTTAGTTTTGTGCTCAATAAGTTAGATTTATGGATTTTTATAAGAATTTAAGCAGCTATCAAGCTATAAAAGCATCATTGATTAGCTGATATAAAATTTCAAACTGAGCACATTTAAGAATTAAAGTAGCCAACAATGTTAGTGAGTTTGTTTTACTGCTTAATATTCTTTGGCTGCCTTTGCTATTATTTTGAGATTAATCCACTTACTATTTTCTCCTATTTTTTTAGCCGTGAGGGAGAATCTCCACATGGAATATATACACACCATGCCTTCAAATTCACTTTATTCATTGGCTTTTGCTTCATTAGAAAGAAATCAAATTCTCCATGATACAACCTAATAACTTACAATTATTTGAGATATGACTACTTCCGTTCTCTTTAGATTCTTCATTCACGAGGACCATTTGACACTATTTATATAAGAAATACACCTTTATGATTTCATTAAGTGTTATGATTTTTAAAAGGCTATGATGTTAAACCTTTTATAATATGAGATGCAACTTAGCTTGACAATATGGATGTTTATATATCTTGTTTAGGAGGGTATATTTTAATTATTTTTTTACTGTAATTTTTATTTTATTTGCTATTTAATTTATCAATCACTTAGTTTTATCGATATGCTTGTACAAGTGTACAACTTAGAAGATAGATAATGTAAGGATGATGGTATGGTGATTTGAAATAAGTGAGAATTTAGTAAGACATATCCAGCTAAGAAGGAAGCAACAAGAAAAAAGAAGTTTGATACAAAAAGACTACTCAATGAAACCTGCAACCCTTAAAGGCTCGAACATTCTGCACAAAAAGACCCTCCAAATAATTAACAAACCATACTACTTTCTTCAAATTAATACCAGCAAGCATTCCATGCTTGATCTTCAGTATAACACAGTCAATCAGTCACCATGATGCCATCATAACACAGTAAGATAATACAAGGGCATCATGTCATTAAATAATAATAAATAAAACTAAACACAAATTAAGAATTTACAACACCATATGATGCCCTAAATCAGAACTTGCTTTCACAATAATTTCAAAAAGCTTGAAGAAAATAAAGAATCGAGTATCTCAATAGCATAAGGTGGAGAAAGATACTAAAGACATCATGCCCTTTTTAATATCTTCATCTACATATTAAACACCAAAATCCACAAGCTCTACAAGTAAAGAAATTTCAAAAACCTTCTATGGAGATTCACAAGCATTTACATAAAAAAGAGCCTTTGAGTATCTTGGAATAAGCATCAAGCATTTCAGTACCATGAGATAGCAATATATAATAAAGTCATCAAGCTATGTTTTTCACAGTTTCAATCTACAAATCAAACAACAAAACCCTCAAACTGTAGAAGTAATGAAATTTCGAGAAGCCTACAGTGAATAAGCACATCAAGCATTTCAATGCCATAAGATAACATTATATAATAAAATCATCAAGCTATATTTCTCACATTTTAAATTTACAAATCAAACAGCAAAACCCATAAACCATAGAAGTGTTGAATTTTCAAAAGCTTCCTTGATGTCTTGATGATTCAGAAATTAGACCATAAATTAGAGATTTCGAAAAGGACGAACACAATAAACAAATCAACATCTAGATGTACACTGCCAACTATAAATCAAACACCAAAGCCATAAACCCTGAGCCTTAAGAGCATTTATGCTTTTATCAAGAAAGCGTAATCACCGGTTGTAGAAGGGTGAAGAGAATCTATAGAAATCTATGAATCATGAGAAAAAAAGTACACATGATTATTATAAATCTATAGATTATGAGAAATCTATAGAAACCAAGTATCGGAAACCACATATTAATTACTTCACAGATCAAAAAGAAAAACTACAAATTAAACATAAATCAAAAGATTATAACTTTATGATGGAGAAGAGTGAAGAGACTGATGCTACATGCAAAGTCAACCGAGTCAGAAGTGGAAGTCTAATTAAAAGAAGAAGATAATGGTTGATACCAAATCATAGAAAATCAGAAATCATGTCGAAGGTTCAACTTTTACTATAGATAATAGCGTTACAACTCACAAGACTCAGAACTCTTAGATTAGGGCAAATGAAGCTAAATCAATTGAGAGTCTGAGATGGCGTGTTAGGGTTCGTGCAACGTGAGGAAAGGCTTATATATGTGTAGAGTTTAGAAGTGTTTAAATCTTAGCAATATATCAAAATCTGATGGCTATGATATTATCATACTAAAAAAATCCCTAAAAAAATTTATTATAATATATTTTAACTTATTTGATTTACAATTTTATTAATTAATTTAATTATTAAAATAAATATTAATATTTAGTATATAAATTATATTTTAAATAAAATTGATATATTTAATTATAATTATTTATTTATTTCGAGCTAAATCGAGCCAAACACTATCAAACAAAGGATTGTTCATGTTCGACTCATTTATAAATCGAGCTTGAAATACTTGCTAATGAACAAGACGAACACAAGCTGTTCATAAACAACGAGCTTTTTTGACAACCCTACTTTTATATACTATATTATCTTACTCTTTTATATTTATAAATTAATCATCTTTAATTTTAATTTTAAATACTGACATTTAAATATTAAGTTCATAATAAAAGCCTAACTCATATTTTAATTTTTATAAAATTCTCAATAATTTGATTGCAACACACTCAAATTTATAGGTCCAACTATTCAAAAAAAATGTAGAGGATAATTAAATTGTAAATACATAGATATTAGATGATTTATTTATAAAAATTTCTAATTAAAATTAAAATTAATTTGAAATTAATTTAAAATTAAACTCAACTTAAAATATTGTTAAACTTAATTTTGAAATTGACATTACAAATAATGATATTTCTATAGTTACAATTCGATGATATTTGGGAGTATTTTCACTAGATTTTAACCCCATCATCGCAATCATGCTTGATTTTTGCATAACTAAAGTTCCCTATTTAAGTTGAAATCATTTATGATTGTTTTTTGAGTGATGTTAATTTCTTGAAAGCTTCATTTTAGAAACTTGTTCGAAATGATAGTTTACATATTTAAAATGATAATTTTCTTGTTTGAAATAAATTTTTTTAAATGTTAATTTACTTGTTCGAAAAGTAAAAGCAATTATTATTATTATTATTATTATTATTATTATTATTATTATTATTGTTGTTGTTATTATTATTATTATTATTATTATTATTATTATTATTATATTAAAACCTTAGTTTTAGAAACTTAAGTCCCATAAACACATTATTTTGTTCCTTCTAGTTCATTTTGACTCTTCTTGATCATATTTAAGTAAGTTGATCTATAATCATACAGTTCTCTGCACATTTCTTCTGTGGCATATTTTGTTCTCATTAAAGCATATAAATTTGGATTATTATCATGTTTAATAATCATGTCAAAATAATCAATAAATCATCAAATTAAGAAGAATTAGAAGTGCTAACAACCCTGTATGAATTTATTACAATATTGTTGATAAATTACACTAAGAATGAAGCCTTGGAGACGATATAAGAATGAAGGTAAAGGCGTAAGAGTTATAAATATGTGAACATTAACCATGTCCATGATATTATTATAATATTGAATGAGATTAAAAAGGATGAATGAATCATATAGTAAAAAATATATTCTTGAAATCTGATTGAATATTTTTATTTGATCGAATTGCCTTGATGAAAGCAATTTCATTAGATTAATTTAATTTGTTGGTTATATTTATTGGTAACTTGATTTAGTTTATTGTTTTCATGTGAACTTAATTTTTTGAGCTCTAACACATAGTAAGGTTAATTAGAAGCATATGAGTTAAGATTTTACTTTTTAAATCTTTGTGAATTCAATAGATTATTTTATTTTTTTTAAATGTGCAAAATTTACAGTGGTTTAAAATGCCTCAAATATTATAGATTTATAATAGTTTAAAACGGCTATAAATTTGAAGCCTTATGAAGATTTTTTATTTTTATTTTTTTATATATTTTTTTTTTTTATTTTTTTAAGCCTTATGAAGATTTAAATCATAGAAAATGCTCTATATTAATAGTAACTTAAATCATCACAGATAATACAGATCTGTGACAGTTTAAATCAGCATAAACTAATGTTGCATTGTGTTGAGTTATATATAAAGTTTTCATATAAACAATTTCCTCTTCTAATCACAATTCTATCCATCCAAAGTTAACATAGTAACTTTAAAGGATTGGAATTTTGATCAATTATAAAAAAAATAGTAATGGGATGTTGGTTTTTTACTGTAGTTTTTTATTTTATTTGTTATTTTGTTGTATTTTAGTCTTAACTTTATCAATACTACACTTGGTTTTATGCTAAATAAGTTGGATTTATGGGTTTTTTTAAGAATTTAAAGCTATGAAGTTATGACAATATCATTGATTAGCTAATATAAAATTCCAAACTTAGCCTATTTAAGATTTAAAAGCAGCTGTCAATGTTAGTGAGTTTGTTTTACGACTTAATATTTTTTAGCTGCCTTTGCTGTTATTTTGAGATTAATCTACTTGCTGTTTCTTCCTATTTTTTTAGCCGTGGGGGAGAATCCCACATGGAATATATACACACCGTGCCTTCAAATTCTAGTCACTTTATAAATTGGCAGGTTTTTGCTTCATTGGAAAGAAATCAAATTCTCCATGATACAGCCTAATAATTACTTACAATTATTTTGAGATATCACTACTTACTGTTCTCTCCAGATTCTTCATTCATGAGGACCATTTGACACTATTTATATAGCAATCGGGCTGCACCATTATGACTATATTAAAAGTTATGATTTTTAAAAAGCTATGATATTAAACTTTTTATAATATGAGATGCAACTTAGCTCGATAAGATGGTTGTTTATATATTTTGTTTAGGTGGGTCTGTTTCAATTACTTTTTTTAGTAGTTTTCATTTTATTTGCTATTTAATTTATCAATACTATACTTAGTTTTATGATGGATATGCATGTACAAGTGCACAACTTAGAGAAGAGAGATAATGTAAGATGGTGATGGTATGATTGATTTGAAATAAGTGATAATTTAATAAGACATATCTAGCTAAGAAGAAAGCAACAGGAAAAAGGATGTTTGATACAAAAGACCAATCAATGAAACCCAAGCCTTAAAAGCTTCAACATAAAAGATATATTTATAGATAGCAAACACTAAACACCAAATTTTGACGATGAAATTGCACAAAAAGACCCTCCAAATAATTAACAAACCATACTACTTTGTTCAAATTAATACTGACAAGCATTCCATGCTTGATTTTCAGTATAACACAGTCAATCAGTCACCAAGTCACCATGATACCATCATAACATAGTTAGATAATACAAGGACATCATGTCATTGAATAAAAAAAATTGAACACAAATTAAGAATTTACAACACTATATGTTGCCCTAAATCAGAACTTGCTTTCACAACAATTTCAAAAAGACTGCAGAAAATAAAGCATCAATTATCTCAATAGCATAAGGTGGAGAAAGATACTAAAGACATCATGCTCTTTTTTAACATCTTCATCTACCTATTAAACAACAAAATCCACAAGCTCTAGAAGTAAAGAAATTTCAGAAACCCTTCTATGGAGATTCACAAGCATTTACATAAAACAGAGCCTTTGAGTATCCTATAGGGAATAAGCACATCAAGCATTTCAATACCATGAGATAGCAATATATAATAAAGTCATCAAGCTATATTTCTCACATTTTCAATCTACAAATCAAACAACAAAAACCCCCAAACCATAGAAGTAATGAAATTTCGAGAAGCCTACAGTGAATAAGCACATTAAGCATTTCAACTCCATAAGATAGCAATATATAATAAAGGCCTCAAGATGTGTTTTTCACATTTTAAATTTACAAATAAAATAGCAAAACTCATAAACCGTAGAAGTATTGAATTTTCGAAAAGCTTCCTTGATGTCTTGATGATTCAGAAATTAGAAACTTAAATTAGAGATTTTGAAAAGGCTGGACACAATAAACAAATCAACATTTGGATACATGCTACCAACTATAAATCAAACACAAAAGCCATAAACCCTAGAAGCTTTAAGAGCATTTTTGCTTTTATTAGGAAACTGATGTAATCACTAGTTGCAGAGAGAAGGGTGAAGAGAATCTATTGAAATCTATAGATTATGAGAAAAACTGCACATTATTATTAGAAATCTATATATTTTGAAAATTTTATAGGAAACCAAAGTATCAGTAAATCACATATTAATTACTTCACAGATCAAAAAGAAAAACTACAAATTAAACATAAATCTATAGATTATAACTTTATGATGGAGAACGGTGATGAGAATGATGCTACATGCAAAGTCAAGCGAGTTCAAAGTGGAAGTCTAATAAAAAGAAGAAAGTAATGGCCGATACCAAACCGTAAAAAATCAGAAATCGTGTTCAAAGGTTCGACTCTTGCTATAGATAGCAGCATTGCAACTCGGAAGACTCATAACTCTAGTCCTAGAACGCTAGAAGAGTAGAAAGTGATGGACTTAGAGGATTAGGGCAAATGAAGCTAAAACGATCGAGAGTCTAAAACGGCATGTTAGGGTTCATGCGTCGTGAGGAAAGGCTTATATATGTGTAGGGTTTAAACGTGTTTAAATCTTAGCCATAGATCAAAAATTTGATGGCTATGATATTATCATAATAAAAAATATCCCTAAAAATTTATTATAATATATTTTAACTTATTTGATTTAAAATTATATTAACTAATATAATTATTAAAACAAATATAAATTTTAAAAATATTTAATATATAAATTATATTTTAAATAAAATTTATATAATTATTTATAATTATTTATTTATTTCAAGCTAAATCGAGGTGAACACGATCGAACAAAAGATTGTTCATGTTCAACTTGTTTATAAATCGAGCTTAAAATATTTGTTTGTGTTATTAAGCATTAATGAGCGAACACGGTACGTTTTGCCGAGCAGTTTTTTTTTTGATAGCTCTACTTTTATATACTATATTATCTTGCTCTTTTATATTTATAAATTAATCATCTTTAATTTTAATTTTTTGAACTAACATTTAAATATTAAAATTCATAACAAAAAACCTAACTCATATTTTAATTTTTATAAAATTCTTAATAATTTGATTGTGACACACTCAAATTTATAGGTCCAACAATTCAAAAAAAATGCAAGGATAATTAAATTGTAAATACATAGATATTAGATGATTGGTTTATAAAAATTTCTAATTAAAATTTAAAATAATTTGAAATTAATTTAAAATCAAACTCGATTTAAAATATTGTTAAACTTAATTTTGAAATTGACATTACAAAATATTGATATTTCTATAGTTACAAATCGATGATATTTGGGAGTATTTTCACTAATTTTGGTATAACTAAGTTCCCTATTTAAGTTGAAATCATTTATGATTATTTTTTGAGTGATGTTAATTTCTTGAAAGCTTCATTTTAGAAACTTGTTCAAATTGACAGTTTACCTTTTTAAAATGATAATTTACTTGCTTGAAATAAGATTTGTTTAAAAAATGATAATGTACTTGTTTAGGAAACATAAACAATTATTATTATTGTTATTATATTAAAAGCTTAGTTTTAGAAACTTAAATCCCATAAACACATTATTTTAGTTCCCTCTAGTTCATTTGGACTCTTCTTGATCATATTTAAATAAGTTGATCTATAATCATACAGTTCTCTGCACATTTCTTTTATGGAATACTTGTGTTCTCATTAAAGCTTATAAATTTGGATTATTATCACTTTTAATAATCATGTCAAAATAATCAATAAATCATCAAATTAAATTAGAAGTGATAAAAATCATGCATATATTTCTTACAATATTGCTGATAGATTACACTAATAATGAAGCCTTGGAGATCATATAAGAATGGAGCTAAAGGCGTAAGAGTTATAAATATGTGAACATTAACCAAGTCCATGATATGATTATATTATTGAATCCGATTAAAAAAAAAAGGAATGAATCATATTGTAAAAAAATTATTCTTTAAATTTGATTGAATATTCTTTAAATCAATTTCATTAGATTAATTTAATGTGTTGGTTATATTCATTGGTATCTTGATTTAGTTTATTTGTTTTCATGTGAACTTAATTTTTTTAGCTCTAACACATAGTAAGGTTAATTAGAAGCATATAAGTTAAAATTTTACTTTTTGAAATCTTTGTGAATTCAATTGATTATTTTATTTTATTTTTAAATGTCCAATATTTATAGTGGTTTAAAATGCCTCAAATATTATAGATTTATGGTAGTTTATAGCAACGACAAATTTGAAGCCTTGTGGAGATTTAAATCACAGAAAATGCTCTATATTAGTAGTGACTTAAGTCATCACATATAATATAGATCTGTGATAGTTTAAACCAGCACATAAACTAATGTTGCATTGTGTTGACTTAAATATAAAATTTTCATATAAACAATTTCCTCTTCTAATCACAATTCTAACCATCCAAAGTTAACATTGTAACTTGAAAGGATTTGAATTTTGATCAATTCTTAAAAAATAGTTTTAGTATGCTTAAGTATTTTTTTTTCAAAATCTATAGATTGATGAACAAATTAGTTATCTCAATTGCTAGATTTATTTATATTGCAATAAAGTGACATTTTTTAAAGCAAACCCATTTTATAAATATAAAATTGTTATCAATTTCATGCAGAAATCACACTTATTTAGTTGAGAGAATGAAGGCAATATTGATGTGGTTATTATCATTATTAAATCAAAAATTATTTTCAAAACCTATAAATTAAAGACTATGAATGAGGTAATGCTACTTATAGGTACTTATAAGCTTGTATGTGATTATAGCATAACATGTCTTTTATGTTATTTTCTTCTCTTCTCTTAACATGGATTTGAATAGGATTTGCAAAGTGTATAGTTCATTTGAAAAGAACATAACAGTTGCTTACATCAAATCCTATGCAAATCCTATGTTATGACTTAAGAAAGATCCTCACATTACACATGTAAATTCTACAACTAAATTAATCACAAACTCTTTTGTAGGATTCTTCATCCATTTAATTCTTTTTGTACATTCACATGTATTTAAGAAAAGTGGTATATTAGTTTGGACATCTTGGGAGGCTTTAAGTAGCTCAAAGTTGGTCTTGTACCTTACTCCCCTAGTGTAGAAAATAATGGCGTCATGCTCACTTATGTCTTTTATACATGTGAATGTGCATTATGTTAATGGAAAAAAGAATCCCTATTTCTACATAATAAAATCATGCATTCATGAGATATTCAAATTTTCAAATCATATCACTTAGAATTCATCATCAAAATGTGCTAAAATTGCATTGCATGTATAGGTATGCTTAGGATCATTCATATGCATGAAATACATGATGGAAAGAAATAAATAGTTGTGTGTTATGTGATAGTAATTCACCTTAATTAATCCTAAGATGTCTTTCTTATTGAATAGGGTTATTTAGAGCAAATCTAAACTTAGGGTTAATCAAAACACAATAAAATATTCACTAAAGAAAAATCATTAATGAATCTACCTTAGAAATTACTTAAGGTAGAGATGAAAGAGAAGTTCTCTTCTCTTTTCTTCTCTTTACGATATTTAGTAACTAAATGTAGGTTTATTTAAACCAAATCAAATAATCAAATAAAATTGACAAATCAACTAAATCACATAAAATGAAACTACCCTCTAAGTTGAATCCTTCATACTTAGAAAATTCCAACCTGAAAGCCTAGCTAAGACATGTCATACAGGCCTTAAATGACACACACACACATTAGGCTAAGTCACTATTTCTAGCTCTATGTTAGGGCAGTGCATGGTTTGATGCCTGATTTTATTTTATGGTGTAATGTTTTTAGACTAGATGTTATGGTGCATGTGTGTATACCGAATGATAGGATGATCATAGTTTAATCATGTCTTCTATAGGGGATTGTGCTTAAAAGGTGATGTAATAAAAATATAAATACTTTTACTATGCAGGATGCTTATACCCCTAAGGATGACCCAAACTAGGACAAGCGGAGTTGGTTACCCATGTGTGGGATGCTAAGTCCAAATTATTCATATAATTACTTGGGTTGTGTGATATGTTTAGGTAATATCTATTTTGCAGGTCTAATTAGATTTATCTTTCCCATTTTGATGTAAATTTTGCAACTAAAATTTAGAATGAATGTTATAGGGGAATTAAAGTGAACATTGGTCATAAGGCCATGTTTTATGTACCAAGTAAAGCCTTAGAAAATTGCATCTCAAGACAAATCAAAAGGAAGAAAGGAGTGAAGGAAGAAAGAAATAAAGAAAGAAAGAAATGAAGAAATGAAGAATAAAGAATGAAGACCCCAAATTTCTTTTCAGATTCTATGGTGGAGCCTGACCACATCAGTCTCTTATTCTTTTGCGTTAATTTTATAACTTAATTGATGTTTTATTTATGATTGCGCAATTAGGATGGCATGATCTTTCTAGTTTCTTCATTATTTGATGAATGGCTTGGATGCAATTAGGCTCTTAGGAAAAAAATAAATTTTTTATCCAACTAATCAACTCAAAATTAAAATTTAACAACTCATAATCTCACCTAAATCCTAGGACATAAATTAAGATAATAAAAGATTTAACAACCCTTTAGATAGATATTGTATATCTCACATCCATAAAAAAAATATGTTGTCTCACTCTTTCTTATGGAGGGCTTCCACCTTTGGCAGAGAAAATGACTTGACCGTTAAGAGCCATGGAGGAAATACACATCCATCTTTTTATTTTAGCCCATAACCAATTTCTCAAGCATTAGCATATGAATCCCATAGCCTGTGTCAAATAAAAATGTCCAAAAATTAAAATAAAACTTCATAAAATTTGCATTAGACTAAGTCATGAGTTCATGCCCTTCATGATCTAGTCTCTTAGAGAGTGAGTTTAAGGATTTAGTCTTCTTTCTAAATAAACAAGTCTATCTTGCAAAGCATAAGACTTGCCTATATTATTTAAAATCATTGGAGGAGTTAGTTGGTAGCCACCCACATGCGGTTATAAGTCCGACAGTCGGGTGGTTTATCCTCTCATATGGAGATGAACTTTATACCCATTTTCACCTTAGATTTAGGTCATGCTTTGGCCCTCGCCAAAGCTCCCTAGATTTAGGATCTGAGGTTGTTGTTTCCCTTTACGGGATACAAGCATAAATCCTCACCTCTTAGGCATTTCCCTGATCTCGTGTTATAGAATTATAAGCCCTAGATTTCTAATAAAAATTCTACTTAAACATATAATTCTTCTCAAATTTTAAAATATAAAGCCCAACCATAGGATAGTTTGGGATGCTTTAGGTTTCTACTATCATGAGCATTCCCTACTTATCTCATTTTGATTTCAATAATAACTCTTTCCTTTTGATCAATCCCACTTGATTTTTCAAAAATAACCAATCTATTGATAGTCCTATCTTTGAAATATTTGGAGATAACAATCATTTACCTTAATCGAGAGTATTCCTAAGGATTATCATTCCTTAGGATGTAATTAACTATGAGGTCTCCATAGGGAACTTAGAACCCAATTTAAAATAAACCCTACTTTACTTTTTCCATGAAGTAGGGGAAAGATCTTTGGTACATTTGAAGACCCATTATTCTTTGGAGTCTTTATTAGGTGATCAGGTCCATTGTAGGATGGTGGCTTCTATGTCTCAAGATAGTACATCATTCCTCAGTGCCGCACCCAATCATCCTAATGAGTACATTTATGGATATATGTGGTGTCCTAATAATATACACATGTTTTATTTTTCAAATTCCCATGTTTGAGAAATAAACACCACAACAATTAAATTAAAATCTACTAAAATGCAAAGATAAACATTGAAGGGTCCCAAAGAACCAACAGAGAAGACAAAAGTAAATTCATTTTAGAAAAAATGTATATGTCCAAACTACAACAGTGAATGTATATATATATCAAGGTATGCCAGAGTTTGTTACAACTGAACCGTGGAGATTAAACTAATGATGGACGATCAGCAGTTGAGCAAAGCAGACATGCAAGTGGAGGTAAGGTATTATTCTTATCAAAACAAACTTATATAATGACTTATCTTATCAGAGCTTTTCAAATTGAGCATCCAGTGGTTGGATGGTCAATTTGCTCCTTAGTTCCTGGAAACGAGTAATGGTGAATGGTTTGGTAAGAATATTGTCTGGTTGATCAGAGGAGCTAATATGAAGGACTTGTATTTCTTTTTATTGAATTTGTTCTCATATGAAGTGATAATTGATTTCAATATGCTTAGTGTGAGCATGGAAGACTGGATTGTTAGCAATTGCCATTGCTGAAGTGTTGTCACAGTGAAGTGGAATTGGAGAATAAATGAAAATAGTGAAGTCAGTTAACAAATGATGAAGCCAGAGAATGTTAGTGGTTGTAGCAACTGAAGCATGGTTTTCTGCCTTAGTAGAAGACTTTGCCACTATAGACTATTTTTTAACAGTCCAAGAGATTAATGTTGAACAAAGAAAAGTATAGTGGCCTGTTGTAGATCTTTGAGTGTGTGGATTAGCATCCTAATCTGAGTCTGAATAAGAGTACAGTGAGAAGTCTCATTTAGTTATAGGAAGCACAAAGGTAAGAGAGCTTTGAATGTAATATAATAGCAATTTTAATAGTTTAAAATGATGTTCAAGAGGATGGTGCATATATTGACAAAGATAGTTGACTATAAAAGCAATGTCCGGTATAATAATTGTCAAGTATCACAAACTTCCAATGAGTTGATGATAATAAGTTGGATCATGAAAAGATATAGATGTAGCAGAAGCTAAAGAATATTTGGATGGCATTAGAGAGTTAACGGGTTTGCAGGAAGTCATGCCGAATTTATGAAGTAAATCAATTGCATATTTGGCTTGACTAAGAAAGTGTCCATCCTCTATTTTATGAAATATGAGATAGGTCCCAGATTCTTCATATTGAAATGTCAGTGAAGATCATCAGTGAGATTTTTGAGAGTAGAAGAATCCTTCCTTGTGACAACAATATCATCAACATATATGACTCTAATATATATATATATATATATATATATATATATATATATATATATATATATATATATATATATATATATATATCTCTCTCTCTCTCTCTCTCTCTGTGTGTGTGTGTGTGTTTGATGAAGTAAGTGTGCAGTAAAAGTAAGGTACCATCTCCAAGGAGCTTATTTGAGTTCATAAATAGTTTTATGTAGTTTGCAAACATAATGCAGATGTTGGCTATCATGAAAACCTTATGGTTGTTGCATAAAGATAGTGATATTTAATGATCCATGTAGAAAAGCTTTGGCAGCATCTAATTGAAGAACTAGCCAATCATGATTAGCTGCAATAGTTAATAAAACACGAATTGTTAGCATTTTAGCCACTAGACTGAAATTTTTTGAATAATTCAAGCCAAATTGTTGATTAAATCCTTGAGCAATAAGTCGTGCCTTGTACTTATTGATAGTTCCATCTAGATTAAATTTGGTATTATAAACCCATCAGCAACCGAGAATAGAAGTGTTTGTAGGTGGAGCTATTAAGGACCAAGTTCCTTATTGTTATAAAGCAAAGAATTCTTGAGACATCGCTTGCCGCCATTTTGGAGATTTACTAGCATGAAAATATATGGTAGGGGTGGACTGAAAAATTATCGTGTGTGTAGATTAAATATCTATTTTGGTTTCAATTTGCCTATCTTAAAATGAGTGATCATGAGATGATCAGAGATTGGAGGAAGAGGAATAGGAATAGGAGAGGTAATAATAGGAATAACAGTTGAATTAGAAGAATGTATTCTAAAAGAAGGAGAAATCTTAGGGGAGCTACTGGGGAAGCTATAGTGATTTTGGAAGTAGTGGGAGAAGGACTAGTAGAAGAGGAATTTTGAAAGTAGTAGTACTAGAGGAAGTGATGGAGGAGAGGAGAGAGAGAGAGAAATTGCCAACTGAAAAAGTTGTTTCACCAAAAATAACATGCTGAGAGACAAATATTTTTTATGTGTTCAAGTTGAAATAAAGATAGGCTTTGTAATGAGTAGAATATCCAATGAAGATACATGGAAGAGACCTTGCAGAAAATTTATTAAAGGAATGAGGTTTAAGCCATGGAAAACAAAGATAGATAAAAACTTTAAGATGACTATAGAGAGGTGGTTTGTTGAACAAAAGTTTAAATGGAGATTTCATTAAGGTAGTGGGAGAAGGTAAGTAGTTGATAACGTATGTGGACATATAAAGCAGTAAGCCATAATGTGGTGGAGAGTTGTGCTTGTTGTAAAAGAGAGCGGGTGGTTTCGATGAGATGGTGATGTTTGTGTTCAACAATGCCATTTTGTTTAGGAGTATATGAAGAACTATATTGATAGAGAATCTCATGTTTTGTAAGAAAATTATGAAGATGTGCAATTTTATATACACCACAGCCATCTGCTCAAAGAATTTTAAGTGTGGCATTAAAGTGTGTCTCAATCATATGAATAAAATTTATAAGATGTTGAGATGTTTCAGATTTAGATTTCATGGGAAAACCCAAAGAATAATGGGAGAAATCATCAATAAACAAAACATAATATCGAAAACCATCTATGGATAAAACTGAGGAAGAACCCCAAACATCGGTATGAACTAATTCAAAAGGATTACAACTATATTCAATATGTTTTGAAAAGAGTAATTTATGGCTTTTTGTCATTTTATAAGTTGAATGAAAAATACTATGGGATGAAATACATATAGAACTATTTTGCTGAGTAATAGCTGAAAGGATGGTTGCTTGTGGATGACCAAGTATAAAAAGAAAAGCATTGGAGATGCTAGAGGACAAAATTGTTTCAGGTGATGAAGCTGAAATAGAGACCATTGCAACTAGTGACCTTTAGAAGAACTTGATTGGTCGAAGGATCCTTGATGATATAGCCATGTTTGTCAAAAGAAATAACACAGCTATTATCAAGAATAAGTTTATGTATGGATAAATGGTTGTGAGCAATAAAGGGAACATGTAAAAGACGTTTGAGTATAAGCTTACAGCTTGCATTTGGGGTAGGTAGAATCCCTTGACCTGTATTGGTTATAAGAAGAGAGGCACCATTGCCTACAATAACATCATTAGTTCCTTTATATGGCTCAAAATGATGAAGTTGATCAAGTTTAGTTGTCATATGTGAGGTAGCCCCACTGTCTAAATACTAATCACTAGTGTTAGATGATTGAAATTTTATGAGAAAGGTAGAATGATTTGGAGTTTGTTGTTCATTGTAATTATTGTTGTACGATATCAATCTCTAATGTCATTATTTATGATTTGGCAAGTTAGATGTGCAAAAAATGCTCTCTGAGATGATTAGTTTCCTCTTTGTTAAAATAACAACCTCCTCTGAGTATATAGATTACCTCCTTTATAAGTATACGTTGGAGATAAGCAAATTAGCTAAACTATCCTTGATTTGTTCATTACTTATATTAATTTCTTCACTGCTTAAAAGGGAATACAAATCTTCTAGACAAATAAGCTGAAGTGTGGTATGAATTATAGTTTTGAATGCATGATATTGTGAAGATAAACCATTAAGAATGTATAATACAATATCATCAGTGACAATGTGTGATCTAGTAGCTATAATAATATCTACTAGGCCTTAATAGAAGACAAATATTATGTCATTGATTGATTTTTCATAGAGATATTATGCGCTCATTCTTCAAATGAATGACTTGTGATCTATGTGTAGGTTGAAGATGCCTTTCAAGAGTAATCCAAATATCACAACATGAATGTAAATTGAGAATATAAGGTAAAATGGATGAAGAAATTGTATAATATACATACAACAAGTAGATTTTGATCAATTAATTTCCATGAGTTGTAATCGATTATGAGAGAACTCTCCAATTTGAAGCATCATTTGTTTGGATGAACAAGAGATGGTTTCCATCAAGGTAACCTTCAATACCATTTGCTATAAACATCCTCAAAATTTATGTGGTGTTTATTTTCATATGGAGGGGACACCAAGGTGATTGTAGGGGTACTTATTGAAGTGATCGACATGAGGTATGATATATCTCAAAAAATACATGCATCACCCTTCAATGGACCTAATCACCTAATAAGGGCTCCTAAGGTATGATGGGTCTTCAAATATAATAGAGAATTTTTCCTAGTTTACATGGAAATAAAGCTTTATATTTTATAACCGGGTTCTAAAGTTCTCTATGGAGGAAAGCCTTCATAGTTAATTACATTTTAGGGAATGGAATTATCTAAAAGTACTCTCGATTAAAGTAGAGAGTTATCATCTCCAAATATTTTAAAGTTAGATTATCAAAGGATTGGTTATGTCTAGAAAATCAATTGGGAAAGATCAAATGGAGAGACATATTTTGGAAGCTAAAGGAGATGAGTAAGGAATGCTCATGGTACTAGGAAGCTTAGTGAACATTCCAATGTATCATGATTGGGCATTATATATTTTAAAATTGAAGAGAATTATATGTTTGAGTTAAACTTTATTAGATTACTAGGGCTTATAATCTAACAATATAAAATTATGAAAATGCATAAAGGTGAGGATTTATGCTTGTAGCTCAAGAAAACAACTACAATGAATCTTAAATCTAGAGATCTAGACGAGTTAAAGTGAGATCTAAATCTAAGTGACATGTGGACATAAGAGTTTACCTCCATAAGAGAGAGAATAAATTAGGCAAGCTTACAACTATCTAGAGTGGCACTAACTCCTCATGATTTAATCCATGTGGTCCGATTACATAAAATTATAAGATAGTTGGCTGTTATTTATTTAGTAAAGAGACTAAAATCCTTAAACTCACTCTCTAAGAGACTAGAGTATGACTTAATCTACAAATATAAAATCTTTTTAAATTTTATTTCTTTTACTTTGACACATCATTTAGACAAAGGCTTCAAGATTTTATATGTCAAAATGCATGATGAAGTAGATTATTAGCCAAATTAAAAGAGAAAGAAGGTGAAGCTTTGTTAGTAGGGGTTGCTCTCACAGGTCAAGCGATCTCTATACATGTAAGGATGCATGCCCTAATTTTGCAAGAGTGATTCAACATGATGCATGATGTGAGACATACAACCATACAGCTAAGAAGTTGCTAAATCTTTTAATTATCTTGATTTAAGTCCTAGGCTTTATGTTAAGGTTATGAGTTGTAGAAAATTTAGTTATGAGTGATTAGTTGGGTATAAAATTTTTTTTATCCTAAGAGCCTAATCGTATCCAGATCACACATTAAGGCATCAAACATAAGAAAATATGAAAAGCATATCATTTCTAATGTATAATTTAAACATAACAGTAATCAATTTTATAAAATAGTATAAAATAATAAGAGGCCAATGCGGTCGGGTACTGCCATACAACCCAAAAAAGAAAGAAGAGATGGGTAGCCGAGCTCTACCCTTATACAACCTAGTATATGAAAGAATAATTACCATTTTATTAAATTTTATGGTTTCATTCTTCATTCTTCTATTTCTTTGACTCTTCTTTCTTTGATTTGGATGTCTGCTTCAGCATCATAGGGCACCCCTGACAAAAGCCTTCGCCACTACTCATCTTAATCCCTTATAGCACTAATCCCTTGCAAAATTATATTGAAAATAGGAAAAGTAAATCTAACTAGCAAAATATTAGCTAAACACACATGTAACCTAAATATATATATATATATATATATATATATATATATATATATATATATATATATATATATATATATATATATATATATATATATATATATATATATATATATATATATATATATATATATATATATATATATATATATATATATATATATATGATTTGGACGTAGCCCCCTGCACATGAATAACCAAGCCCACCTATCCTAACTTAGATTATGCTTAGAGATTTAAGCAACCTGCAAAGATAGTATTTATATTTATTTTTAAGCATCACTTAAGCATAACCCCCTGCAAAAATATGGTTAGGCTAGAACAACAGCCTAACATCCAGTCTACGAAGTATACACCCTAACATCCAGTCTAAAAAAATACATCACTTCATACACTACCCTAACATAAAGCTAGCAGTGGTGACTTAATTCTAATGTATGTGTTAAGGTCTTGTGTGGTAGGTCTTTAACTAAGCATTAGAGTTGTATTTTTTTTAAGTTTGGAAAATTATTCAAGTTAACATGATGGTGGGTGTCATTTGAAGTTATTTAATTGATTTAAGAATTTTACTTTGTATTTTTATTTTATTTCATTTGACCTGCACTTAACAACTAAGTGTTATAAAGAGAAGAAAGAGGATCATTCCATATCATCCCTACCTTAAGCCACTTTCTAAAGTATATTAATTTGATTTAGTTCTCTTTAGTGAATTTCTTATTATACATTTTAAATTAATCCCAAGTTTAGGTTCGATTTAAATAACTTCATTCAATATATAAGGCATCTTAAGATTGATTTAATTGAATTACATCACATGACATATATCAAATCATTCCTTTACATCACATATAACACACATATGTTCAATCCTAAGCATATCTATACATGCAATACATTTTAGTACACTTATATGATGAATGTATATGCATGTTTGTTCATTCAATTGAATTATTTAATCATACTAATGTAAAGCTCTATCCAAATTCTTATACAAAAATGCATAGGGATGAAATTAAATAGGTGTGTGTCATTGATAACTAGGGAAGTGATGTAAACAAATGACCTCCTTGGGGCTAGCTAAAGCCTTGTATTCCTGGGATGTCCAAACTATATACCCATTTGCATTCAAACATATATAAATTTGTATATATGAATATATGAAAGAAAGCTTTGAATCACACAACTAATTAATCCAAACACTTAATAAATTATGAATGCTTGCATTTTAGTAGAAAAGATGGATTTTCATTCTTTAGCCAGACATACATACACATGTAAAGAGAAATGAGCAAGTACATGCCTTTATTAACTAGGAAAGTGAGGTAATCAAATGACCTCCTTGGGGCTAGCTAAAATCTCATATTCCTGAGATGTATATATTATATACTTTGATATCTCACTACACATGAATGTATATGTGAATAAGAGGAAGAAAATTATGCAAAAATTATATTTTTATTTGATTACAACATTTATGTATGTAAAACAAAGTTCCATTCAAATTCTAATGTAGAAATACATGTAAATGAAATCAAATAAGTATGTGTCATTATTAACCAGGAAATTAGGTAATCAAATGACCTCCTTTAAAGCCTCATATTCTCGGATGTCCAAACTATATACTCATTAACATTCAAATACACGTAAAATTGCATATGAATTAAGGAAAAAAAGCTTTACTTCTCATACCCAAGATATAAGCATATCATAACTATTATCACTCTAATAAACTTTGAAAAATAATTTAAATTTTTTTAGTGATAATAGACACATATATAATTGGTCCAACACATGCAAGCTTACATAAAAGAAAATCACTTTGATTAATTTTGAAAAGATGAATGTATGATTTTGAATGACATGCAACATATAACCTGATCGGGAAAGAAAAAATAAACATAAACACATGATTCCATTCAATCAAATTAATTTCTAAGGACGATCATATTAAATAAGGTCATTTAAAATAAACCAAAGCATTCTTAACATTATCTTTAATTTCATATTTTAATTTAATTTAAAGATGTGAGAAAAGGTTTGTTGATCCTAACTCATTCTCATATTTATTAATTAATTTATTTTAATGAAATATAATTAAGTTGATTTTATGAGTTAATTAAGTTGTAGTTTGCATTAAATACATTAATTAACCCTTTCCTATGTTACCTTAACATAATTATCCAAATAATTATGAGCCAATATGATATGCACATGAATAGGAAATTAAATCAGCAATGATCCTAAGAAATAATAGGGGTCTGATGCAATTGGCTCATAATTAATGGTTAATTAAGCTAAAGAACTTAATTAGGTACTTTCATGGTTCCCCACACATGTGGGTTAACCATAATTTTTCTTAAATAGCATTAGGTTATTAAACACCTAAAGGTCTACCTAAGAAATGATTAATTGAGGTTTAATATGATCATGATTTCAATTTAGTTAATTAAGTGATTTATATAATTAGTTAAGCCTTAATTAACTTGATTTTAATTAATGTAATGAACTTAGGGAAAGAGGCTAAGGAAGAGTTCTTAATCTCATTCCATTGGTCACTATTGGATAGTGATTAATGAACTTAATCAATTTATTATTCATAGGATTAATTAACCATTAATTAGATTAAGAGACTAATTAGGATTAATTAGTCAATTCCTCTAATTAAGTAAACAATAAATCCCAAGAAAATTATGGGGAGGTAGAGATCATCCTATTACTCATAAAATTTTGGAATTAATTGCTCTAATTAAGAAGTAATTAAGCTAATTAATTTTGTAATTTAACTTTAATTACCACTCAAAATTAGAATTATTTTAAATTAATTCTCCTTGAAATATCTTTAAAATGAATAATTATTTACATTTTTATAATTTTTCTATGATTTATTATGAATTTTGGAAGCTTCAACCATTAAAATAATTAATTAAGCCTAATTAAAGCTTCATCCCCAAGCACGGCGATGCGCTCCATATGGTGCCGAGGGATTAGCTACTTAAAACTTATCCAGCTTCGGTATAGTAGTAGATGCAATTTCTTATCTGTCATCTGATCTAAAATCAAATGGCTACGAGTAATCTCGCGGCTTGATAGGATTAAATTAGATCGATCTATCGGATCTAATCACGACCATCCATTTTGATCATGCAGACCGGATAGTGCGTGATCTATCATCACGCAAGCGAGGGAGAACTGAGTCCGTCTGCCATTGCTCGCATGATCTGAGCTTACCTGAGCTTAGATCAACTCCAAAAGGATCCCACACCTTCATGACATCGATTAAAGGGGATCCAATGGTTAAGATCACATGGGATGAACATTTTCTTCAAAAAGCTTTAACTCATTTTCATCCAAAGCTCAGTTTTAATGGCCTACCTCACCAAAGCTCAAGACTAATGGAAAATCTGATTGAGGAAGCTTTTTCTAGTGGAGATGAAGCTCTACTAATCAACACGAGCCTTGAATTAATATAATTTTCTCGAAATACCAACACCCGAAGCTTGGGAGGTCGACGTTGATCGAAGTCCCACGTCCGATGGTCAGAGGGCTTGGGAGGCAATTTGTTCTTGCTTGACGGAGTGTGGGGATGGTGTGTGCAAAGTTTATTTGATTTTTATGGAGGTTTGAGCAAGTTGGGATTGAAGGAGGGATGCCCTATTTTGGTTTAAGTAAAATGGCAATGGGAGCTCTAGATGCTTGGAAACTGGCTCAGGATGGTTTTAGGGTTCTCTATGCTCAAGTGCTGCTTTGGAATGAATTGGCATGGAGGGGGTATACCCCTCCTTCCTTGATTGGATGGTCTAACTAGATTTGGCTCCTGTGGTCGTCCACCACCTCGAGGGTCATGGGTGTGGGAGTGGATGAGGTGGCTCCTTGAGTGGGTGAAGGTGTGTGGGTGGCTGCCAAGGAGGGATAGTAGGTGTCCTATGGGTTTCAAGTGCACTAATGAGAAGGGTGAGGTGATTTCACCTCCCATGGGTCATGGCCAACCTAACCACTCCAATTTGGGTAATGTCCTAGCTGCCTATGTGAACCAATGGAAGAATGTTAAGTGGCCAATGAGTGAAAATGACCACTTAAATGGGTGATTTGCCTCATGTGATACCCTTGACCCAAGGGTAGAATGATCATTTGGCATTAAATTTGATTTGGATAGATTTGAAATGAGTCAAAAGTGGGCTAGCCCAAATTTCAAGTGATTTGGAGTTCATTTGGTTTGATTTAGCTTAATTTGACTCAAAAAGGTAAAACTAGGTTAAGTTGGGTCAAGTTGACCAATTGGTCAAATTGGGTCAAACCAAGGGTTGGGTCAAGTTTATATGATCATTTGGGATGTGTTGGTGTCATTGATTTGGTTTGATTTGGCTTAGATATGATTTTAACTCATTTGAGTTCAAATGGAACAAATGGGTTAAGTTGACCAATTTGATCAAATTGGCCAAATTTTCTTGGGTTGGGTGTTGGTTTGGGTTTGGTTGACTAAATGAAGATGATTGTAGGCTTTGGTTTCAATTAATTTGGATTTGATCTAGATTTAGCCAATTTGACCTTTACTTCAATTTGGGCAATTGGGTCAATTGGGTCCAATCATGGCTTTGGTCAAGTTCAATAATCAATTTGAAATGAACTTGAGCTATTGATTGCAATCAATTTGGTTTATATTTTGATTTGACCCAATTTGGTCTTTTAGGTCAATTTGGGTCAACTTAGGTCAAGAGGGCTTGAGTTTGGTTTGGCTCAATTGAAGGTCAAGTCATATTCAAATATTGATTTTGAGTTAGTATGAATCATTATTTTCAAGGGATTTAGCTTAGGTTGCAATCTAACTAGTTTGGGTTCATATAGGTTATGAGAGTTGACTTCATCAAAGGGTCAAGTTGACTTGGTTTGACCTAATTTATGAAAATTGATCAATCTAGGGTGATTAAATATCATGATAGGAGGTTTAGGTTGGCTTGGTTCAATCCAATTTGGATGGGATTAGAACTTGGCTCAAATAGGTCAAATTGGCCTCTTTGGGTCAAATGAACTAATTGGGTTTAGTTGGTTTGATTTTGGGTTGAGTTTGATTTAGTTGAATTTATATATGGATTTGGGATTGATATATAAATTCAATTGCAATTGATTTGGATTTGGATGAGTTTTGGTTCATTTGAACATTTCAAGTTAAATGGGTTAAGTTGGGTTTAACATGGGTTGATTTAGTTTGGCTAGATGATTGTAGATTTCATTTGTATTTAGAGAGATGATTGAAGGAATAATTGACTTATGAGAAAATTAATTAAATTTGGGTATTGGAATGAAAGAATTTGGCTAAGTCCATGTTGGGTTATGTGACTTAGGTTTAGATTTTGATTTAGTTTGATTTAGTTTGATGATTTAAATGTATATTCATTTATATTTATGAATATGATTGAAGATGATTGATTTATGAGAAAAATCAATTGAGTTTGGATTGATTTGAATTAAAATTTGGCTAATGGGATATGTCATAGGGCTTAGAAAAGGATTTTAATTTGATTTTATTTTGATCATTTGAATGTATATTTGATTTATATTTAGGAAGATAATTGAAAATATGATTGATTCGTGATGAAATCAATCATGAGTTTAGTGATTTAATGGCAAATTTGGCTAAGTTCATTAAATTGGCTCAAAGGACTTAGGTTTAGATTTGATTTGATTTGGATCTTGATTTGGATTTGGAATTGTTTGATTGTAAGTTTGATGGATTGATTGAAGGTTGAATTGATATTTTGAAAATCAATGTGTTTGGATTGATTTGAATTTGGAAAAAGGCTAAGTCCATGAGATAAGATCATAGGGCTTAGATTGATTATGAGTTTGGATTTGATCATGAGCTTCAATCATTTGGCTTGGAATTTGGATTTGGATTTGGTATTTAAATTGAATTTGAGGTTTAGTTTGGGGAAGGTTGGGGATTTGGGTAGATGGTGGAGTATCCTAATCCCTAAAGCATAACCTAATCCTATGGTTAACCCTAAGTCTAAGCTTAGGTTAAGTGTTCACCTAATTATTAGAAGTGTCTTATCACTTGGGAAGTCTTAGTGTCAAAGACTCCCTAAGATGGAAAGATTGAGAACTTACTTCAAAAGTGAGGTCAATAATTTGCAATCTCCATATAGGATAATTTTCTGTTGTCAGTTGAACACTGACAATATTCTTGAGATCTAAAATTAAAAACTTCAAAGCAGGGGGAATAATAAGATCTTTTGTCTTAAAGTGAGAGGAAGATTGAATTGTTTCAAAGTTTTGAGAATTATTCATACCTATAGCGGCAAAGCTCAAAGCTCTGATACCATGAAAACAATCTAATTATAATATGCTAAAATGCAAAGATGAATATTGAAGGATCACAAAGAACCAATAGAGAAGACAAAAGTAAATTCATTTCGAAAAAATGTCCTAACTACAATAGTGAATGTATATAGCAGAGTATGCCAAAGTTTGTTGCAGCTGAACCTTGGAGATTAAACTAATGATGGAGGATCAACGGTTGAGCAAAGCAGCACATGCAAGTGTAGGTAAGGTATTCTACTTATCATAACAATCTGATTGAATGACTTATCTTATCAACTATGATACGATCTTAATTTAGGCATAATAGAAGATATAAACTTTACTTTGAAAGCTTATTAGGTCGATGTCATGGTAAAAAATAAAAATAATTTTGGAATAGTACCAAAAATAAAATGATGAGATACCTTATATAGATAGATAGAAAAACATCAAGTAAAATTGATTCTACAAAAAAATGCAAAAGGGTAATATATTTGATTCAAACGAGGTATATTTGAAGAGATATACCTATATAGCACTATTTTAAATTTTCTTAAATTAAAAGTTAAAAAATACATATCGACTTGTGATTTATTAAGTTATAAACTTATGAAAAAAGAAAATACAAATTATGAAAATGACCAATTAATTTCCCATATTATAGGAAAAACTCAGGCGACCATGTTGAAACAATTTTAGGAAAATGGAAGAAAAAAGTGGTTTTTTTTATTAATTCAATTTGACAAGCAAACGCTTAATTAAATGTTAATATAGGCAACCATTTTTATTTTCTCGTAACCGAGTTTATTCTCATAATGATTAATAATGGCGCTCAATTTCGAAGTTTGGATTAAAATTGTTATTAAAATGAGAATGCATATATATATATATATATATATATATATATATATATATAATATTTTAAGTATTTTTAAATTTTTTCTATTAATAATATTATTTTTAAAAATATTTAAAATAAATTTTAGATGTTTTAAATATTTTTATAAATAATTATCATCATCAAATACATTTTATTTTAAAATAAAATAAAAATTAAAAACAAAAATTCATCCAAATAGCCTTTAAAAATAATCGATCTTTGATAAATAATAATAATAATAAATTTATGTCTTAATGAAATCTTTGAAGCATCAAGCACACAAACAGGTGGAAAGAAATGTCATATCTAATCAAATAGCATCTAATTAGCATCACATGAAACTCTCAATACATCCATATATACCCCATTCATGCATGCATATATATATGTATATATATCTAAAGAGAAATCTTGAGATTAATATTGTTCCCAATGACGAAGCACAACTTGCCATCTCCATCCCTGAAAGCCCACATCTCAACCTGATGTGTAAGTAACTCGGCGATGAGATTCTGTAGTTTCTTAAGCTGAAGCTTTTACTCCCATCTCGTAAGATAAAGAGAACAACCCCATCCATATCTATTATAAACCATCACCTCAAGTCCTGTATGTTCTCTCCCATGTTTCCTCTCTCGCTTCTCCATCTCCTTAGTCGCCGCTTTTTTGGCGTCGATAAGTTAGCAGCACTCCTCGATTCCTCAATCTCCTCAGTCATCCGCATTATCCGATCCTCGGTGATCTGCTTCCTTATCAAGAAGCGGTTCTGCTGATCGCTAGCGTCGGAAGCATAGATTTTTTTTTTTGGAAAAATATGAGGGCAGACGCCCAATTCATTCCATGAAAAAGTTAGTTACAAGTAACAAGAAGGGATAAAAATAAAAATTAAAGATACATAACAGACCTACAGAACATCCCAGCTCCTTTAAGCTGGGATCAAAAAAGACTCAAAAATAGAAAATAGTGAGACAAGAGATAACTTCAATTAAACTGAAAAACAAGCTATTCGTATGATAAACAATCTTCGGACACAAAAACACGTGTAGTATACACTGCAGCCGTCCACCATTAGATCAACCAATCGAAAGAACCTGCGGTTACCTTCACTGCCTTCCAATGGATTAAGAGATACAGATTGCACTTCTACCAGGTTGCTGAGAAGGACATCCATGCAGGACATAATTATATATTTAATTTCCATTGAAACTATACTGTTGTCATCATCGTCTAGCATAATGAAAAGACCAGCAAAATGAAACCCAATGGAATGCTAGAACTATTAGAAAGATTCATAGAAGAGCTGCTGAGTTTTTCCAGGCCAAAATCAACTGCCTTACTTGCAAAGGCCATGTTTCCTTCCATTTCCATTTAGACACTTTTGAACCAACCCGATATTTTATTTGTTGAATGAGAGATTGAGAAGATGAAAAAGAGGTGGAAAATATCCTTTGATTTCTTTCCCTCCAGATCATATAAACCAAAACAGCTGTTATCAGATAATAAAGTCTTTTGATCATCTTATGAGCATGCAGTTCTACATTCCCCAGAATTTGTTGAAGAGTGGAATTCAATAAGAAAAATGACCATTTGGGAGAAATCCATCGACACAGAGCATTCAAAGAACAAGTGGGGGTGTGATTCGGTTGTAGCAAAACAACACTCCCTCAAAGAACCCACCCCTCTTTTGGCTAACACATCTGAGGTCTTCAAACCTCCCAAGAAAGCCATCCAACAATACAACGTATAATTAATAGCACACCCTTTAAACCAAACTTCCTTATGCCATGAAATGCATGAGAAAGATTCAAAACACCTTCTTGAAATCACGATTGGAGGGGTTTTATATTATCCCAAGTAATCAAGTCCTCCCCCTCAAAAATTTCAATATTCTGAATTTTATCGAGCAACATAGAAAATTCAGAAAGGGATGACCAAGGAAGACACCACCTACCTTCTTTGATGAGAGCACAGACCTTTGCATCATATGAGATTCCCAGGTTTGTGACTGCTAGCTCACCCATTAGATAAGACAGGTTATAATCATCACACCAAGGATCCTGAAATAGAGAAAAAGTGTTTCCATTACCAACACGGTATTTGAATTTTTCCTTGTATTTCAACCCAATCGACCTTAACTCCTTCCAGCAAGGGGAACTTCTAGGAGGTGGAACAATCCATATAGTTCCATATTTCTGCAAACACTAAGAAGCAAAAAGGGATTCATTTTTAATAACTCTCCATAATATTTTTAGCTTGCTGCAGGTATAGAGAGAGGAGGCAGAAATAAGGCCTGTTCCCCCCTTATCTCTAGGCAATGTTGTTTTAAGCCAAGAAATTGTATGGAGCTTTTTATTCTCCCCACTGTGATAAAAAAAATTGGAAGTGAATGAGCATATCTTCTTTAGAACACCTTTTGGAAAGACAATCGATCTAAACCAATATGAGAGTAACCCATTTACAGAAGATCTTATCAGTTGATAACGCCCCCCCAAAGAGAGAAATTTGCTTTTCCAACCTGCCATCCTCTTCTGCAATTTATCAAAAAGTCCATTAAAATGAACAGATTTATATGCACCCAAAACCACAGGAAGCCCTAGGTAATTTATGGGGAAGGATGCTTGCTTGATTTGGAGAATGTTTGATAGATAATCTACATTTTTGACACCTTTTGAAAAACAGATTATAGATTTTTCAATATTGACCTTTAGCCCCATATAATCCTCTAATTCTCTGAGGCATCCTTGTAAAGATCTAATAGATGAATTTTCTGCATTACCCATGGCTAAAACATCATCTGCAAAGAGGAGATGTGAGACTTTACACAACTTAACAGCAAAGGGGATAAACCTCTTTAATTGAACTTCTCTATCCATAAGACAAGATAGGGTGTCTATAGCTATTGTAAATAAGAAAGGAGACAAAGGACAACCCTGTCTTAACCCAGATGATGAGGAAAACCAACCTTTTATTTCTCCATTTAACATTATAGAAAAGGGAACCTCCATAATACATGCTTCCACTCATTTCACAAACCTCATTGGTAACCCTTTTGCCAATAACCTATGGATCAAAGATTTCTGTTAATAGAGTCAAAGGCTTTCCTTAGATCCGGTTTAGCAAGAAATTTTCCAGTGGAATGTAGAAGAGAGCTCGATGAGATTTCATTTGCCAAAGCCAAACTATCACTATATCCCTTCTTTAATAAAAGGCCGATTGAGCACGATTTATCGTGATGGTAGACAAATTTTAGCTTATTAGTACTTTGCAATGACTTTATAAAAATATTGCATAACGAGATTGGACGATAGTTAGATAAATGACTGGAGTGTTTGACTTTTGGAATTAGGGTGATAAGGGTGTGCTTAAAACATCTTGGAAGTTTCTTAGTGCTGAAAAAATGATGTGCAGCCCTTAAAAAATGCTTTCATGTAAATTCCCATGTCTTAATGAAGAAATTTGAATTAAAGCCGTCCGACCCCGGAGCCTTGTTTTCACTTATGCTTTGAAGGGTAGAGATGATTTCCTTATCACTTATATCCTTCTCCAGTTCCTCGGCCTGCCAAAAAGGTAGAGTTTCTCCCAAAGGGAGATCCTGCACTTGAAAGGTGGTATGATTACTGCAATTAAATAGATTAGAATAATACCTGCTTATCTCCTCGGCCATCATCTCCTGATCAGAGATTACACCCTTATCAGTTTGTATATCACGAATCAGATTTGCATTTTTCCTTTCTTTAATTGAATTGAAGAGGAATTTCAGATCATCGTCAGATTGACTCAGCCAATGAGCCTTGGCCCTTTGCTTGGCCCACATACTTTCCATTTTTAGTAGCTTTGTATAACTGAATTTTGCAGCAATAGCTTCCTGCATCAAGCATTTGTTTTCCGGATCCCGATCCAGCTTCAACATGATCTCTTCTTGATTCTTTTTGGCCTGTATGATTTGAGTATGCAGAGGATAGGGGTCCCAATTCCTTTCCTTGAAAGCCTTTTTAACCTGAGATAATTTCTTAGAAAAAACAAACAAGGGGTCACCTGAAACAAACCCACTCCAAGCAGCCCTGGAAACAATTCTGAAGTCCTCATGTGATGACCAATGATTTCTATACATGAACCGATGCGAGGGATAGTAACTATGCTGAAGAGTGGTTATTAAAGGGGAATGGTCAGATGAGAGAGGTGGAGAGACTTTATAATGAGAGTATGGGAATAAGTCGAGCCACCTAGGATTGCACAACACTCTATCTATCCTAGAAAGAATAGGATTATTGCTTGGGTATAAAATAACCCAGAACTGGATAACTCGATCAATTCACAGTCATTTACACAATCCATAAAGTCTAACGACTTATTTAGAGAAATAGGATTCCCTTCAGACTTTTCATAGCTCGCCAAACAGCAGTTGAAATTACCCATAAAAATCCAAGGAACAGATATGTCCTTGGCAATCATCCTAAACAAATTCCAGAGAGTGGCACGAGACTGTGCCGAATTTTCAGCATAGATACACGACAGAAGGAAGGATTCATTTCCTTGAATGGAAATAGATCCATGGATAATTTGTGCTGTAATAACCAAAGGTTTAAAGTCTAGTCTATCCGAGCACCACTTAATCCAGATTCGCCCCCACAACAAGATATCAATTGGAACAATGCACTGGATGAGAAAAGATTGAACTTTTAAGAAGGAATGGATTGAGAGAGATTTGCATCCAATTTTGTTTCAGGAGACAAAGAATATCGATACGGAAATCCTTAATTAATCTTACACAATCAGAAACTCTGCCCTCAGCAGAGAGCCCCCTGACATTCTAGCTACCTAGCACTGGAGAATACATTAGGAAGATGAGATGTAGTGGGCTTCCTGCAATTTTTGCTTACCTTTGTTTGCATTTGGTGTCTGATTAGCTTTTAATTTAATAGTTTCCTCCTCTTGTGTAGACTTCCCTGGGGTATTAGGAATTTTTCCTCTCGATTTCAACGTCTCGGTCGGGTAGGAGAGGTAACCAAGTAACCATTCGTGGGTAAAATTTCACATTGGACTTACGTGAGAGTATCATTATCAGACACCCCAATATTTGCATTGATCTCCTCGTGCTCAATTTCATCCTCCAACGGTGATTGGATGGGTGGTTGATTAAGGTCGTAATTGGGTTTTGTAATGAGAAAGTAGACGCAGCCTTCCAAGGGTCTGGACTCCTCCCCACCAGAGTGGCATAGGATGGATTCACCCCGAGGGAAATATCAGATAGAGTAGCATTTTGCACATGGGTACCTCTATTATTTGGCTTCCGACTTCTGCTTCTACCCCTAATAGCAGTAGGAGGTATCGGGTTAAGGGGGCAGGATTTCTCATCATGAGAAAATGATTGACATTTGGTACAAGCCACTGGTTTCCAATCGTACACGATATCCTGATTAAACTTAAGCCCATTCATGTTAATAGGGATGGAATCCGGCAAGGTAGATGAAGTTTTAATTATAGATTAATGTAATGCGGGCTGCTCAGAGGTTATCGACAGCTAAAGGAATCCCTATTCGGCTCGCAACTTTAGAGAAACCCAACTCATTCCAACAGCACAGTGGAAAGTTCGGTAATTTGATCCAGAGGGGAATTTCCTTGATTTGTTCTTTGTTGGGTCTAAAGTTCCATTTCCACTTCTGAAAAATGAAGGGGCGACCGTTGAGGAAGCACGGTCCATTATCCCATACGAGGTCGTAAACATCCTGGCAAGAAAATTTGAAAAGAAAGAAATCTCCTTCCAAGGTTAGAAGATCCATAGATCCTTTGAACTTCTATCTCTTCTTCACTGCCGCCAAGAGGGAACCATAATACGGTCTTTTACCTATCGCGTGGCCAACCAACGAGAGATCCCATTCTTTTTGACCCTCGGACAGGTCCTCTTCAGAGAAGCAAACCTCCGTCGAATCGGGAGGGATAAAAGATAGCGAAACCGATTTACTCTTCTCATTTTGAGAAAGAAGTAATTCCATCCAATTGTTAACGGGGAAAGATGAAGCTTGGGATGCTGCTAAAGGCGGAAAGGAAGCCTAAGACAGATCCCCTGGTAAAGCCATATCTCAAGAGAAAAGAAAGACTGACCCGGCCCACAGCCGGAGGTCAGAAAAAAGGGGGAGAGAAGGAGATGATGGGAGGGTGTGTTGAAGAGAAGGGAGGAGAAGATCGAAGAAAACTTGCTCACCGAGCTTACCCTCAAAAAACCCTAGCAGCCGCCACATTCGTCGTCGGTCGCGCTGGGAAGCATAGATTTGCTTCTCCATTACTTTCCATGCAAAAGCGGCTCCTTTATCGGCGGGAATTTTTTAAAAATACGTATCATTAGAATAGTAATTAGTAAATTAAGTATGGTCAAAATAAAATTTAAGAATAGGTATAGTCGTCTAATTAGTGGGTGACTTGCGAGCCACGTCGGATACGACGTGGCGTGGTGGTGCCACGTTAAAATGAGCCAAGTCGTCCACTTAGTGGGCGACTCTACTTAATTATTATTAACATTAAAGCGGGATAGCTTGGTTGAGATTGTTAGATTGAAGATCTAAAAATCCGTGTTGAACCAGCTCGCATTTAAATTCTATTTTTGGAAAATAAATTTACGAATTTCCTTTAATAATATAAATATAGTATTTGCGATTTATTTTTTTATTATATTTGAAAATAAATAATTATTTTTCATTCATTAAAATTGAGTGAAATAATTAACTATTTCAATAGCTTTATAAATATTTATAATTATATCTATATTTTAAAACTATTATTATTTAAAAGTGATTTGTAATTCTTCTAATATAAAATCTTGAATTTTTAGTGTAAAAATATAATCTAAATATTAATAATATATTAGAATTTAACATTTATAATTTAATGATACATGCATACATAAAATATAGAGTCATGAGAATTACAAATCACTTTTAAATAATAATAGTTTTATAACATAGATAAAATTATAAATATTTATAAAGCTATTGAAATAGTTAATTATTTCACTCAATTTTAATGAATGAAAAATAATTATTTATTTTCAAATATAATAAAAAATAAATATTCTAAGAATAATATTTATCTTAAAAGTAAATTTATTTTCAAAATAATTTAAATAATTCCAATGATTAACGGCATCTTCAATCTTTCTACAGCCGCTTAACATTACGGCTAATTAAAGGCAAGCTTGGCTAATTTATTGGCATTTCAACGCGTACATCACGACATTGATGGCGGGCTATTAATTAATATATTCTTAAATTTTATTTTGACCATACTTAATTAAATAATTACTATTCTAATGATACTTATTTTTAAAAAATTGCCTTTATCGGCCGTAAGCTTCGCAACCCACTCTGGCGTGTTTTCTACTACTTCTGTTTCGTCGGCGGTGGTTGCTTGTTTAGGAAGAGGAAGGGAAAAGGGCAGTTTCGAGATGAGATCGAGTGTTTCCATATACTCAGTTTTAGAAGAAGTAGCAGACGATAGCAGAGAGAAAGAGAAGGAACGGAGAGATAGACATATTTCAGCTTGGTTTTCTATCCTATAATAAGTTTTGATAGTTTTATTATTATTTAAAGATCTGAGAGAGTCTGAGTTTCGGACCTATGGACAGCTGTATACTGTATTTTTGGAAACAAAATATTACTTCTGTGATTTTGTTTTCTAAAATATAACTTAAGACATAATTTTACATATATTAAGGCGTCATTTTATAGGTTAAAAAATGGAAAATGTTACTTTCCTGACGTTTTATTTATTCTGAGACAATTCATGATCAGGGAAATAAAATCAATCGAATATTCATTGAATACGCAAAAAAAAGTTTTTCTCCATTATGAAGATTAATGAAATGATAATGTACAAAAAAAGTTATTATAAAAAAGTTTTACTTTTAGTGAAGAATTTTATGATCTTAATTTAAGACAAAAACATCATGAAACATACAAGCTTTACTTTTAGTGAAGAATTTAAGACAAACTCATAGTGTTTTTTTTTTTTTGAGTCGCAGAATAAATAAAATAACGAGATATTGTTATAGATTGATTGAAAATATATAAAATGAAATTAGATATTTAAATAAATAGAAAATGATTGAATGAGTCCCCCCAGGGCTAACGGCAGTTTCGTAATTAATAATTTTGTCAATAAAATTTAAAAAATACTTCAAATGATATTCATTAAAGATTGACCACTTATGTCCTCAATTCAAGATTCTGTATTACAAGCAAAACTCTGGCGGCGAAGCCGAAACTATTTTAGGAAATAAAAAGAACAGTAATTACTAATTACTATTACTAATTTCTTAAAATAAAGCAATTTTTTATATATAAATTTTTTGTGTAATTATAATAATAAATATAATATATAAATATAAAATTTTCAATGTTAAATTTACTATACATACATAAAAATTATGTGAAAATATACATAAATTTTTAATATTAGAAAAAAAAAAACAAAGCAGATTTGTGGATAAATGAAATCTCTGAAGCATCAAAACACAAACAGATGGAAAGATATGAACAAAAAAAAATTGCACTAACTAAGAACAGCTTCTAAGTGAAAGCACATGAAACTCTCCATTGATTCATGGTCATCAAAACCATGCATGACTAAGCCAAAACATCCAATACATTCCATTAATCACAATCATTTCCATATATATCCCATCAATGCATATGTATATATCTAAAGAGAAATCTCGAGATCAAGCTTGTTCCCTATGACGAAGCACAGCTTCCCATCTCCATCCCTGAAAGCCCACATCTCAACCTGATCGCCGGCGGCGAAGTAACTCCGGCGATGAAATTCTCTGTAGTTTCCTCCCTTAAGCACAGAAGCTTTACTCGCATCCCACCTCGTAAGATAAAGCGAACAACCCCATCCTTTTCTGTTATACACCATCACCTCAAGACCTCCATGTTCTCTACCCTGTTTCCTCTCTCCTGCTTCGCCTTCTCCGCCAAAAAGTCGCCGCCTACACGTCAGATTCGCCGCTGCCATTTCCTCTGTTGTCATCGCCGGCATTATCCGGTCTTCGGCGATCTGCTTCCTTATCATGAAGCGGTTCTGCTGGTCGCTAGCGTCAGAAGCATAGATTTGCTTCTCCATTACTTTCCATGCAAAGGCGGCTCCTTTATCGGCGGCGAGCTTCGCAACCCACTCTGGCATGTCTTCTACGTCCTTTGTTTCGCCGGCGGTGGTTGCTAGTTTAGGAAGAGGAAGGGCAGAGGACAGCTTCGAAATCAGATCGAGTGTTTCCAAATACTCAGTTTTAGAAGAAGTAGCAGACGATAGCAGAGAGAAAGAGAAGGAACGGAGAGAATGAGGAGCCATAGTTTGATCAAGTTGGTGAATTAAATGGGTTTGGAGTTGATTTTATAGACATTCAGGTGGGCTTTGCTTTCCTATAATAAGTTTAGCTATTTATTACTATTTTAAAGATCTGAGTGAATCTGAGTTTCTGCATACTGTATTTTTGGAAACAAAAATATTACTTCTTTGATTTTTTTTAAAATATAAGTTGAGGCATATATAATTTTACATATATCAAGGCGTCATTTTACAGATTAAAAAAATGGAAAATGTTATTTTTCCTGACGTTTTATTTATTCTGAGGCAATTCATGATCAGAGAAAATGGGAAATAAAATCAAATCGAAATAATTTTAAAGCAAAATGGCATAATTTATTTTCTGGCATTTAACTGCTATTTTAGTGTTATTCACTAGTCGTGTAATTTTGTTAATATCATTGCAGAGTTATGCCAAGTAAAATATGAGAGGATTATTTTTAAAATAGGCTTAGTGTTAATCTTAATTACGCGTTTAGGCACAAAATTATTTTTTTTAGCAAAATAGGCCTAGTCGTCCGTACGACGTACGACTAGGCACGGTTTAAATTTTTTTTAAAAAAATGTGTAGCAATCTCAAAACAGGAATAGCAATATGAAAATTTTCCCATGAAGGACACTTTAGTGGCTTAACCTGAATATCTCCAACGATCGGTAAGATTCCTCCCAATTTCCGAAAATAACCTTTAGTGCCTTGCGACGTGCATCCCAAGCTTTCATGTACGACACTCGTATGTTAAATTTTGACTCAATACGGCCAATAATCTCTCTGGGCTTTAAATCCAGATGACGCCTAATGGCAGGTTGAATGAAATAACTGATAAATTGTCATGCATTGCCATGTCAAACCGAATATACGTATGTGTGTGCTTAAAATGCCAATTCTCCATGCACCTCTAATCTCTTACTTGAACTTGCATGTAATCGCCACCGCAAGGTGTAGCTTCATATTGATATTACAATATGGTGAACTTGGATTTATTTGAGGCATAGATCACATACTCGGCGTTGTTTATGATAGACCACGCAAAAAATGCTTCTTATCAATAAAGCACATTCCTTCATGAAGTTCATCCGAATGCAACTTTCAAGTACAAAAGTTGACTCATCAAGGCCCATCAAATGTTTGCTCTTCATCCCATTCTCGTTGTTTGAGCATGACGCGTACTCATTGTTAGATAGCAAGTACTCCTGTTTGGCTTGTTCTGGCGAGTAGTCCCTAATAAGCTCTCGACCGCTAGATGGATATTTACCCTTAAAGAAGATTCATAGATCATATTCATCATTATTGTTGCATAATTTGATACCATCATTATATTTAATAATAATTGTAATTTAATTATAATAATGCTAAATATATTCATAAATCAATGTGATGAATTATCACTAATTAAATTATGCTCCTCTAATGGCAACATTCCTCACAATTTAACTCACGAACTTCAAAATTACTACTAATTGCGTTGAGTAATTCAAATACTTTGTCAATAATATGTGTAATAAATCACCAATAAAACCTATAAGATTAACACATGAATTCAATGATCTCATGATTACTTTTGTAAGATTATCCTTCGTGATCTATGATTTTTTTCCACCAAGGTTGGAAAGAAATTATCAACAACATTCATTTTATATTTAAAAGAATTATGCGATTTAACTTATATTCAACTAACAACAACTCCAAAGAAGAATTCTTCCTCTCCTTGTAAAAACATTTCAAGATATAATACTTTCATTTTGGCGATATTTTGCAAACTCATAATTCTCCTTAATTTTACTATTTTAGAGTAACTAGAGATTTATTGATAGTTAAATCATAAAATACATAATTATTCATCTTACTGTAAAATCCACAACTAATTCAAATCAAAGCATAAAATAAAAACTAAAATTCCAGGAACCAAATTAAAATCTACAATCGGAAAATATAAAATTAAAATTAAATAATTAATACTAATTACCATAATTAAATCATCTTTATTATAAAAATAAAATAAATAAAATTTAAATTATATCCAAATAACTCATAAATTTAATAGATACTTCCACAGGGCAATAGTAATCCTTGGGAAAATTTTCATAAAATATTAATTATATTGGTATATATTTTAAAATAAAAATAATTATTATTTATAATTAAAAAATACTAAATCATATAAAAATAAATTTTGTAAAATATCTATAATGTTTTCCTTACTATCCTTAGATGAAATATTTAGTCATTATTACAATTATTTTGAAATTAATTTAATTGTTTCTTAGAAAATAATTAACTAAAATATACCAAATAATAATTTAAAAAATTCCCCAAAATTTCATGAAATATCTTTAAGGTCCTTCCATCCTAAGAAATAATTTCATGAATTTTAGAATGATTAGGTCTCTTGATTGAATTTTAAATCGATTTTATTTATATTTAATATAATATTCAATTAATTTACTCTTTATTTCAAATGTTAACTTTTTTTTTATTTTGACATTCTTAAAATTAATTTGAATTATTTTTGTGGCTTTTAGCTTATATATATATATATATATATATATATATATATATATAAATATATAATATTTTAATCCCAATGTGAAAGTAACTTAACTTGGTTAAATATCATCTCACATGAAAACTCTCCATTATATGAAAGATCTAATTCTAAACAAATTAGTTCAATGAACTATGAGCTAAACATGAATAATAAATTTTCTAATAATTTGAATACAGGTCAAATTTCAATTCACAAATTTAACAAATTTTTCACAACTCATTTACACAACTATTATTATTATTCTTTTAAATATATATAATGCTTCAAAATAATCAAAAGATAAGTCGCATTAAGAAATACAAATGTAGCTCAAATTTTGCTAGATCTGCAAGATCTATCACAAGTTAAAAAAATTACCTTTTGAGCGAAGAAATATCCGTTTAACTCGGCGGATGGCAGCTCTCCCTTGGCGATGCGGCCTTTATCTTGATTCAATAGGACCGGGTACGACGGTTGGAAGGAAAAAGACAAATAAAATCGTGGCTTATGGTTTGTTTGCCCGAAATAGGGCCGGCGGAGACCTCTCCTTGGCCGACGAATCCAGGTGGTGCTTTCTTGAGATCTCGCGGCCGATAAAACGGAAAGCGAGCTACGAATAAAGAAAAAGATCAGCTCACGGGTTTTGCCATAAAGGTGATATGAAATCGTCATCAAAGACGGTTAATATTTACATTATGACAGTTCAAAAAATTAGTCGTCAATAAAGAAATCAAACATATTTTACGTCCGTCATAAAGACTATGCTAAAAAAATTTTGCCTAAACGCCTAATTAAGATTAACACTAAGCCTATTTTAAAAATAATCCCGTAAAATATACATTGCATATGAGAAAGGTTTTTTACGTTACAATCATTTCACAATATCTTCTTAAAAAAATTCTCTTACGGATGAAGAAGCCCTTCAAACTTTGATATAGGGGGTGTAAAGGAATTTAGCTTGAGCGAACTTGGTAACAATCTTATTCGAATTCGACTCATTAATTTTTTTTTTTTTTTGTTTGAAATCGGCTCATATTTGTTAATAACTTGTTAACAATATGTACATGTTTAAATTTATTCGTTTCGTTAATAATGCTCGTCGAATAGGCTCATTAAGAAAATTTTATTTTTTTATTAATATTTAAAAAATATTAAATCTAATAAAAAGTTTTATTACAAATATACAACTATGCAGTTATTTATAAATTGTGGACTAATAATGAAAATGATCTTTTAAAAAATATTTTTTATTGCAAAAAAAAACTACATAATGCAAAATTATATTTGAATATGATGTAGTAACATAATTTATTTATTTAAGTACAGTTTTAAAATTAATTATAATATACAAATAAATTAATAAAAGAGTACAATCCAATTATACATTTATACCAAACATAATGAAACTTTTACATCTTTAAACCCTCAACATAATCTTGGTAGAAATTGATTATTCATTCTTCAAAATCATCAATTTGCCACATAAGATTTGATGTTTATACTTCTTGCATCACATAAACAAAACTAAAAAAAATTATATTATACAATTATTAACGGCATAGTTTGAAATTTTATATCATTAATCAATCTTAGTTATAGCTTAAAGCTTAAAATTAAAGAAATCATAATTTCAAACTATCTACCACAAACAAATTAGACTCTAGAGAACAAAATACCGCAAAACAACAAATAAAATCAGAACTGTATGAAGCGGGAAAGAAATGAAATAGATTGAACAAAACAAAAAGATAAACAACTATATTGCACCTTGAAAAAAATATAACATCACAACCCATTGAAAAACCTATAAATCCAACATATTCAGCACAAAACCAAGTATAGTATTGATAAATTAAATACCAAAATATAATAAAATATCGAATAAAATGAAAATGCTGTAAAAAATTGAAATAGAACAAACTAAACAAGGTATATAAGCAACAATTTTATTAAGCTAAGTTACATCTTATATTAAAAAAAGTTTAATATCATAACCCTTTAAAATCATAAATCTAAACAATCCAGCATAAAACTAAGTATATCATTGATAAACTAAGGGCCAAAATACAATAAAATAACTAATAAATGAAAGTTGCAGTCAAAAATTAATTGAAAAAGACCCAACTAAATAAGATATATAAGCAGTCATTTTATCAAGCTAAGTTCAATCTCATATTAAAAAAGTTTAACATCACAACCCTTTAAAAATTATAAATTTAAGCAATTAAGCATAAAATGAAGTGTAGTATTGATAAACAAATGACCAAAATATAATAAAATAGCAAATAAAATGAAAGCTACATCAATCAAAAATGAAATATATACACCCAGAACTTCATTAATCATGTAAGACAAACTCAAAAATAAATTTATACAGAAAGATATACCTTAATGTTATCATAATAGTATAGCCCGGTTGCTATGTAATAATATAAATAGTGTCGAATGGTCCTCATGATTGAAGATTCTGGAGAAAACAACAAGTAGTCATATCTCAAAATAATTGCAAGTAGTTATTAGGGTGTATCATGGAGAAGTTGATTTCTTTCCAATAAAGCATTAACCTGTCAATTTATAAAGTGATTGAAATTTAAAGGTATGGTGTGTATATATTTAATGTGGAGATTCTTCCCCATGGCTAAAAAAATAGAAGAAAATAGCAAGTACATTGATCTCAAAAAAATAGCAAAGGCAGACAAAAAATATTAAGTAGTAAAACAAGCTAACTAAAATTGATAACGGCTTTAATTCTTAAATGGGCTAAATTTGGAATTTTATATCAGCTAATTAATAATGCCATCATAGTTTGATGACTGCTTAAAGTTTCAAAAAACTCATAAATCCAACTTATTCAGCACAAAACCAAGTGTGGTATTTTTGAAACAGACCCATCTAAATAAGGTATATAAACAACCATTTTATCAAGCTAAGTTGTATCTCATATTAAAAAAGTTTAACATCACGACCCTTTAAAAATAATAAATCTAAGCAATCCATCATAAAATCAAGTGTAATATTGATAAATTATGAACCATTAATAAAGTAGTAAATAAAATGAAAGCTGCATTAATCAAAAATAAAATATATACAACCAGAACTTCATTAATCATGTAAATGGCCTTAGTTTGAAATTTTATATCAGCTAATCAATGATGTCGTCATAGCTTGATGGGTGCTTAAATTCTTAAAAATCCATAAATCCAACTTATTCAACACAAAATCAAGTGTAGTATTGTTTAAGTAAAGACTAAATGTAATATTGATAAACTAAGCAGTCATTTTATCAAGCTAAGTTGCAACTCATATTAAAAAAAGTTTAACATTACAGCCCCTTAAAAATCATAAATCTAAATAATCCACCATAAAATCAAGTATAGTATTGATATACTAAGGACAAAAATATAAAAAAAATAGCAAATAAAATGAAAGCTGTATCAATCAAAAATGAAATATATATACAACCAGAACTTCATTAATCATGTACATGAGCTTAGTTTGGAATTTTATATCAGCTAATCAATGCTACTATCATAGCTTGATAGCTACTTAAATTTTTAAAAAAAACTCATAAATTTAACTTATTCAATACAAAACCAAGTGTAATATCGTTGAAGTAAAGACCAAGTAGTATTGATGAACTAAGCGGCTTTTTTATCAAACTAAGTTATAATTCATATTAAAAAAGGTTTAACATCACAACCCTTTAAAAACCATAAATCTAAGCAATCTAGCATAAAATCAAGTGTAATATTGATAAACTAAGGATCAAAATATAATAAAATAGCAAATAAAATAAAAACAACATCAATCATGTAAGATATTAGAATGCAATAAAATAAGTACGAATTTCAATTTAAAGTAGCAAGGAGAACCAAACCACCAAGGCTATAAAAGTATAAAATGAAAGGCATTACATAGTAGCAACCAATAAAATAAAGCATTAATAAACCACACTCAATTGCATATATATATATATATATATATATATATATATATATATATATATATATATATATATATATATATATATATATACTCCTCCATTCTCTCCAAATATTGAAAGATTCACTTGTAAATTTTCTCCATCTAAGATATCTTTGTAACAAATGGTCATTCATTAGACTAACATATGAAAAGTGAAGATAAGGATTATAATTATAAAAATCAAATAAAGATGAAACTAATTCTTACCAAAGGATTCTTAATATTACTTTGAGAACCTTTAATCCAACTAGCTATACAAACAAGTGCATTAATAGTTTTTGCGGATAAAGAGCTTCTATAATCATCCAAAATTCTACTGTCAGCACTAAAAGTAGATTTAGATGCAACCATTATTATGAGAATTGTCAAGACATCCTTAGCCACTTTGGATCAATATAGATACTTTAGAGTATTCATCATCCATCAATCAAGAACATCAAATTGTTATGTATTGCACATATATAAACTCTCTTCCAAATATATTTGCAAATATGATTTTGGAGGCTAAACAGAACAAGATGCTACAACAAAATCAGCAAAAACTAACATACAATCAAAAGGAGATGAAAATGATGGCTCCATTTGTAACTATGAGGACTCACTAGCAATTATTGAAGCTGAACTACAACTAGCAATATCAGAAATGTATTGACTATAAATCACAAAAATAACTACTTTAATTTCATTAATTTTGAATTCTATCTCAGAAGATGAGTATATCTTTGAAAATGTAAAATTTATGAACTTCATATTTAAGCGTGGATCTAACATAGGTGCCACATACATAAGCAAATTGCATTCTCCCAAATATTTATCAAATTTAATTTTCATTACAATTGCCATTTCTTTAATATATTCAATTGATGAATTGCATTTCTCCATAAACAACTTTTTAACATGCATAACTGTAGGCAGAAAAATATTTGCAGTAGGATAAGTTGAACCAAAAATTATTTTTATAACATTATGAAAAACAGTAAAAACTTCTTAATTACCTCATACCTTTGCTAATCAAAATTAGATGTTAACCACTTGCAATTACTATCTGGGGCTGCATAATGGTAGAATACACTACGAAAAATAAAGTCAGATTCAAGCATAATGTATGTAGAATTTCATCATGTCGGAACATCAATAGATAAACCCTTTGAAGTGAAAATCCCTAATTGCTTCACCATCTCAACAAACTTATATAATCTAGCTGGAGACTTTTTAAGATATTTTATTGACTCCCTGATTCGATAAATGATGTCCTGGAACTTCTTTAAACCATCTTGAACCATTATATTCAAGATGTAAGCACAACATTTAACATGAAATAAATAACGCATAAAATGAAACATACCTCTTGACTAAAATTTGATTTGAGAGCATTAGCGTTAACATCATTATTACTTATATTATCCAATGTAATTGTAGAAACTTTATCCAGTAGATTATACTCCAACAAGCATTCACATATAGCTTCACAAATAAAAGTACACAAGTAAGGTGGTTCAAGCTCAAAGAAATTGATAATTCGCTTGTGTAATTTTCAAGACTCATCAATATAATGAATTTTTAAGCACATGTATCCCACTAATTGATTGGAAGTCCAATAATCAGATGTTAATGAGATAATATGTATGCTTTTAATATATGCTTTCAACTTTTCTTTTTCTGGTTCATAAACTTTCATGCAATCATGTTTTATAGTATTTCAATAAAGACTATCATAGTTATGATATAAGACCTTCAACAAAATATTGAATCATGTATGCTCAACCATCATAAATGGGTACTCATATACAACCATCATTTTGTTATTATTTCTCTAACATGAAGATGATCATAATTCTTTGTATCAGTTAAAATAAAAATCTCAATTTCTGATCTAGCATCAGAAGGCATAAAATTTAACAATTTTTGCTTTTTATCCGACAACTCCACAACTCGTTTATTTTTAGGTTTGACCTTATCATACTCCCTAACATGTCTAAGAAATTATGAAGTTGTGCTAGTCTTGGAATTAAGAAATTTTGTACCACAACATATGCATTGTAAATAAGATGCATTGACGTCTTTCAAAGATGAAACAATTTCAATAAAGTACTCCCAAATTATGGACTTCTTTTTCCTAGTCTTCTTAGGAGGGATTCCTCTAATATTAGTATCAAATGTAAGTGCTTACGCTTAGGTTGTGAAAAAAAAAGGATTCTCATTACTATTTCTATTCTCTATAACAATCTTGTTACTAGATTATGCATTTTGAGATAGATCAAAATTTGACATGGTAGTAGACTATATTGAAAAAGAAAATATGTCAAAAACTAAAAATACAATCCATATGCTTAAAATAAGAATATTAGTATATTTTATTGACACAATCGATATAAAAATAGAGCATTAAGCTATAATTGTGTAATTAATTTGAATATATAAAAATAAGTTAACCACTAATACAATCTTGTATAATATAATGATAAAACTTTTTTGATAAGCAAATAAGAGATCCAAATTAAACTATATGAACATGGTATCTATGATATTTATGATAAAATAAGAAGTATTCACAAGACATCATTAATAAATTTGATATTTTAAGCAAAAAAAGTCAACTTAAATATAAAACATGAAGCTTGCCTTTCTTGATTCCAACAAAGAAAAATAGAGTTAAATGTGGAGAGATTTAGAAAACAACCTCCCTAACTACCAGTAATGGTATTAATAGTTGACACCTTATTAATATAAAATTGAGAAGATATGAGAAATTGAATTGAAGGTCGAGAACTTTCTCAAAGATATTCGAAATATTGTTGAATAAGTTGGTTTTTTACTATATTTTTCATTTTATTTGTTATTTTATTGTATTTTGGTCTTTATTTTATAAATACTATACTTAGTTTTGTGCTCAATAAGTTAGATTTATGGATTTTTATAAGAATTTAAGCTATCAAGCTATAAAAGCATCATTGATTAGCTGATATAAAATTTCAAACTGAGCACATTTAAGAATTAAAGTAGCCAACAATGTTAGTGAGATTGTTTTACTGCTTAATATTCTTTGGCTGCCTTTGCTATTATTTTGAGATTAATCCACTTACTGTTTTCTCCTATTTTTTTAGCCGTGAGGGAGAATCTCCACATGGAATATATACACACCATGCCTTCAAATTTCAGTCACTTTATTCATTGGCAGGTTTTTGCTTCATTAGAAAGAAATCAAATTCTCCATGATACAACCTAATAACTACTTACAATTATTTGAGATATGACTACTTCCTGTTCTCTTTAGATTCTTCATTCACGAGGACCATTTGACACTATTTATATAGCAATCGAGCTACACCTTTATGATTTCATTAAGTGTTATGATTTTTAAAAGGCTATGATGTTAAACTTTTATAATATGAGATGCAACTTAGCTTGATAAGATGGCTATTTATATATCTTGTTTAGGTGGGTCTATTTCAATTATTTTGTTACTGTAATTTTTATTTTATTTGCTATTTAATTTATCAATACTGCACTTAGTTTTATGCTGGATATGCTTGTACAAGTGTACAACTTAGAGAAGATAGATAATGTAAGATGGTGATGGTATGACTGATTTGAAATAAGTGAGAATTTAGTAAGACATATCCATAAGAAGGAAACAAACAAAAAAAAGAAGTTTGATACAAAAGACTACTCAATGAAACCTGCAACCCTTAAAGGCTCGAACATTCTGCACAAAAAGACCCTCCAAATAATTAACAAACCATACTACTTTCTTCAAATTAATACCGGCAAGCATTCCATGCTTGATCTCTTCGATCAATCAGTCACCATGATGCCATCATAACACAGTAAGATAATACAAGGGCATCATGTCATTAAATAATAATAAATAAAACTAAACACAAATTAAGAATTTACAACACCATATGATGCCCTAAATCAGAACTTGCTTTCACAATAATTTCAAAAAGCTTGAAGAAAATAAAATCAGTATCTCAATAGCATAAGGTGGAGAAAGATACTAAAGACATCATGCCCTTTTAATATCTTCATCTACATATTAAACACCAAAATCCACAAGCTCTACAAGTAAAGAAATTTCAAAAACCTTCTATGGAGATTCACAAGCATTTACATAAAAAAGAGCCTTTGAGTATCCTGCAGGGAATATGCACATCAAGCATTTCAGTACCATGAGATAGCAATATATAATAAAGTCATCAAGCTATGTTTTTCACAGTTTCAATCTACAAATCAAACAACAAAACCCTCAACGAAGTAATGAAATTTGAAACTACAGTGAATAAGCACATCAAGCATTTCAATGCCATAAGATAACATTATATAATAAAATCATCAAGCTATATTTCTCACATTTTAAATTTACAAATCAAACAGAAAACCCATAAACCATAGAAGTGTTGAATTTTCGAAAAGCTTCCTTGATGTCTTGATGATTCGTAGACCATAAATTAGAGATTTCGAAAAGGACAAACACAATAAACAAATCAACATCTAGATGTACACTGCCAACTATAAATCAAACACCAAAGCCATAAACCCCAGAGCCTTAAGAGCATTTATGCTTTTATCAAGAAACTGACGTAATCACCAGTTGTAGAGAGAAGGGTGAAGAGAATCTATAGAAATCTATGAATCATGAGAAAAAAAAAGTACACATGATTATTATAAATCTATAGATTATGAGAAATCTATAGGAAACCAAAGTATCAGTAAACCACATATTAATTACTTCACAGATCAAAAAGAAAAACTACAAATTAAACATAAATCAAAAGATTATAACTTTATGATGGAGAAGAGTGAAGAGACTGATGCTACATGCAAAGTCAAGAATTGAAGTGGAAGTCTAATTAAAGAAAGAAGATAATGGTT
>CM038222.1:153556838-153615391 GCA_021442155.1 Cymbidium sinense | reverse complement strand
GGTGTCTTTAAACCCCCTAAATAAGCCAACCAGCAATAGATAGAATAATTAACAGCACAACCTGGATACCATATACCTTTATACCAATTTACCGAAGGCATATTATCAAAGAGAGCCCCTTTAAAGTCACTAGTTGTAGGGGTACGCTTTGAATCCCATTCAATCCAATCCTCTCCTCCTGCAATAGTAATAGAATCAATAGTAGCAAATAGCAATGGGAATTCTTCAGCAAGCTGTGTAGACAATCTCCATCGGCCCTCCGTAATAAAAGAGCTAAGCTTAGTATCATTATAAATAGACAGGAAGTTTCGGTCATTGGAATCCAAAGATTCAATCATTGTTTTATTAACACACCAAGGATCATATAGGAGAGAAAAAATATTACCATCCCCAATGTGGTAGGATATTTTCTCACGAAAACGGTTTGCATATAGTTTCAATTCCTTCCACATAGGGGAGATTTTGCGAATGGAATTACTCCAAATGGATCCATATTTCTGATTACACCAAATTGCAAAGAGAGTCCCTTAAGAGTCTTCCACATGGTTTTGATCTTACATAAAGAATTAAGGGAGAAAGCGAGAGGATTCCAATTCCCCTTTTGGGCGAGAGGTTTTGTCCCAAGATATAGTAGTTAGTTTATTAGAATCCCCATTATGATAAAAAAAACGTGAAGTGAGAGAGTAAATGCTCTTTAAAACACCCTTTGGAATCATCATAGATCTAAACCAGTATGAAATCAAGTTGTTAACCGAGGATCTAAGTAATTGCAACCTTCCTCCAAGAGACAAAATTTGCATTTCCAACCGAAGCCAACTTTGAAGTTTATCAAATAAGCTAGAAGTTTATTAGTTTAGGAGATCCCAAAGTTAGGGGAAGGCCCAAATATTTGATCGGGAAAGTACCCTGAGATATATTAAGAATGCTGCATAGAATTTCCACTTCCCTAGAGCCTTTTGAAAAACAAATGAGAGATTTATCATGATTAACCACAAGTCCAGTATATTTTTTTAAGCTCTCAAGACAAAATTTCAGAGATCCCACGAAAGGTAGAATAGAAGTTCAATCTTCGCTCATTGATACCACCTATTATCGATTATCGGTGATAGCAGTTACTAACCCAACTATTGCTAAGCATTGTAACATGATTCAAGAACTCCCACCGTCTTAGTTTCCAAAATATAGTATTGTAATCCCGTTATCAGTAAAGTTGAAACTTTGTAACTCAAACACATATAGTGAAATATTTTGATTAGGCTAGGTCAAGTGACTACCCGTGCTGTTGGCCTTACCCGCAAGAACATCTTTGAATGATTTAGAAGCCAGGGAGGGATTGGAACCAGAGATCCCCGAGGGTTCAGGAAGTTTCACAACCGCAACAGAAGACCAAGGGGAAACATAGATTGTATTCATGATTAGCAAGCGTGTATGTTAAGCAAACCAAAAACCAACCAGGGCTGTCAAGACAAAAGAGGAGCCAAGAAATCCACACGACGATGATGGGAGAAGGAAATCTAAAGCGAGGCGGATATCATCGATTTGTAACTATAGAAATATCAATATTTTGTAATGTCAATTTCAAAATTAAGTTTAACAATATTTTAAATTGAGTTTGATTTTAAATTAATTTCAGATTATTTTTAATTTTAATTAGAAATTTTTATAAATCAATCATCTAATATCTATGTATTTACAATTTAATTATCCTTGTATTTTTTTTGAATTGTTGGACCTATAAATTTGAGTGTGTCGCGATCAAATTATTAAGAATTTTATAAAAATTTAAATATGAGTTAGGCTTTTGTTATGAATTTTAATATTTAAATGTTAGTTTTAAAAAGAGCTAGATAATTTAGTATATAAAAGTAGAGCTGTCAAAAAAACTCGTTGTTCGCAAACAACTCATGTTTGACTCGTTCGTTAATTAAGTGAGCTGAACACGAACAAATATTTCAAGCTCGATTTATGAGTTAGGCTTTTCCATCATTTTATTTTCTATTTTATTATATTTTGGTCCTTAGTTTATCAATACTACACTTGGTTTTATGCTAGATTTCTTAGATTTATGACTTTTAAAGGGCTCTGATGTTAAACCCTTTTTAATATGAGTTATAACTTAATTTGATAAAAAAGCTGCTTAGTTTATCAATACTATACTTGGTCTTTACTTCAATAATATTACACTTGGTTTTGTCTTTGAATAAGTTAGATTTATGAGTTTTTCAAGAATTTAACGGTTATCAAGCTATGATGGTATTATTGATTAGCTGATATAAAATTCCAAACTAAGCTCATGTACATGATTAATGAAGTTCTGATTATATATATATATTCCAATTTTGATTGATGCAGCTTTCATTTTATTTGCTATTTTATTATATTTTTGTCCTTAGTTTATCAATGCTATACTTGATTTTATGCTGGATTGTTTGGATTTATGATTTTTAAAGGTACGTGATGTTAAACTTTTTTTAATATGAGTTGCAAATTTGCTTGATAAAATGACTTAGTTTATCAATATTACATTTGGTCTTTACTTAAACAACACTATACTTGATTTTGTGCTGAATAAGTTAGATTTATGGGTTTTTTTTAAGAATTTAAGAAGTCAATAAGCTATGAAGGCATCATTGATTAGTTGTTATAAAATTTCAAACTGAGCCCATTTACATGATTAATGAAGTTCTGGTTGTATATATTTCATTTTTGATTGATGAAGCTTTCATTTTATTTGCTATTTTATTATATTTTGGTCCTTAATTTATCAATATTACACTTCATTTTATGTTGGATTGCTTAGATTTATTATTTTTAAATGACGATGTTAAACCTTTTTAATATGAGATACAACTTAGCTTGATAAAATGGTTGCTTATATATCTTATTTAGATGAGTCTGTTTCAACAATATCACACTTGGTTTTGTGTTAAATAAGTATGGATTTTTTAAGAATTTAAGCAGCCATCAAGCTATGATGACATTATTGATTAGCTAATATAAAATTCCAAACATAGCTTATTTAAGAATTAAAGCAACCATCAATGTTAGTTAGCTTGTTTCTTGCTTAATATTTTTGTCCGCCTTTGGTATTATTTTGAGATCAATCTACTTGCTATTTTTTTCTATTTTTTTGGCCGTGGGGAAGAATCTCCACATGAAATATATACACATCATACATTCAAATTTCAATCACTTTATAAATTGGCAGGTTATTGCTTTATTGGAAAGAAATCAACTTCTCCATGATACAACCTAATAACTACTTGCAATTATTTTGAGATATGACTATTTGCTGTTTTCTCCAGAATCTTCAGTCATGAAGACCATTCAACACTATTTATATTATTACATAGCAACCGGTCTATCTATTATGATAACATTAAAGTATATCTTTTTGCATAAATTTATTTTTGAGTTTGTCTTACATGATTAATGAAGTTATGGGTGTAAATATTTCATTTTTGATTGATGCAACTTTCATTTTATTTGCAATTTTATTATATTTTGGTCATTTGTTTATCAATACTACACTTGCTTTTATGCCTAATTGCTTAAATTTATAATTTTAAAGGGTTGTGATGTTAAACCTTTTTTTAATATGAGATTGAACTTAGCTTGATAAAATGATTGGTTATATATCTTATTTAATTGGGTCTATTTCAATTATTTTTTGACTGCAACTTTTATTTTAATTATTATTTTATTATATTTTGGTCATTAGTTTATTAAAACTACACTTAGTTTTATGCTGGATTGCTTAGATTTATGATTTTCAAAGGGCTATGATATTAAACTTTTTTTAATATAAGATGCAACTTAACTTGATAAAATTCATACTTATATACCTTGTTTAGTTTGTTCTATTTCAATTTTTTTACAGCATTTTTATTTTATTTGATATTTTATTGTATTTTGGTATTTAATTTATCAATACCACACTTGGTTTTGTCTTTATGTTGGATTTATGGGTATTTCAATGGGTTGTGATGTTATATTTTTAAGGTACAATATGGCTGTTTATCTTTCTTGTTTTGTCTAATCTTTTTCAATTCTTTCTCGCTTCATACAGTTCTGATTTTATTTATTGTTTTGTAGTATTTTATTCTCTAGAGTCTAATTTGTTTGTGGTAGATAGTTTGAAATTATGATTTCTTTAATTTTAAGCAACTATCAAGCTATGACGACATCATTGATTAGCTGATATAAAATTTCAAACTGTGCCCATTTAATAATTGTATAACATAATTTTTTTTAGTTTTGTTTATATGATATATATAAGTATAAACAACACATCTTATGGCATATTGATGATTTTGAAGAGTGAATAACCAAGCCAATTCTACCAAGATTATGTTGAGGGTTGAAAGATGTTAAAGTTTCATTTTGTTTGGTATAAATGTATAATTGGATTGTACTCATTTGTTAATTTATTTGTATATTGTAATTGTTGTCTTTAGAAAACCAGTCAGTGAGAGTGAAAGTTTACTTAGCCTTGTCGATTAGTCTACCACAGTAATTAAAAAAGAGACACTCCAATTTTAACGTGGAAAACCTCGAAAAGAGGGAAAAAATCGGCAGCCTAAAAGCTTCCACTATGTATCTGTTTCAGAGTACAAAGTCTTCTTGATAACGGGATTACAGAATTGCATATGAGGGAGGAAAAACAACTATGTAACAACGATCAAGTTGTAATAGTTGTTGGTAGAGATGGAGATCAGGGAAATTAGCGATGAAGGTGGCCGGTGATGGTGGTTGATGACCCGTCGGCGGTGCGACCTTGGAGGATCTTCAAGCTTCAGAGCTTCTTCTTCCTCCTTGCTTGGGCTTTTCCTCTTCTTCCTTGCTCGGGCTCTTCCTCTTCTTCCTTGCTTGGGTTTCTCCTCTTCTTCCTTGTTGGGACTCTTCCTCTGCTTCCTTGCTCGGACTCTTCCTCTTCTTCCTTGCTCGGACTCTTCCTCTTCTTTCTTGCTCGGACTCTTCCTCTTCTTCCTTGCTCGGACTCTTCGTCTTCTTCCTTGCTCGGGCACCTCACTTCACTTCACTTGGCCTCCCCTTCATGTGAGGAATGAAGGTCTATTTATAGATGGGAGGAGGGGCATTCTTGTAAATTCATATAAAGCCCGTACCACTCCCCTTCGGACTGATGATTCCTTGATCATTTGATGTATTTTGAGCATTTGGATGCCCAAATAAAGTCGAATTATGAGATCTTAGGCTCGTTAGATCAGACGCTCGATTTGACTATAAACACTCTACATTTGATAGCTGTTTTGGGATTTAATTGATGTCCCAAAGATTCCAATTATATTTTAAGTGCTTGATCTCGATCGGTTTCGACTCAAAATCATATCGCTTTTGACATCAAGATTTGTGTTTTGACTAGTGGTATTTTGAGAGTCATATCAGTTGATTTTGGATGACATTATCATCCAAAATATATATATCAAATGCTTCGAAAATAACGAATTCTTCAACTCGTCGCGTGCATGAATCATACATTTTGAGAGAAGAAATCATCATAAAAATACAAAATTATGATTAGGAAGTAGATGTGTAGGCATGAGATTTGAGGTTACGGATCTATTTGGATACTCACGGAAGTTTTCAGCATTTTGGGAACCATGATGCGTGCGCATGGCGCAGCGAGCGTCCAGCGCTGTATGCCATGAGGTCTTACTACGGAGTGGGCCGCTATTTACGGATGAGGGGGCGGCGGAGCGCGTGATGCGTTAATCGGGGTCGATCGCGGGCAGCGTCTGGCCGGTCACGTTCAGCGTGAAACGACTCCCAGGGGCGGGCGAAAAGCCAGCCTTGTCTGTAGCGTTATGGTATGGCGCCACGGGGCGGCCAGAATTAAAGGGTTTTGAGCCATTTTTGAGGAGTTTTGAGCCACATTTTGAGGGGTTTTACCCTTTTCCCTGTAAATTCCCAGGGTGAGAGGGAGAGTACACCTTTCCCCTCCCTTTCTTCTGTGTGAGGGTCCTTTGGAGGCAATCAAGAAGGTGATGGCGTTCAGGGGAGGCGATTGAGGAGGCGGTCGAGGCGATCAAGGCCCATATGCATCGTCAGGTTCCGGTTTCCGTCGGTTCGCCTCGTCGGCCGTCCGGTTAGAGGCGATCAAGGCCATGTCGGTTTCCATTTCGACCGGTTTCGACCTCGGACCGTCCGGGTTGACGATCGACCACGTCACGTTGTAGTTCGGTTTAAACCGTCCGGTTCGCACCTCGTCGGACCGTCACGGTTCACCCGCGGTATCGTCGTGTTCGGTTTCGCTCGTCCGTTGGCCTCGTCGACCGAGGCGAGGAAGGCCACGGTATCGTCGTGGTTCGGTTTATCGGCCTTGTCGGACCGGGTTAGAGGCGATCAAGGCCACGGTCGTCATTGGTTCGGTTCACCGCCTTGTCCGATTTCTTGGCCTCGTCGGGGTCACGGGTTCTACATCGTCGTCGTGGTTCATTTCTCCGTTTCGCGCCTCGTCGGTGTCCGGGTTAGAGGCGATCAAGGCCAACGGTATCGTCGTGGTTCGGTTTCCCCCCGTCGACCGTCCGGGTTAGGGCGATCAAGGCCCACGCATACGTCGTGGTTCCGGTTCTCGTCCGTTCGCCTCGTCGTCCGGGTTAGAGGCGATCAAGCCGCGGCCTCGTCAGATTCCGGTTCTGACCTCGTCGGACCGTCGGGTTAGGAAGCGATCAAGGCCCGGTATCGTCGTGGTTCCGGTTTACCTCGTCGTTCAGCCTCGTCGTATCGTGTTAGGAAGCGTCGGGGCCGTAGTTCATCTGGCGACTCCGGTTTCCCTCGAAAGCGTTGGCCGCGGACCGACCGGGTTTGGAGGTGATCAAGCGATAATACATTAACATGAAGCGGTGGTGCGGCTCCGAATCAGCGATGGTGACTGCAGTGGTGATAATCAGCGATGATGATGGTAGCCGGATTACAGTGATGGTCAGTAATGCAGCAACGATGTCAATTAGATACGCGATAATGGTGGTAACCGGCGATTCCGGCGATGGTATTGCGGCGGCAGCAGTGGTTGCGGCCGATAAGTGGTCAGCTGGCAAGCGATAGTAATCAACAATGATGCACTCGTAACCAGCGAGATAACCGGCGAAATGGTGGTAACCGGTGAAATGTCGTGATGTGCAGCGGTAGCCGGCAACGATATCAATAGTGGTAAGTAAGTAGCGTGGCCGTCGATTAGAGACGGTTATCAGCGTAAAATAGCGGCAATGTGGCGCAAGCGTCATTGAGATTTTTGACCTATCCGAAGTTGTTTATCAGAGTGTTACGATGGCGTTAACTGTATGGAAGAGGTTGAATTGAATCCGCGAGATTTTGACCTATCCGGTTGTTTGTCGAGTGACTTCGATGGCGTTAATCTATGGAAGAGGTCGAATTGAATCCGCTAGGATTTTGACCTATCCGAGGTTGTTTGTCGAGTGTGACTTCGATGGCTTATGGAAGAGGTCGAATTGTATCCGCCGAGGATTTTGACCTATCCGGAGGTTATTTGTCGAGTGTGACTTCGATGGCGTTAACTATGGAAGAGGTTGAATCGGCGAGGATTTTGACCTATCCAGGGTTATTTGTCGAGTGTGACTCGATGGCGTTAACATGGAAGAGGCCGTGGGAAGTCCACCAAGGACCTTTTGACCTTTCCTGGGTTGTTTGTCAGAGCTTTTGCTCGATGACATTCTGCGTATGGAAGACCACGGGCGTTTTGACCTATCATGGGTTGTTTGTCAGAGTGTTTACTCGATGACGTTGACTCGAATGGAAGAGGTCGCGGGAAGTCCACCAAGGACGTTTTGACCTATCGTGGGTTGTTTGTCAGAGTGTTTACTGATGGCGTTAACGTATGGAAGAGGTCACGAAGTCCACAGGGGCGTTTTGACCTATCCCGGTTGTTTGTCGAGTGTTTACTCGATGGCGTTAAGCATATGGAAGAGGTCGAATATTTGTATAAACTTGTAGCGAGTTGACTATTGATCTTTGCCTTTTCATTGGTGTTTGACTTGCTTATCTTTTGAGATTAAGAGTTGCCCCAATTGGTATTTTCATTATGGAATTGATTCTTTTCCAATTGGCGTAAATATCCTGTTGAATGGGCCTTTCGATTTCTTCTTTTGATGGGACGTGATTGCGTTCCTTGGGGTGCTTTTATGTCTCTCTGCGATTATCCAAATTATTAGTGATGTGCATTAATAGCCTCGGTGAAGATTTGTGCTTCCACGATGAACTAATTGACTATGGGACGTGTCCCTATGAGTGATGAGTAAAAGGCCACGGAGCCCTCAAGGAAAACTTCTCTTAATAGTTCAGGGTCTACCCCAGGTATTTGGCGAGCTTCTAAGGAGAACCTCTGGAAGTATTCTTTGAGTGATTCACCCTCATTCGTGAATACCGGAAAGATGGGAGGAATCTTTAATGATTCTCCGGTTTGAACTGCTCCACAAAGAACACGAGTTCGTTAAAGGTATGGATGGATCCCTTGGAAGAGAGTAGAACCAAGTGCGAGCTTGCCCTTTGAGGGTAACGGAAAAGACGCGGTGTTGAGCTCGTTGGATATGCATGATAGTCTTGTAATGGCCGATATGTTCGTGTGGGTCAGTTGCCCCATCATAGAAATCAATGCTCGGAAGCTTGAAACCTACGGGAATTGGGTGTTGAAGAATAATTTCAGCTAAAGATGATGATTCCTCATAGCCATGGTGAGGAGGACGATTTTGTGCCTTGAAGGTGAAATTCATCTTGCATTAAGCGTCGTACTTCTGTACGAATGTCATGACGAGCGGGATTAACAAAATGAGCATGTGTGAAGCTATCAACAACGATTGGTGGATTAGTAACCGGCTGAGCTACACGCGATGGATGAGTGGAGCTAGCAGTGTCAAGGAGATCAACGTTACGGTCTCCATGTGGAGGATTTCCAGTGTCGGGAGGATTAGCGTTTCGACCTCCTCCGGGCAACGACCGATCTTGGGGGAGATATGTTTGCCGTAGTAGCTGTTGTTGTAGTCCTTGCAAAAGCTGGATCATCTTATTTTGAGACTCCTCCATTCGACAGACACGATCTTCAAAAGAGATTCCTGCCGTGCCTTCACCGACATGATCACGCCTATCAGGGGGAAGTGAGGCAGAAGGTTGGCGTCCTTGGTTCAAGGATTGGTTTCAAGAGTGACGAGAGTTGGAGCGGGAGGCTCAGTTGTTATCTCATGGCCCATGGCCGGGTTTTCTGAAATTGTGATTGAGGATTCGTTCCGACGGCGCCAGCTGCTGCGTCTAAAACCGCCTTGATGAGTGAAAGTTTCACTTAGCCTTGTCGATTCTGCGTAATTAAAAGCGAAACAAGAGACACTCAGAATTTTTAACGTGGAAAATCTCGAAAAGGGAAAAAACCACGGGCCTTGATAAAAAGCTATGTATCTGTTTGAGTATAAAGTCTTCGATAACGGGATTACATTGCATATGAGGAGGAAAAGCAGTATGTAACGATTAGGTTGTAATAGTTCTTTGGTAGTAGGTGGAGATGCAGGGACAATTAGCGATGAAGGTGGCCGGTGATGGTGGTTGATGGTCGAGGCAGGTGCTGCTTGGAGGATCTTCAAGCTTGAGAGGTTCTTCTTCCTCCTTTGCTTGGCTTTTCCTCTTCTTCCTTTCGGGCTCTTCCTCTTCTTCCTTGCTTGGGTTCTTCCTCTTCCTTGTTTGGACTCTTCCTCTGCTTCCTTCTGGACTCTTCCTCTTCTTCCTTGCTGACTCTTCCTCTTTCTTGTTCTGGACTCTTCCTCTTCTTCCTTGCTGGACTCTTCCTCTTCTTCCTTGCTTCGCACCTCACTTCACTTCACTTGGCCTCCCCTTCATGTGAGGAATGAAGGTCTATTTATAGATGGGATGAGGGGACTTGTAAATTTATGTAAAGCAGTACCACTCCCCTCGATCGGACTCGGGATGATTCCTTTGATCATTTGATATATTTTGAGCATTTGGATGCTCAAATGAATGAGATCTTAGGCTCGTTAGATCTCGTCGAGGCATTCGATTTGACTATAAATACTCCATATTTGAGAATGTTTTGGGATTTAATTGATGTCCCAAAGATTAATGATATTTTAAGTCTTGATCTCGATGGTTTATTTCAAAATCATATCGCTTTCGACATCAAGATTTGTGCTTTGACTAGTGGTATTTTGAGAGTCATATCATTAATTAATTTTAAAACTATACTTAAATAAATAAATTATTTTACTACATCATATTCAAATATAATTTTACAGTATGTAGTTTTTGTTTGCAATAAAAATTATTTTTTAAAAGATCATTTTTATTATTAGTCCATAATTTATAAATAATGCAGAGCGGTATATTTGCAATAAATTTTTTTTATTAAATTTAATATTTTTTAAATATTAATAAAAAATAAAAAATTTTAATGAGCCCGAACAGCGAAAACGCGAATAAATTTCCGAGTCGAACAAGAACATATTGTTAACAAATTATTAACGAATATGCGCCGATTTCAAACAAAAAAAAAATTTAATGAGCCAAATATAAATAAATACTAAGCTCGCTCAAGTTAGATTTGTTTGCACCCCTATATTAAAGTTTGAAGGGCTTCTTCGTCCGTAAGAGAATTTTTTGAAGTAGATATTGTGAAATGTATGTAACGTAAAACCTTCCGCATATTCAATGAATATTTTACTTGGCATAACTCTGCAATGATATTAACAAAATTACACGACTAGTGAATAACACTAAAATAACAGTTAAATGCCAGAAAATAAATTATGCCATTTTGCTTTTAAAATATTTCGATTTGATTTTATTTCCCATTTTCTCTGATCATGAATTGCCTCAGAATAAATAAAACGTCAGGAAAAATAACATTTTCCATTTTTTAATCTGCAAAATGACGCCTTGATATATGTAAAATTATATATGCCTCAACTTATATTTTTTTAAAAAAATCAAAGAAGTAATATTTTTGTTTCCAAAAATACAGTATGCAGCAGTCCATAAATCCGAAACTCAGATTCACTCAGATCTTTAAAATAGAAATGAATAGCTAAACTTATTATAGGAAAGCAAAGCCCACCTGAATGTCTATAAAATCAACTCCAAACCCATTTAATTCACCAACTTGATCAAACTATGGCTCCTCATTCTCTCCGTTCCTTCTCTTTCTCTCTGCTATCGTCTGCTACTTCTTCTAAAACTGAGTATTTGGAAACACTCGATCTGATTTCGAAGCTGCCCTCTGCCCTTCCTCTTCCTAAACTAGCAACCACCGCCGGCGAAACAAAGGACGTAGAAGACATGCCAGAGTGGGTTGCGAAGATCGCCGCCGATAAAGGAGTCGCCTTTGCAAATCTATGCTTCTGACGCTAGCGACCAGCAGAACCGCTTCATGATAAGGAAGCAGATCACCAAGGACTGGATATTGCCGGCGATGACAACAGAGGAAATGGCTGCGGCGAATCTGACGTGTAGGCGGCGACTTTATGGCGGAGAAGGCGAAGCAGGAGAGAGGAAACAGGGTAGAGAACATGGAGGTCTTGAGGTGATGGTGTATAACAGAAAAGGATGGGGTTGTTCGCTTTATCTTACGAGGTGGGATGCGAGTAAAGGGGATAATTTTTAAAATAGGCTTAGTACTAATGATAATTAGCTATTTAGGCACGAAAAAAATATAATTAATAAAATAGGCTTAATCGTCCATCAAAATGGACGATTGGCGTATCTCGTCGGCGCCAGTCTGACAACTACCTTTTTTTTTTTTTTTTTGGTGGTTTCACGGCGGGGGGAAGAGAGAGAGAGAAAGAGAGAGAAAGTAAACTAATCCTAATTTATTGCAAAATTACATTCTTATAGGTAAAGTAAATCTAACTACACAAGCAAAACATAGATTAGCTAAACATATATATAATCCCAAATAGTTTTATATTTATATATATATATATATGCATATATATATATATATATATATATATATATATATATATATATATATATATATATAATATATATATATATATATATATAATTAAATAAATAAATAAGTATATATATATATATATGTATTAATAATTAAATAATTAAATAATTAAATAAGTAAATAAATTTTTAAAAAATAAAAAAATAAATAAATAATTTTTTTTATTTGCATATTTTTTATATGCATTAATAATTAATAAATAAATAATTTTTAATAAATAAATAATTAAGTATATATGTATATATATATATATATATATATATATATAATATATATATATATATATATATATATATATATATATATATATATATATATATAATAATTTTTAATGTATATATATTTTCATTGATTAAATATGAATTATTATTTATTTTTTTTTATATTTTTGTTATTATTATTATTTTAGATTTTTTATACTTCTATATTTTATATTATTTTATATTTTTATATTATTTTATATTTTTTATATTTTATTATTTTATATTTTTTTATATTTTATATTTTTAATTATATATTTCACATGATTAAAATGAATTATTATTTATTTTTCTTTTCTTTTTTTTTCTTTCTTTTTAATTTATAAATCTTCATAATTTTTAATAACTTTTATATATTATTTTCTTAATTTATAATATCAAAGTTATTAAAATTATGAAGATTTATAAATAAAAGAAAAAAAAAAAGAAAAAAGTCTAAAATAATAATAACAAAAAAAATAAAAAATATAAAAATATTAAAATAAATAATAATTCATCTTTAATCACGTGAAATATATATGCATTAAAATTATATATATATATATATATATATATATATATATATATATACTTAATTATTTATTTATTAAAGCTATTTATTTATTTATAAATTTTATTTTTTATTTTTTATTTATTAAAATTTATTTATTTATTTATTTATTTATTTATTTATTTAATTATTAATATATATATATATGAGAATGTTTTAACAGATATTGTGCTTCATCACATTACATTGTTTCATATGCATCAATTAATTTTATAGATTTTATTTTTTTAACTGACTATCACTATATTATTTAACTATAACTTCCTTATTATATTTCAAAATTTTCATGAACTGACAAATTTTTCAAAATAAATAAATACTCACAACAGTTAAAATAAAATAAAAACAGCTTTTCCAAAATAATTCTATAATTTAAAAAAAAAGTGCAAACTGCCCTAACTAAACAAGCAAATAGTCTCTTAATTAACAAAATAAATAAATATGAAGCTTTGAAGTTATTACTCATAACAATAAAATTAAGTCACACTAATCATATTTTAAAATCAAGCTTTGCAGCAAAAAGGTATCAATTTGGTGAGTTACAATACCTATAGAAATCTAATTACTCTTAATGTTATACTAAGAGAAACATAGAAATGGTAAAAATAGCAGCAAAACATACAAATTCACTAAAAAGTTAAAAAGGAATATTACTCATCAATGTTAATACTAAGAAAATGCCATCCTGGAGCTCCCTATGCAGACGTGTCCACTGAACTGGTTTCCCTTGAAATTTCCGGCAAAGAAGGTTCCTTTTTATCAGAAATAGTCACATTATCTTTAGCCCCTGTATCCTTGGAAGGTTCAGAAAGGTCCTCAAGCTGCATCATAAAGAACTAAATAATAATATAATCATTTCATAGTATTTAAAAAATAACCAAAAATAAAATAAAATTTCAGATAATAACTATAGCATGCTACTATATCATTTATCATCTGATTGCACTTGATGTCATCACTTATCAATGGTGGCGACCGTCACCCAAGTATTTGGGAGCAATTTTATAAAGGTTCATTTTCCATTTGTTTCTGTTGAGTGATTCAACAGCCACTAAACCTACTCTATATCACTAGAAGACTACGTCATGATTGAGCTCATCATGACTTCGACTCTTATCTCTAGCGCAACTACAAGGCAATAATCGCAACTAAAATGATTACTTTGTGTAGCATAAGAATTTGCCATAAAAATAAGCTATTTTTAAGATAAAATAATTACAAAAGAAACTCTATTATATTCTACAACAACTAATGTGCAAACTCTTCGTTACGCAGAAATAAGTTAATTGAACGTAACAAATGAGATAAATGAAGATAAGATCACACTAAAGTGTGATAAGAAACAAGAGAAGACTGGATTATCAAACGATAATTTGGACAAAAGTTGGGTAACATCTTCTCATTTATACAAGTTTACTTTCTATATGGCCATCCCAACTAGATTACATAGTTTAACTTACTCACGACAAAAAACAAAAAATGTACATCCAACATTTCTCAAACACAAATAGAGAGAGTCTTGATGTTGGTTTCGATTGGCTTCATTTAAGTAGATTCTCATAGTTGAGTGTCCAAAACATCATAAGGGACAACTTCCGTCATTGCAGGACAGTTCAAAATAGAACTTTAAATGAACTAATACACTCGATAAACAACTTGAATTCGATTAGATTAATACTAGATCATGTTTGTTCAAATTAGTAAATAAACAAACTTAAATGTTTTTAAAAAAACTCTAAAGTTAAATAAATCAAATTTGAACTTAGTTTAATTCGTTTATTTATGTTTATGAATAAACTCATTTGTTATTCAATAAATAACTTTTTAAATACTAGATATGAAGCTCGATGATAACTCATATTACAATAACAACAACAGTAACAACAAGCCTTTATCCCACTAAGTGGCGTCGGCTACATGAATCATTGTTGAAATTGTGTCCGATTATGTGTTAAATTCTCATTTAATTCAAGTATACTAAGGTCAATTTTTATACATCTTAACCAAGTCTTTTTAGGCCTACCTCTACCTTTCTTAACATAAGGCAATTCTAATGCATCTACTCTCCTAATCGAAACGATTGACGCTTTTGTGGCCAAACCATCTAAGGCGATTTCTCTAATCTTATCTTCGGAGGATCCAACTTTTTCCCGAACATACTCATTTCGCATTTTATCTCTAAGAGTAAAGCCACTCATCCACCTGAGCATCCTCATCTCTGTAACAGTTAACTTAGTCTTATGCTTCTCTTTTATTAGCCAACATTCTACACCAAAAGTCATTGCAGGTCTTATCACCATCTTATAAAATTTTTTCATAAGTTTAAGTGGAACTTTTCTATCAGCCAGATGCATTCCTCCACTTCAACCATTCAACTTGAATTCTACTAATCTCCATCTATTTCACCATCATTTTGAACAATAGAGCCTAAATATCAATCGCCACTCTTAATAATGACTTGTTCACCTAATGTCACAACACTACTACTACTTCTACAACTAAAATTACACTCCATATATTCAATTTTAGATCTACTTCAACCTTTAGACTCTAATGTTGACCTCCATAATTCAAGTTTCTCTTGGACTCTCTCTAGTCTTATTAAGAAGAAAGATCAAAAAACACCAAGCATCTTCCATCTTTAAATGCCTAGTAAGAACATCCATAACTAAAGCAAAAGATAAGGGCTTAAAGATGATCCTTGATGTAATCCCAAATAGGAAAATATTTTGTCAAACCTCTTTGTGTTTGGACACGTAATGACTCTAGTATACATATCCTTAATGACCATATAACCAATATTAACTCCTTTCTGTTCTAGAACTCTCCAAAGAACATCTCTTGATACTTTATCATAAGCTCTCTCTAAATCAATAAATATCATATGTAGATCCTCCTTACTTTCTCTATACTTCTCCATAAAACCTCTTAACAAATGTATAGCATCCATAGTAGATCTACCTGGCATGAAACCAAACTGATTATGAGAAACTTTTATATCGCATCGTAACCTATACTCAATTACTATCTCCTATAATTTTAAAGTATGACACATTAACTTAATTCCTCTATAATTTGTTGTACAACCTCCTTTATTCTTAAATATAGAAACTAACAAACTCTTCCTCTACTCATCTGGCATCTTTTTAGTCTTTAAGATAACATTAAAAAGATTAGTAAGCCAAAAAATTCCTTAATCTCCTAAACATTTCCACACTTGTATTGGAATATCATCGTCCTCTTGTTTTTCACATTTTATTTTCTTTAAAGTCTTTAACTTGATTTACTATCTGACGATAAAATAAATTTTCCTATTTTGTTTAGGTATTAAGGTTCTAAAATCAATCGTCTTTCAGATCTTTCATTAAAAGTTTATCAAAATATCTCATCCACATATTTTCAATATCCTTTTCTAAAAAAAGTATTTTATTATTTTCATCCTTAATCTCACTCGAACTAGGTCTTTACTTCTCCTATCTTTTGATTAACTTTACATACACCTTCCACTTCTTTGGTATCTAATCATTGTATAAATCACTAAAACTAAATTTTGTATCATCATATATTCTTTCTTAAAATTTCTATAAGTCACTTTATATTTTCTCAATTCTCAAATTTTACATATAAACCAAGTTTTATAACAATCTTCTTATTTCTTATCTTCTTCCACTCGACTCACTATTTTATTAAAAGCTTTCCTTTGATTCTCCAAGCACATCTTTAACAACTTGCTTAATTTTACTTGTTACTTTTTTCCACATAGTATTAGCTTCCTTATGAACATCCCAAATTCTAAGCTCTTGTAGCTTGTTCTTTAGGTGTCCCCATCTAATCTTAGAATAATAATTTGATTTATTTTTTCTCTTCATCTTAAAATCTAAAATCAATCAATCGATGTTAAAACTTATGGAATCTTTAATCTCTATCTAAGCGATTTATTTTTTTATCGAAAAAATAATCAATCAGTGTTCTTAGTAAAATTAGTTAATTATACATTTAATAGTAATAGATTATAATTTAATTTCAATAGTTTTTATTTTATTAATATTTATTTATTAACCAATTTATTAATTAACTCATCAACTATTATCCATACATATGCTGTGTGAATTTTGACATGCATAAGAGATGACAAATTGCAAGAGAAAATTATTTTATTTTTCTTTTAAAATCTTATTTTAAAAAAAACTTTAAATCTCAACTGCTTTGAAATCAATCAATTTATAGCTCCAACAAAAATATCCTAAAAAAAATTAAATTCTAATTGAATGAAAGTCAACTATTTTGTAGACTTGATATAAATTTATTTCACATGAAATGCTTCTTGTCAAGATAAGTAATCATAATTTTTTTAGCTTTTTTTTTTTTTTCAAATTAATTTATTTGTTATTAGTGAAAATGAATATGTATTTGATGCAATTCCTTTTATTTATTTATTTCAATGAAGTAGTTTATTAGTACTTATTTATGTTAATTGATTGCAAGAAAGTTTACTCACAACTTGTATCATATCTCAATTAATTAAAAACTAAATTTAAATTTATTTAATAGCTTGTTTGATTAAATTTATAAATCATTTGTTAAGTCAAATATTTATTCAAATTTTTAACTTGTTTATTAACTCATTGAAGTACTCGTTCAATCAATATAAAAAACCAAGTACAAATAAAATATAATTACTAAAAATCTTAAACTAAGTATGGACATGCAAGTCAAAGCTCGACTCAAGCTTAAAGGCAGAACATGAACTTATAATAAAATTAAACTTAGTCCAATCCATGACATACTCAATTTGATTATAGCTTAAAATATCAAATCCCGAATAGTAAAACCAAGTCGCCTTTGTAGTTTGTACTAGAAATCGACCCCGTTCATAGCTTATATCCTTCTCTACCTAAAGAAATCACTACCAAGCAAACAAGGTTCACCACTCAAGATAGGGTTTGTGCATACTCATTTGCTATTTTCTCAATCGCATCTATTTGATACTTTTCATCCTTCTCCTCAATGATCTTGTCATTGGCACTCTCGATCAATATCAAGGGTACTCAACATAATGATATTGGTAACAATCACTATGGCAATGTTTATGCCTAGTGAAAGGGGAAGGTTGTGTGTATCTACCTTTGTTTTCATAGCATTAAAGTCGATCTTCAACCAATCGAACATCTCAACAAACACATAAATGTGATTTTCAATGTCTCTAGTTAAGACTTAAATGGGACTCCCAAAGTTAAAAGCTCTATCGGAGTAACCAACAGTAATCATTTGACATCATTGGAGGCCACATCTCACACCAACCTACACTTCTAAAGGTGGGGTGGAGCTGTTGACATGCCAGGTGTGTGTGGTTGCTTGAATGATGACATGACAATTATTTCCATCACTAATTGAGATAACTCAGATGAGAGAAAACTTTGGGAGATGGGTTGTTTTAGCAAATTGTTATCATTGGACATCTCATGGAGACTATGATCATGAATGTTATAAAATAAAATTACATATTGAGGCATCAACTAGATCTATTAATGTATTAAACTATCAATTAAATTAGTATAATGTATTTATCCTATAAGGTGTGTATGTGTCTATATATATATATATATATATATATATATTTCTTTATCTCATTCACTGCTAGAAGAGATTGCCCTCTCCTTAAGGGAAAATTCTTGTCTTATCATCATCCTATAGTACTAGCTTGTGGTCCACATGCCAAAAAAAATCTTGGAGCAAGTACAACCTATTTGTGTGAGAAATCCCTTCAAAGAGGTGGGAACATTCTTTACATCCACCTCCACTTTGATATTGTTTGAGGGCTTGGTTAACATTGCCCACCCTATCATTAACCAAATGTAAAAGTATTGCTCCCGCCAATTCTTCACAGACTCTAAGTCCATTTGGGAAAGTATACCTTTTTGTAAAGATGATTATGAAGTTGTAAAAATAGCAACTTTTAAAAAACTATTATGGGTATCAAATAACAAGTTTTTTAATGCTACCACACAATAATAGATGATTGTTAAAAATAACTTTCCACCACATAACATCTAAAAAGCAACAAGTAGTTGTCAAACGTAGATGTGATAACAAACCAAAAAACATAGTAAAAAAGCTATCCCAAATAAACCCTCCATCAAGTCATTCGCCATAAGGACTTGCGAATAGGTAAACTAATTTGCCAACCCAATTGGCACTTCTTACATAAAGCCATCATTCCTCACACAACACAAGAGTTGGGCATAAGCAATGTAAGAATAAGCTAAAAGCCTATTAGGAACATTCACTTATGCTGATAGCAACAACCCATCTAAGACATTTAAAAGTACGTTGGCAAACAGGTAATGTGTGATATTTTGGGGTAATTTGTTATTTGTATGTATAATGAGATGATATTTTGTGGTATCTCAATTTCTTACTTTACCCGTATATTAGACCTAAAAATCGGCTCAACTATTATTAGGGATACCTAATTTTATTTGAAATATTATGTTTTAAGTAAAAATGAGTTTGGAACTCAAATATTTTATTGACCATTATCATGCATATTGGCCCTTCTAGATTGATTTGATTGATGCATTATTTTGTCTAGGAAAGCTTCATCATTTGTTGATTAGAATCTTCAAGTGATTGGCAAGTCAACATTATATTATGAGGTTGATAAGCTCAATCACTAATAAACTACGCTGGTACTTTCATATCATGTGATTAATGCAATTTTGTTACGATATGATTTATCATTTGTCAGGTTGACAAGTCGACTTTCTTATTCTAGAGTTGATGAGATCAGTCGCTAAGGTGACATCATGTCTCTGTCTCTATTCTATTTTGACCACTTTTGATGATCCCAAGATCAATGCATAGCAAATATATTTTGTATGACACTTTTGATGAAGTGATTTGCTCCCTTATTCTTATATATGATGAGATGGTTGAGTTTGATCATAAATGATCATGACCTTGCTTGTAAGATAGTCAAACATTTTTTTATCATTTTCCTATGCTAATATGTATATTTTGAATATTTAAGCAAGTAACATTGCTTCCTAAGTATGATAGTTAACTTTTTGTAAACTCACATTTTTATGCTTTAAATTTTCAATCTGGCCACAAATAATATGATAATATATTCTATAACTTGTTTGTGTTCTAGCAATCACACCCCCACCCATCTTACAAGCATTTTTAGATATTAAAAATTAGGTGTGTGAAAAGTTGTAGTAGAGCATATATGAAAAACCCTAGACAATCAAGCCTAAAAAGCTTAGAACTTGTGAAAATACATAATTATAAAATAAATATCCTAACTTTTAAGTTATATCATAGTTTAAATATGTAATAAATGACATATTAGTTCCATTCTTTTAATCATAAAGTATCTTGTCTTGATCTATAAAAGATCTGCTAGTATTAAATTAAGAACTATTATATGATAAATTGAGACTTAAAATTTTTTGTGAACTCGTTTCTAAGGATTCTCCCACTTCTAGGATTTCTCCTTTACAATTGTTTCATCTCCTTACATCCCTCTTCTTGAGACACTCATTTGTCTAACTTTTTTAGTTATTTTTTTCTTTTCACCACATTGATTCTCCTTTTAGAACAAATTCTTGAAAACCTTCATTATACCCCTCTATATCAACTTGGTATTAGAGCCTCATCTTGCCTCTCACCTGCATTCTCCCCAATTGCACTTCTTTGAATAAGATCCAATTCACTTCTCTCTCACAATAGCTTCTATTTAACCTCGCCTCCTAGTCATAGTACCAACGGCATGTTTAATTCCTTGCTTGCTTGCAAAGTGATATTTCCTTGTTGCCACACACAACCTCCATTATTGTAGTTAACAACATTCCCATATCCCACTACACTCATACATCTAACTCATTCTTCCAACTATGCATGCCTTTGCTACTCTTTGCATTTGTTCTACTTGCATCAATCAAGTTTGCCATATTCCCCTTGCACCCTTGCCTACCTCAACAAAACTAAGGGTGTAACAAAGCTAAACTAAGCGAGCTTGCTATACATTGTGTTTGGCTCGTTCAAATTATGAGTTGCTTATCATGCTTGATATTGTTAGTAAATATCATGTTTATGTTCAATTTATTCAAACTCCAAAGAATAAGACTCATTTTCAACACAATAGTGGCTACAATTATAAACAAAAAATAAAATTCCAAGCTTTTCATGAAATAAAATGAGGAGTTCAAAGAATAAGAGTCATGTTTGGCTCACTTACACCCCTAGGCTTGAGTTTTATGACTCATCTCAATACAAGAAAAATTCTCAATTTCACTTTTCTAACTCTTGCCAACAATTGAAATACATTTGAGTCAATCTAGTTAAGCACTTAAAAACCTCCAAGCCTCCAAAGTTGTCATTCCAAAGCTAATCATGTTCTTGATAATGTATGGAACTATGGATATTGTGGATATAATGAATTTTGTTCACTTTATTTCTCTACTCTGGGATGATTTCCCATTGATCACCTTATCTTCGGAATAAACTTCCATTCACTCCTCTCCTCTGGAGGGATTTTACCAACTCTGCAACAATTAAAACTTGCAAATCACCATTCGAAGCATTTTTTTAACTCCCTAACCCAAGGGAATCGATGTAGCATCACTATCAAGTACATGTCCTAAATGTCAAATTTAAACTGATCTTCTATATTTATTAAAGGGCATATTATTTTCTTCATTTTATATTATAAGATACTAAGTATTGTAGTTCTAAGCGAAGATAATGAGTGTTAGACTTATATTAAAGAATAGTATATGATGAATTGAGATTTGTAATTTCATGTGGCCTTCCCTTTGGGGATTCTCCCCCCTTGTAGAGTTTCTCCTTTGCTGCTTCATCTCTTTCTCTTTCCTCCTTCCATTTGAGGTGTTCATTCATCTAATTTTTTACTCATTTCTTCTCTCTATATCTTTGGTTCTCCTATAACGAATCCTTCTAAATCTTTGTTGCACCCACTATATACGATTTGACCTTTAAGCAAGGTAAAGCAGATGAAATGTTAGAATGAATATGAAATATTAAGCAATAATGGCGTATAACAGGGATCAATTGTTTTCAACAGACAAAGAAAAAGTACCCCCCAAGTTTCTTAAGCTATCAGAGATGTCAACTTGTTGCTGCTGTAGAGTGGTTCTCAGTCCTTGGAAGTCCTGGAGCCAAAAATAGCGATTAAGGATAAGCATCACAAGTTCACAATAACTATAAGTACAACATTCAAAGAACTAAACTGATTTCAGTTGATCGAGATCAGCATTTAGTGTCTTCTTAAGCTCGATCAGTTCCTGCATGGTGAAGAACTATCAAACAAATACAGCCATCTAAAATACAAAGCTTCATGAATTAACAATAAGTTGAATTCAAATGAATAGTATACAAGTAACCATAAATAATCTCAAAGAATAATATGAATGACTGTTTAACACAGAATAAAATACATATAATTGCAAAATATGCAGCGCCTCGCCAAAACAAACCACCTACTACTTTCCAAACTATAATGCGCAATGAAAGCTCAATTGATGCAGGACTAAGGATCAGAATTTTCTAATAAAATTTAATGATGTGCAGTATAAATGTATGCAAAAGAATCTAAGGATAACTAATTCAAAAGTCACCAAATAATTCAACTACGTGTTTTCTTTAAGTATAAACTGTTAATATTTGAATTAAATCCAAAACAACAAGAAAATGATCAAAATAATCTTAGAAATTCAGCAATAGATTAAATAATATCACTTCATAATTTTCCAATCCTCATCTTTAATGCCAAAGACATACTCTGTTCATTCAATAATGAGGCCATGAGGGTATCAATACAATCACAAAAATAAGTATTTGAAAGTTCCACTAGATAAAAGAAATAAAGCACGTAGACCATTGCTCCAAGAAATTACACCACATAGGACCATTGGTTCAAAAACTAATGAGCACTTCCAAAAAATGCTAAAGAATGGGTAAGAAAAAAACTATTCAAGATGCTAGCTCATTTCAGTCATCATCATACCATATCTAATTCCAGCATCCATGAGATATCATCATTTTTATATTTTAGCAATATCACAAGATTTCTTCGATGCACTCGATCTTACATGGGAAAAGAATAGTCAATCGAATCAAGAAAACTAGAGAGTAATTATATTGGATTCAAAACTGTAAAGTCAAGGATTATTAAGAAACACAAATGAAAAACAAAACTTAAAAAGACCACCAAAATTTTAAGTGATGAAGAAAAATGATGAAATCTATTTGCTAACTACCAGGATTGATAAAATGATGTTCTCAAAACTGATTTACTATTTCCCGGTCAAAAACAAATTTCACTAAAAGACCCTCTTTCCTTAACTTTAGGTTAATTTAATGTCCAATAACACTCAATGGAGAATTGCATAAAGGTTTTACATCACTATATTATGTAAACCATCTATTAAACTTCCAATACAACTTGATTTGTATACCATAAGTTGAACATTCAGATTGCCCAAAAAGGTCAATAAACAAAATTTCAAGCACATTTGGATTATAAAAGTCAGCAAGAGTAGGTTCTTACATGTTCCAAAAAGTTACAAATACTACTAATCAAATGGGCATGTGGGAGAAAAAAAGGTTGTTAGATGTTTAATTCTAGTATTGAACTAATAAGAATAGCAGTAAGAAGTTAGAAACGAATTAGTGACTCATGTATTCTATTAATGCTCCTATTACAGAGAAATTAAAGGTGACAGATAAATAAATAATAGTTTTCTCTCCCCTTCTCTGTTGATGCTCTCTTCCGTCTCTTCTTCTTGGAGCTTGGACAAGGTAGAATTGCCTAGTTCTATTGTTATCCTCAACTTCTTTTCATTTCTGCGTAATGGTTCATATAAATGTCTGACTTAAAATACAATGTAAATAGTTATAGTTAAAGAATGGTTTATTATTATACAAATTCATGTGCGTTTCAGAAAGCGGATAACAAAATGCTAAAAAAAGAACCACATTAGAAAGAGCAGCTTCAGAAGTACTCTCCAAAATTTTCAAAGCAGATCACCAAATCTAACCAAAAGGGGGAATTTAATCTAAATTTCTACAGCCCAGAGATCCAGATGTGTGAAACATGTACAAAAGAAACAAGGTCTTCCGAGAAACACCTTGCGAAATATCAAGCTTGATCTTCAAGTGCAGCAAAATATTAACAAAATCATGTATCTACAAAAGTCAGAGAATACTGACTTCCTTATACATCTTGACTTGAGTGTCCAATTTTGATTTTCAGTCTTGCAAATCCTTCAGGGGAAAAAATTAGTTAAAAAAACAGAACATAGATTCTCATATGAAAAAAACCAAATCAAAATAGCTGCAAAATGAAATAGATGTATTAGTTACAGGGGTCTTCAAATCTTACCTGTTTCAAACCTTGCAGCCTAATCAGCAACTCTGACTGCGATTCGTTCAGTTCCTGCCATGAACTAAAGATCAGGAAATGACTGAAGAAAAGCATGCGCGAATCTATAATGAATATTGCAAGAGGAGTAAGGGAAATTGCCATCACACCGCTATCTTTAATCCCATAGGACGTAGATCATCTCTCTTCTGGAAGCAAAAGAAAATATCGAATCAAAGTTAGCAACCACCAGGGGATGGAAAATCTTGGTAGAGACAACGGCACGAGCTAAAAAAAATAACCGGAGCATTACGAGAAAATCTAAACTAGATTTCGAGAAGCGTACCGTCGATGCAGAAGTACGAGTGGGAGGAGGAGAAGGGCTCGAAGTGGTGTCTGCCATCGGAGCTCGGCCTAGGCTAGGGTTACAGGATCAGGGAGCGTCCAGGAGAAGAAGAGGGCAGGTTTTGAAATGAGATGGAGGCGTGCTCAGTTCAATATTATTTTTCGAAAAATTATTAAGTTCAGAGTACTGATATAATTTCAACATAAAACTCTCTTATGTCTTAATTATAAATTATTATATATTGATCTTATAATATTATATATTATTATATAATAAATATTATATTAATATATAATAATTATATATTAATTAAGTATCTTATAATATTATATTATTAAATTTTAGATATAGAATTACTACATATAATAATCTATCTCATTATTAAGCATTTATATAAATAATACTCAATTCTTATATATAAAAGGTATATTACAATAAATATACAAGCTTTAAATTCAAGATCATTTATCTTTTGGTGGCGTCTTTAGAATCAGCATTAAATCTTCTTTTAATATTTCGTTTGGTTAAAGTAAAATTCTCATTTAAATCAAAAACGCATGTATTTAATTATAATCTGGGAGAATTCCAAATACTCAGAGATGTAAAAGTGATCTTACCTTGGTCGCCGGCCGCTTCATACGCCGGGACGCATCAATCAGCCGCCTGCCACCGCAAGACGCCCCCCACACCTATTCTTTCTTACGTTTGTCATCAAACAAAAAATCTTGTAAAATTTCAAAACAACTATAAAGTAATCCTTTTAATTCCTTTTACATTAAATTCCATCGTTAAATGTAGAACAAACTTAATTAAAAATAAAGCTCTTGACTAGTTAATGTTACTTATATCATTTAAGATTGAAATAAAATATTGACTCTTAACTTTCTTGTTACACTATTTATAATGCAATTACTAGTTTTGACTTGCATAACACCAACACCAATAACATTGTATACTTCATTACTAATGATTTCCTATTAACTTTTTTATATGCCTCTAGTATCAAGTTGTCTCCTCATCTATACACATTTCCAAAATGTCCAAATAAACAAATTCTATGTATAACACAAATGAAGATAATTATCAACCTTCTTGACCTTACATGCCTTTAGATGAATCAATAAGAAGTTGATTGACCTTAGAGATTTTGGAAGACTTATCTACCCTATACTAAACCCAACCTATTCTTTTCTTCACAAACCAAATCTCAAATTCATGCCAAACCTGAAAATATACCTAAAACATCTCAAATCCTCCTAGAAAGAACTTAAAATAGCTTATAATATAATTTAGATCTATAATTGAAAATTCTACGGCTTTAAAATTTAAAAAATGGTGTACACTCAAAGTGTACAAAGCACTCTGAAAACGATAAAAAAAATACTTAAATCTTGAAAGGCACTCCATACAAGATATAATATCATTTAGACCATAATAGTCCACATTATTTTAAATTTAAAAAAAGTGTATATTTCATAGTATCTGATTGTACACTTGAAAAATTACACAAAAATTATCCAAATCCTCTTGGAAAGAACTCAAAACAGCTTATAATATCATTTAGATCCACATTTTGGATGTTTGACAGCACTTTAAATTTAAAAATAAGGTGTATACTCCATAGTGTATAGAGTGTACATATAGAAAACTGCACCAACATTATCTAAATCCTCCTAGAAAGAACTCAAAACTGCTTAAAATATCATTTAGAAATGACATAGGAAGTCTTGTAGTGTTTTAAAATTTAAAAAATGAGTGTACACTCAAAAGTGTATAGATTGTACATCTCAAAAATAGATAGAAAACAACCCAAATTTTAGGATTTCTCCTTTATAGATGTTTCATCTCCTTACATCCCTCTTCTTGAGACACTCATTTGTATAACTTTTTTGGTTATTTTTTTTTCTTTTCACCATGTTGATTCTCCTTTTAGAACAAATTCTTCAAAACCTTCATTGTACCCCTCTATATCAACTTGGTATTAGAGCCTTATCTTGCCCCTCTCTTGCATTCTCCCCAATTGCACTTCTTTGACTAAGATCGAATTCACATCTCTCTCACAATAGGTTCTATTTAACCTTGCCTCCAAGCCATAGTACCAACCGCACATTTAATTTCTTACTTGCTTGCGATGTGATTTTTCCGTGTTGCCACGTGCAACCTCATCCTTGTCCATTATTGTAGTTAACAACATTCCCATATTCCACTACACTCATACATCTAACTTATTCTTCCAATTATGCATGCCTTTGCTACTCTTTGCATTTGTTCTAGGTGGGTCTACTAGTAACACTTAGGACCTACTTGCATCAAGCAAGTTTGCCATATTCCCCTTTCACCCTTGCCTACCTCAACTAAGAGTGTTAAACTAAGCAAGCTTGCAATAAATTGTGTTTGGCTCGTTCAAATTATGAGTTGCTCATCGTGTTCAATATTGTTAGTAAATATCATGTTTATGTTCAATTTATTCAAGCTCCAAAGAATAAGACTCATTTTGACACAATATTGGCTATAATTATGCACAAAAAATTAAATTCCAAGCTTTTTATGAAATAAAATGAGGACTTCAAAGAATAAGAGTCATGTTTGGTTCACTTACACCCCTAAGCTTGAGTCTTATGACTCATCTCAATACAAGAAAATGCCACAATGCTCAATTTCACTTTTCTAACCCTTTCCAACAATTGAAATACATTTGAGTCAATCTAGTTAAGCACATAAAAACCTCCAAGCCTCCAAAGTTGTCATTCCAAAGATAATCATGTTTTGATAATGGATGGAACTATGGATATTGTGGATATAATGATTTTTTTTTCACTTTATTTCTCTACTAAGGAATGATTTCCCATTGATCACCTTATTTTCAGAATGAACTTCCATTCACTCCTCTCCTCTGGAGAAATTTTATCAACTCTGCAGTACAATTAAAAATCTCCAAATCCCCATTCAAAAATATTTTAACTCTTTGGAATAGAGTTCTTCCTAAGGAAATTGATGTAGCATCACTATCAAGTACATGTCCTAAATAGTTGATAGTGATGCTACTATCAAGTACATGTCCTAACCCAAGGAATTGATATGACTCTGAATGTAGCTTCCCACTCAATTTTATTTTAAATTAATTATTAATTAATTATATTTAGAGACCAAACTTATAATATATATAAATAATAAAATAAATTATTATTATTATTATTATTATTATTATTATTATTAAAAATGATACATATATCTTGTGCAAAATCAAAATTAATAGAAAAGAAATAAAATTAAATGTAATGTCTAATAAATAAATAAAATTAAATTTAATATAAAGTATTTTGAATAAACATTAATAAATAAAAAAATTATCATTGAGCGAGTTCTAAAAATTTTGCATTCAATAGATTTATTAACTGGTAGGATAGTTAATTTTCTTTTTAAGTTCTTAAGACATGACCTAATTCGGCTTGATAACTAGGAGTGTCAAAAAAAAAATATTATATGTGAAATTTGAATATAGTTTTGCATCCGCATGTAATATTCTCCGTACAGGGCCGCTACAAAGTTCTCAGGTGAGCAATTGTCAATCTATTATTTTATATAATTATATCCAATAGTCTCAAAAAAGCAAGAAAATATATAACTTGTGTTCGTTGTCTTCGATCACTGTACATGCGTCACTGCCGTTTTCCTGCACTCGCTCTCACTCTTATTTTATGTAATTATACCGAATAGTAAAAAAAGAAGCAAGAAATCGTGTTCTTTATCTACGTTCCTTTACATGCATCGCTATCCTGCACTCTCTCTCTCTCTCTCTCTCTCTCTCTCTCCAGTCCTCCAGGATTTATATAAATTCTCAAATAATTTTTTTGAGAATAATCATGCAACTAAAGACGATTATTTTGTGCAACAGCAGCATAAAAATTTAACATAAAATAAACAATTTTTCCAATAAAATAATTACAAAAGAAACTCTATTATATTCTACAACAATAACTAATGTGCAAACTCTGCTCAATGTTCTAACAGAAAAAGTTAATTGAACAGGTAATCAATGAGGTAAAAGACAGGATCAAAGTGTGATAGAGAAAGGCTAGATCAAACGATAATTTGGACAAAAGTTCGGTAACATCTTCTCATTTATATAAATTTACTTTCTATATAGCCATCACAATTAGATTATATAGTTCAACTTCTACTAACATGCAAAAAAATAAAAGTGTATTCAACCAACATTTCTCAAAGACAAATAGAGAGAGCTAGCTTTGATGTTGCTTTCGATTGGCTTCATTTAAGTAGATTATCATAGTTGAGCGTCAAAACATCATGACAACTTGAGAACGGTTTCAAAATAGAACTTTAAATGAGCCGTGTTTTAATAATCTCAATTGATTAGATTCTTAGATCATATTTATTCAAATTAATAAATAAACAAACTTAAATGTTTTTAAAAAACTCTAAAGTTAAATGAATCAAATTTGAACTTAGTTTAATTCATTTATTTATGTTTATGAATAAAATTATTTGTTGTTCAATAAATAACTTTTTAAATAGTAGATATGAAGCTCGTTTACACCCCTAGTTAGCATAGCGTTCTTAGTTAGTGCAACTTTTCTTTGTTCTCTATCTTTCCATCTGTTTGTGTTTTGATGCTTTAGAGATTTCATTTGGCAGCTTCCTGCAGCCCAATAGGTGACGTCGCACGTTCAATATTGAAATTGAATTCACCTTTTTCTGTTCAAGTTTTTTTTTTCTTGAGCACCACGAAACCACAGAAATATAATTTTATTAACTATTAATTATTAATGACGTGGAAATAAAACTCATCAGCTACAAGGTGATAATCCAAGCATCTTCATATACAACATTTATGTCTTTATTATTATTATTATTATTTAACATAAATTTGATTTAAGCAGCCAATTTCAAGAATTTAAGAACTTATATTTAATAACTAGATTTATTAACACCAACATATATACTTATTTTGCATGACTTTTCATTTAAGAAAAGCTTGCAGACTTTCTAATGTTAATATTTGATTTAATGATTGTCAAATATTTAATCTTCTTAAAATAAAGATAAAACTTTTTAAATTAAAAAAAAAATTCATATTTTCTCCTCCTCCTCCTCCTCTCTCTCTTTCTCTCACACACACACACACACACGTTTAAAACAAAAGAAAAAAACTTCTTTTCTCCGCCTCGCTCTTTCTCAACCTATTAAAATATATATATAAATAATGTTATTAATTAATTAATAATTATACTTAGAGAGCTATATATATATATATATATATATATATATATATATATATATATATATATATATTCTTTTATTTTTTTTAAAAAATCAAAAATAAATAAATTAATAACTCTTTATCTTTTAAAAAATAATAATAAATAAAAGAGAACTCTTCTTATTCTAAAAAAACTTTTCATCTTCTTTAAAAAAAATAAAACTTTTTGAATTAAAAAAAAAATCATCTTTTCGCCTCTCGAGCTCTCTCTCTCTACAAATACCAAAAAAAAAAAAAAATTTCTGCTCTCTCTCTACTCTCTAATCTCTAATCTCTTATTTATTGCTAAGAAGAATTATACCGCTTGGAATCCATTCAATGCCAAGCAACTGCCTCCATTGATAGCGATGATCTCTCTCTTTCTCTCTCTCTCTCTCTCTCTCTCTCTCTCTCTCTCTCTCTCTCTCTCTTATAAAAAAAAGAAAATAAACTATTCCGTCTTTTCTTTTTTTGACGAATTTGAGAGCCTTAGCTCAATTATATTCCAAAAGAAGAGATCAGTACAAGGTTACAAAATGAATTCAACAAGTGAATTCAACAACGATTCAAAACAAAACATATAAGGAAACAACAGAACAGACAGAAAAGGAAAAGCTAATTACAACTCTTCCCAAAAAAAAAATGGTGCAGGACCAATTAGCTTACATACTAGATAATGCACAATACCAAAAGCACCCAAAACAAAACTTTAAGTGATTAGTGTTGTATTTTACTCTCAGACATCGATCAAAGTCAAGATAGCTCCAAAAAAAAAGCGGCGCAGCACCCTCACACCATCCGGTTGGCGAAGAAGAACTCTATCCAAGGTTCGTGTTGTGCACCAAAGCCAAAACAACCAAAAACCGATTGGTAATATATAAGTCATCATCGTCCAGTATCTCGATATGAACAACCACGAGAATCAACCGTACAACCACTTTGGCAAATCAGGTGTAAATCCTGTTCCTCGAACCCAAAAAAATATTCAGAACACTAGCAGGCCAAGAGTCCTTGACTTCCCATCTAGCAGCTTTAAAAGCAATTCGATCCATAATTTGATCGATTAAGACAGTAAGAGAAGAGGCTGAGTAAGTGATGATTCTTTTATTTCTTTCATATGCGAGAACCAAAGAACGATAGATAGTGAAGCCTTTTTAATTTTGTGCATCTTGGGTTCCAAACTATTCAAAACTTGTTGTAATGTAGATTGCATTAAAAAAAATTGCCATTGAGAATACTTGATCAAATGCCATCGAGAAGGGGCACTCAAAGAAGAGGTGAGAGTGAGATTCTCTAAACAAAACAAAGAAGTAGTTTGTATACTTAGTCCTCTTTTAACAAGTAAATCAGATGTCTTTAAACCCCCTAAATAAGCCAACCAGCAATAGATAGAATAATTAACAGCACAACCTGGATACCATATACCTTTATACCAATTTACCGAAGGCATATTATCAAAGAGAGCCCCTTTAAAGTCACTAGTTGTAGGGGTACGCTTTGAATCCCATTCAATCCAATCCTCTCCTCCTGCAATAGTAATAGAATCAATAGTAGCAAATAGTAAGTCGTGTAGACAATCTCCACCGCCCTCCGTAATAAAAAGAGCTAAGCTTATATAGACAAAGTGGCCATTGGAATCCAAAGATTCAATCATTGTTTATTACACACCAAGGATCATATAGGAGAGAAAAATATTACCATCCCCAATGTGGTAGGATATTTTCACAAAACGGTTTGCATATAGTTTCAATTCCTTCCACATAGGGAGATTTTGAATGGAATTACCCAAATGGATCCATATTTCATTACACCAAATTGCAAAGAGAGAGTCTTAAGAGTCTTCCACATGGTTTTGATCTTACATAAAGAATTAAGGAGAAAGCAGAGGATTCCAATTCCCCCTTTTCCTGGAGAGGTTTTGTCCCAAGATATAGTAGTTAGTTTATTAGAATCCCCATTATGATAAAAAACGTGAAGTGAGAGAGTAAATGCTCTTTAAAACACCCTTTGGAATCATCATAGATCTAAACCAAGATGAAATCAAGTTGTTAACCGAGGATCTAAGTAATTGCAACCTTCCTCCAAGAGACAAAATTTGCATTTCCAACCAAAGCCAACTTTGAAGTTTATCAAATAAGCTAGAGAAGTTTATTAGTTTAGAGATCCCAAAGTTAGGGAAGGCCCAAATATTTGAAAAAGTACCCGAGAGAAGAATTTGCATAGAATTTCCACTTCCCTAGAGCCTTTTGAAAAACAAATGAGAGATTTATCATGATTAACCACAAGTCCAGTATATTTTTTTAAGCTCTCAAGACAAAATTTCAGAGATCCCACAGAAAGGCTGAGAGTACTAGAAGTTTGAAATTCGTCATCAATACTGCTGTCATTGATCGCCACCTATTATCGTCGTAGACTGCAGCTGATAGCCGTTACAACCCAACTATTGCAGCATAACTGTTGTAACATGATTCAAGAACTCCCACCGTCTTAGTTTCCAAAATATAGTATTGTAATCCCGTTATCAGTAAAGTTGAAACTTTGTAACTCAAACACATATAGTGAAATATTTTGATTAGGTCAAGTGACTACCCGGCCGCTACCCGCAAAGAACATCTTTGAATGATTTAGAAGCCAGGGAGGGATTGGAACCAGAGATCCCCGAGGGTTCAGGAAGTTTCACAACCGCAACAGAAGACCAAGGGGAAACATAGATTGTATTCATGATTAGCAAGCGTGTATGTTAAGCAAACCAAAACCAACCAAAGAAGAGCCAAGAAATCCACACCGATGATGGGAGAAGGAAATCAAGCGGCGCTAGATATCATCGATTTGTAACTATAGAAATATCAATATTTTGTAATGTCAATTTCAAAATTAAGTTTAACAATATTTTAAATTGAGTTTGATTTTAAATTAATTTCAGATTATTTTTAATTTTAATTAGAAATTTTATATAAATCAATCATCTAATATCTATGTATTTACAATTTAATTATCCTTGTATTTTTTTTGAATGTTTTTATAAATTTGAGTGTGATCAAATTATTAAAAAATTTATAAAAATTTAAATATGAGTTAGGCTTTTGTTATGAATTTTAATATTTAAATGTTAGTTTTAAAAGAGCTAGATAATTTAGTATATAAAAGTAGAGTCCAAAAAAAAACTTTGTTTAAAACAACTCATGTTTGACTGCTTTAAGTGAATAAACAAATATTTCAAGCGATTTATGAGTTAGGCTTTTCCATCATTTTATTTTCTATTTTATTATATTTTGGTCCTTAGTTTATCAATACTACACTTGGTTTTATGCTAGATTTCTTAGATTTATGACTTTTAAAGGGCTCTGATGTTAAACCCTTTTTAATATGAGTTATAACTTAATTTGATAAAAAAGTCGCTAGTTTATCAATACTATACTTGGTCTTTACTTCAATAATATTACACTTGGTTTTGTTAGATTTAATAAGTGATTTTTCAAGAATTTAACCAGTTATCCTATGATGGTATTATTGATTATCGATATAAAATTCCAAACTAAGCTCATGTACATGATTAATGAAGTTCTTATATATATATATTCCAATTTTGATTGATGCGGCTTTCATTTTATTTGCTATTTTATTATATTTTTGTCCTTAGTTTATCAATGCTATACTTGATTTTATGCTGGATTGTTTGGATTTATGATTTTTAAAGGGCTGTGATGTTAAACTTTTTTTTAATATGAGTTGCAAATTTGCTTGATAAAATGACTGCTTAGTTTATCAATATTACATTTGGTCTTTACTTAAACAACACTATACTTGATTTTGTCTAGATTTATGGGGTTTTTTTTAAAAATTTAAGCAGTCAACAAGCTATGACGACATCATTGATTAGCTGTTATAAAATTTCAAACTGAGCCCATTTACATGATTAATGAAGTTCTGGTTGTATATATTTCATTTTTGATTGATGAAGCTTTCATTTTATTTGCTATTTTATTATATTTTGGTCCTTAATTTATCAATATTACACTTCATTTTATGTTGGATTGCTTAGATTTATTATTTTTAAATGACTGTGATGTTAAACCTTTTTAATATGAGATACAACTTAGCTTGATAAAATGGTTGCTTATATATCTTATTTAGATGAGTCTGTTTCAACAATATCACACTTGGTTTTGTGCTAAATAAGTTGGATTTATGGATTTTTTAAGAATTTAAGCAGCCATCAAGCTATGATGACATTATTGATTAGCTAATATAAAATTCCAAACATAGCTTATTTAAGAATTAAAGCAACCATCAATGTTAGTTAGCTTGTTTCTTGCTTAATATTTTTTCCGCCTTTGGTATTATTTTGAGATCAATCTACTATTTTTTTCTTTTTTTTGGCCGTGGGAAGAATCTCCACATGAAATATATACACATCATACATTCAAATTTCAATCACTTTATAAATTGGCAGGTTATTGCTTTATTGGAAAGAAATCAACTTCTCCATGACCTAATAACTACTTGCAATTATTTTGAGATATGACTATTTGCTGTTTTCTCCAGAATCTTCAGTTATGAAGACCATTCAACACTATTTATATTATTACATAGCAACCGCCTATCTATTATGATAACATTAAAGTATATCTTTTGCATAAATTTATTTTGAGTTTGTCTTACATTATTAATGAAGTTATGGGTGTAAATATTTCATTTTTGATTGATGCAGCTTTCATTTTATTTGCAATTTTATTATATTTTGGTCATTTGTTTATCAATACTACACTTCGTTTTATGCCTAATTGCTTAAATTTATAATTTTTAAAGGGTTGTGATGTTAAACCTTTTTTTAATATGAGATTGAACTTAGCTTGATAAAATGACTGATTATATATCTTGTTTAGTTGGGTCTATTTCAATTATTTTTTGACTGCAACTTTTATTTTAATTATTATTTTATTATATTTTGGTCATTAGTTTATTAAAACTACACTTAGTTTTATGCTGGATTGCTTAGATTTATGATTTTCAAAGGGCTATGATATTAAACTTTTTTAATATAAGATGCAACTTAACTTGATAAAATTCATGCTTATATACCTTGTTTAGTTTGTTCTATTTCAATTTTTTTATTTTTATTTGATATTTTATTGTATTTTGGTATTTAATTTATCACCACACTTGGTCAATATGTTGATTTATGGGGGTATTTCAATGGGTTGTGATGTTATATTTTTAAGGTACTTTTATCTTTCTTGTTTTGTCTAATCTTTTTCAATTCTTTCTCGCTTACGCCTCTGATTTTATTTATTGTTTTGTAGTATTTTATTCTCTAGAGTCTAATTTGTTTGTGGTAGATAGTTTGAAATTATGATTTCTTTAATTTTAAGCAACTATCAAGCTATGACAACATCATTGATTAGCTGATATAAAATTTCAAACTATGCCCATTTAATAATTGTATAACATAATTTTTTTTTAGTTTTGTTTATATGATATAGCACGAAGTATAAACAACACATCTTATGTGGCATATTGATGATTTTTGAAGAGTGAATAACCAAGCCAATTCTACCAAGATTATGTTGAGGGTTGAAAGATGTTAAAGTTTCATTTTGTTTGGTATAAATGTATAATTGGATTGTACTCATTTGTTAATTTATTTGTATTGTAATTGCGCTTAGAAAACCAACAAGTAGAGTGAAAGTTTAGCCTTGTCGATTAGTCTACACACACACTGTAATTAAAGAGCGAACAAGAGACACCCTGCAATTTTAACGTGGAAAACCTCAAAAGAGGGAAAATCACGGCCTAGCCCAAAAAGCTTCCACTATCTGTGAGTACAAAGTCTTCTTGATAATTACATTGAATGAGGGGAGGAAAAACAACCATGTGTAACGATCATCAGTTGTAGTAGTAGGAGATGAGAATTAGCATGAAGGTGGCCGTGATGGTGGTTGATGACCAGGCGGTGCGACCTTGCTTGGAGGATCTTCAAGCTTGAGCTTCTTCTTCCTCCTTGCTTGGCTTTTCCTCTTCTTCCTTGCTCTGCTCTTCCTCTTCTTCTTGTTTTCTCCTCTTCTCTTCCTTGTTGGGACTCTTCCTCTGCTTTCGGACTCTTCCTCTTCTTCTTCCTGACTCTTCCTCTTCCTCTTCTTGTTCTGACTCTTCCTCTTCCTCGCTCTTTCCTCTTCTTCCTTGCACCTCACTTCACTTCACTTGGCCTCCCCTTCATGTGAGGAATGAAGGTCTATTTATAGATGGGAGGAGGAGGCATTCTTGTAAATTCATAAAGCCCGCACCACCCCTCACCTGACGGACGGAGATGATTCCTTCAATCATTTGATGTATTTTGAGCATTTGGATGCCCAAATAAAGTCGAATTATGAGATCTTAGGCTCGTTAGATCCGGCCGAGACGCCGATTTCGATTTATTATAAACACTCTACATTTGATAGCTTTGGGATTTAATTGATGTCCCAAAGATTCCAATTATATTTTAAGTGCTTGATCTCGACGGCTCACTCAAAATCATATCGCTGACATCAAGATTTGTGTTTTTGACTAGTGGTATTTTGAGAGTCATATCGCTGTTCTTTGGATGACATTAATCATCCAAAAATATATATGTCAAATGCTCAAAAAAGAACTAATTCTTCAACAAACGTACATGAATCATACATTTTGAGAGAAGAAATCATCATAAAAATACAAAATTATGATTAGGAAGTAGATGTGTAAATGTAGGCATGAGATTTGAGGTTATGGATCTATTTGGATACTCACCGGAAGTTTCGGCATTTTCGAGACCGCAAGCATGGCGAGATCATGCCAGCTAGCGGCAGCGCTGGTCCGCAAAAGCACGGGCCGATTATTTGACCTGGGAGACCAGCGTGCGGCCTGGGCGATCCAGATGAAGGTCTGGGTCATGACGTCTGCAGAATCTGGAAGGCACTGAGGTTGGCGGTGGCTGCAGCTGGAGTCAGGATGGCCGGTCCTGCCAGAATTAGTAGGGTTTTGAGCCATTTTTTGAGGAGTTTTGAGCCATTTTTTGAGGGGTTTTTACCCTTTTTCCCCTGTGGGGGGCTATAAATTCCCCCCTAGGGTGAGAGGGAGAGGTACACCTTTCCCCTCTCCCTTTCTTCTTGTGTGAGGGTCCTTTGGAGGCAATCAAGAAGGTGATCAAGAGGCGCTCGTGAGTGATCAGGAGGCCCGAGGCGACTGGCAGGCCCGCTACCACTGTCCCGACCCTCACGGACCCGTTAGATATCAGCCTGCGCATTCGTTCCGGTTACCGTCCGGCCTCGCCGGACCGTCCGGGTTGAGGCGATCAAGGCCCAGCATACGGCGCACGGTTTCCGTTTCGGCCTCGACCGTCGGGTCCGGCCCACGGATATACGCCGACCCGTTACCGCCCGATCGGCCTGCTTCTGACCGTCGGTGGGAGGATCGGGCCCACGATATGCCGTCGTGCTTATCGCCTTCGTTTGACCGTCCGGGTTAGAGGCGATCAAGGCCACGGTGATATCGGTTCCGGCGCACGGCTTGTTCGTTTGATGCTCACCGGCGCCTGACATACGCCGGTTCGTTTACGGCTCGTCCGGCAGGCTTCGCCGACCGTCCGTTGGGAGGGCGATCAAGGCCAACGAGCGCGTTTTCCGTCGCCGTCGGACCGTCCGTTAGATCGGCCCACGATACGTCAGTTCCGGCCCGTCCGGTTCCGGCTGACGGACCGTCCGTTGGGAGGCGATCAAGGCCCACAGACGCCATGGTTCCGGTCGGACCGTCCGGGTTAGAGACATCGCCCACAAGGCGTGGTTCCGCCACGCTCGCGTTTATCGGCCTCGTCAGTCGTCCCGTGGAGGCGATCGTAGTTCATACGGCGACTCCGCTTTCCTCGAAGAGGCGTGACGCCTCGTCGGACCGACCGGGTTTGAGGTGATCAACTACGACGATAACGGTGATGTGATGAGGGCGGGGTGGCCGATGGCGACGGACCCGCGACGGTCGCGGAGGATAATAACCGGCGATGATGGTGACCGCCAGATGCGCCTGCATACGGCGAACGACGCCGCAGTCGGTGGGGATGACCGACGATGATGGTGACCGCGAAGATCGCCGATGGTCTGGCATGGATCGGCTATGCGCTGCCCGATGGGGTGGTCGGCACGCAATGCAGAATGGCGGCGATGCCGGCATCGCATGGGCGAGCGATGGCGGCGATGGTGGTGACCGGCGTGATCGCGATGGTCGGCTGGCCCCGCGACGAATATGGTGGTGACCGAGAGTAGTCGGCAATGACCGCCGATGGTTGGCCGCGGGTTGTGGCGAAAACTAGCCGACGTAGCGGCACGGCGTTACTGGTGATTTTTGACCTAGTTGTTTTACCCACGACGCTAACCTGCATGGAAGAGGTGAATTGAATCCCGAGATTTTGACCTATCCGAGGTTGTTTGTCGAGTGTCTGGCGCAATGCATGGAAGAGAATTGAATCCAAGGATTTTGACCTATCCGAGGTTGTTTCGTCGAGTGTGACTCGATGACGCTTAACCTGTATGGAAGAGGTCGATCCGCCGAGGATTTTGACCTATCCGGTTAGTGTTTCGAGTGTGACGTTAACTGGAAGAGGAATTGTCCGCCGAGATTTTGACCTATCCAGGTTGTTTTGTCGAGTGTGACTCGATGCAACGTATGGAAGAGGCCGGGAAGTCCACCAAGGACCTTTTGACCTTTCCGGTTGTTTGTCGAGCTTTTGCTCGATTACCCCGTATGGAAGAGATCGCGGAAGTCCACCAAGGACGCTACGATCCTTGTTGTTAGTGTTTATGATGGCGTTGACTCGTATGGAAGAGGTCGCGGAAGTCCACCAAGGACGCTTTGACCTGGTCGGTTGTTTTCGAGTGTTTACTGACGCTAACCCGCATGGAAGAGGTCACGGAAGTCCACCAAGGACGCTTTTGACCTATCCCCGTTGTTGGTGTTTACACGACGCAACCCGCATGGAAGAGGTCAATATTTGTATAAGCTTGTGAGCGAGTTATTTGATCTTTGCCTTTTCATTGGTGTCGACTTGCTTATCTTTTGAGATTAAGAGTTGCCCCAATTGGGGTATTTTCATGAAGTCGATTGATTCTTTCCAATTGACGTAAATATCCTGTTGAATGGGCCTTTCGATTTCTTCTTTTGATGGGACTGTATGTTCCTTGGGGGTGCTTTTATGTCTCTCTGCATTATCCAAATTCTGAGTGATGTAATCACTGAAGATTTGTGCTTCCACACGATGAACTAAGTCGGCATATGACCGACCGTGCATGAGTGATGAGTAAAAGGCCCCTGAGCCCTCCAAGGAAAACTTCTCTTAATAGTTCGGTCTACCCTGTATTTGGCGAGCTTCTAAGAACCTCCGGAAGTATTCTTTGAGTGATTCACCCTCATTCTCGTCACCGTAAAGGGAGGAATCTTTAATGATTCTCTTCTCCTGCAATGAACTGTTCCACAAAGAACCTGGCGAGTTCGTTAAAGGTATGGATGGATCCCCTTGGAAGAGAGTAGAACCAAGTGCGAGCTTGCCCTTTGAGGGTAACGGGAAAGACCTGACAAAGCAAATGTCGAGCTGGGATATATGCAGTCTTGTAATGGTCTATGTTCGTGGGTCGTTGCCCCATCATAGAAATCAATGCTCGGAAGCTTGAAACCTACGGGAATTGGGTGTTGAAGAATAATTTCAGCTAAAGATGATGATTCCTCATAGCCATGGTGAGGAGGACGATTTTGCCTTGAAGGTGAAATTCATCTTGCAAGCGCGTACTGCATTTAATGTCATGACGAAATGGATTAACAAAATGAGCATGTGTGAAGCTATCAACAATGATTGGTGGATTAGTAACCTGCTGAGCTACACGCGATGGATGAGTGGAGCTGTGTCGAAGGAGATCACCTCCATGTGGAGGATTTCCGAGAGGATTAGCACTCCTCCCGCAAATCTTGGGAGATATGTTTGCCGTAGTAGCTGTTGTTGTAGTCCTTGCAAAAGCTGGATCATCTTATTTTGAGACCTCCATTCGCACGAACCCATCTTCCAAAAGAGATTCTGTCACCTGATCACTGCGGGGAAGAAGGGCAGGTTGCCTTGGTTCAAGGATTGGTTTCAAGAGCGACGAGGAGGAGCTGTTAAAATTTCACTATTGGCCATGACGCTGGTTTTAAATTGTGATTGAGGATTCGCTCCCACGACCAAACCGCTCAAAAAAACCGTGCAGAGAGTGAAAGTTTAAATTTCGATTAGTCTAAACACACGTGTAATTAAAGAGCGAACAAGAGACACCCAATTTTAACGTGGAAAATCAAAAGAGGGAAAACCACTAGCCCAAAAAAGCTTCCACTATGTATGCTTTGAGTATAAAGTCTTCCCGATGACAATGATTACTGTGAGGGAGGAAAAACCTATGTAACAACGATTAGTTGTAATAGTTCTTGGTAGTAGTGGAGATGACAATTAGCGATGAAGGTGGCGGTGATGGTGGTTGATGACCAGGTGGGGTGCGCTTGGAGGATCTTCAAGCTCAGAGGTTCTTCTTCCTCCTTGCTTGCTTTTCCTCTTCTTCTGCTCTTCCTCTTCTTCCTTGTTTGTTCTTCCTCTTCTTCCTTGTTTGGACTCTTCCTCCTCCCTTGCTTCTGACTCTTCCTCTTCTTCCTTGCTCTGGACTCTCCTCCTCTTTCGCTTCTGACTCTTCCTCTTCTTCCTTGCTGACTCTTCCTCTTCTTCCTCGCTTCTGCACCTCACTTCACTTCAGCCTCCTTCATGTGAGGAATGAAGGTCTATTTATAGATGGGATGAGGGGCTTCATGTAAAGCCGCACTCCCCTGATCTGGACGATGATTCCTTTGATCATTTGATATATTTGAGCATTTGATGCTCAAATGAAGTAATTATGAGATCTTAGGCTCGTTAGATCCGCTCGAGCCTCGATTTGACTATAAATACTATATTTGAGAGTTTGGGATTTAATTGATGTCCCAAAGATTCTAATGATATTTTAAGTCTTGATCTCGACGGCTTCACTCAAAATCATATCGCCGATCAAGATTTGTGACTTGGATATTTTGAGAGTCATATCATTAATTAATTTTAAAACTGTACTTAAATAAATAAATTATTTTACTACATCATATTCAAATATAATTTTGCAGTATGTAGTTTTTGTTTGCAATAAAAATTATTTTTTAAAAGATCATTTTTATTATTAGTCCATAATTTATAAATAATGCAGAGCGGTATATTTGCAATAAATTTTTTTTATTAAATTTAATATTTTTTAAATATTAATAAAAAAATAAAAAAATTTTAATGAGCCAATTCGAGCGAAGCAGAGCAGTAACTAACATAAATTTTCGAGTCGAACAAGAACATATTGTTAACAAATTATTAACGAATATGCGCCGATTTCAAACAAAAAAAAAAAATTTAATGAGCCAAATATAAATAAATACTAAGCTCGCTCAAGTTAGATTTGTTTGCACCCCTATATTAAAGTTTGAAGGGCTTCTTCGTCCGTAAGAGAATTTTTTGAAGTAGATATTGTGAAATGTATGTAACGTAAAAAACCTTCCGCATATTCAATGAATATTTTACTTGGCATAACTCTGCGATGATATTAATAAAATTACACTACTAGTGAATAACACTAAAATAACAGTTAAATGCCAGAAAATAAATTATGCCATTTTGCTTTTAAAATATTTCGATTTGATTTTATTTCCCATTTTCTCTGATCATGAATTGCCTCAGAATAAATAAAACGTCAGGAAAAATAACATTTTCCATTTTTTAATCTGCAAATGACGCCTTGATATATGTAAAATTATATATGCCTCCCAACTTATATTTTTTAAAAAAATCAAAGAAGTAATATTTTTGTTTCCAAAAATACAGTATGCAGCAGTCCATAAATCCGAAACTCAGATTCACTCAGATCTTTAAAATAGAAATGAATAGCTAAACTTATTATAGGAAAGCAAAGCCCACCTGAATGTCTATAAAATCAACTCCAAACCCATTTAATTCACCAACTTGATCAAACTATGGCTCCTCATTCTCTCCGTTCCTTCTCTTTCTCTCTGCTATCGTCTGCTACTTCTTCTAAAACTGAGTATTTGGAAACACCTCGATCTGATTTCGGAAGTTGCCCTCTGCCCTTCCTCTTCCTAAACTAGCAACCACCGCCGGCGAAACAAAGGACGTAGAAGACATGCCAGAGTGGGTTGCGAAGGTCGCCGCCGATAAAGGAGCCGCCTTTACATGGAAAGTAATAGAGAAGCAAATCTATGCTTCTGACGCTAGCGACCAGCAGAACCGCTTCATGATAAGGAAGCAGATCACCAAGGACTGGATATTGCCGGCGATGACAACAGAGGAAATGGCTGCGGCGAATCTGACGTGTGAGCAGCGACTTTATGGCGGAGAAGGCGAAAGGAGAGAGGAAACAGGGTAGAGAAACATGGAGGTCTTGAGGTGATGGTGTATAACAGAAAAGGATGGGGTTGTTCGCTTTATCTACGAGGTGGGATGCGAGTAAAGGGATCAATTTTTAAAAGCCAAGATTTAATGATAATCAGCATTTAACGAAAAATATAATTAATAAAATAGGCTTAATCGTCCATCAAAATGGACGATTGGCGCGGACGTGTCTCCACGTCGGCGCCAGTTTTTTTTTTTTGGTGGTTTCACGGCGGGGGGAAGAGAGAGAGAGAAAGAGAGAGAAAGTAAACTAATCCTAATGCAAAAATTACATTCTTATAGGTAAAGTAAATCTAACTACATACAAAAAACATAGATTAGCTAAACATATATATAATCCCAAATAGTTTATATTTATATATATATATGTTATATATATATATATATATATATATATATATATATATATATATATATATATATATATATATATATATATATATATATATATATATATAATTAAATAAATAAATAAGTATATATATATATATGTATTAATAATTAAATAATTAAATAATTAAATAAGTAAATAAATTTTTAAAAAAAAAATAAATAAATAATTTTATTTTTTTTATATGCATTAATAATTAATAAATAAATAATTTTAATAAATAAATAATTATATATATATATATATATATATATATATATATATATATATATATATATATATATATATATATATATATATATATATATATATATATATATATATAATTTTTAATGTATATATATTTTACGTGATTAAATATGAATTATTATTTATTTTTTTATATTTTTTGTTATTATTATTATTTTAGATTTTTTATACTTCTATATTTTATATTATTTTATATTTTTATATTATTTTATATTTTTTATATTTTATTATTTTATATTTTTTTATATTTTATATTTTTTACATATATATTTCACATGATTAAAATGAATTATTATTTATTTTTCTTTTTTCTTTTTTTTCTTTCTTTTTAATTTATAAATCTTCATAATTTTTAATAATATTATTTTCTTAATTTATAATATCAAAGTTAAAAAATTATGAAGATTATAAATAAAAAAAAAAAGAAAAAAAGTCTAAAATAATAATAATAACAAAAATATAAAAAAATATAAAATATTAAAATAAATAATAATTCATCTTTAATCAGTAAAATATATATATAAAATTATATATATATATATATATATATATATATATATATATATATATACTTAATTATTTATTTATTAAAAGCTATTTATTTATTTATAAATTTTATTTTTTTATTTTTTTATTTATTAAAATTTATTTATTTATTTATTTATTTATTTATTTATTTAATTATTAATATATATATATATGAGAATGTTTTAACAGATATTGTGCTTCATCACATTACATTGTTTCATATGCATCAATTAATTTTATAGATTTTATTTTTTTAACTGACTATCACTATATTATTTAACTATAACTTCCTTATTATATTTCAAAATTTTCATGAACTGACAAATTTTTCAAAATAAATAAATACTCACAACAGTTAAAATAAAATAAAAAACAGCTTTTCCAAAATAATTCTATAATTTAAAAAAAAAGTGCAAACTGCCCTAACTAAACAAGCAAATAGTCTCTTAATTAACAAAATAAATAAATATGAAGCTTTGAAGTTATTACTCATAACAATAAAATTAAGTCACACTAATCATATTTTAAAATCAAGCTTTGCAGCAAAAAGGTATCAATTTGGTGAGTTACAATACCTATAGAAATCTAATTACTCTTAATGTTATACTAAGAGAAACATAGAAATGGTAAAAATAGCAGCAAAACATACAAATTCACTAAAAAGTTAAAAAGGAATATTACTCATCAATGTTAATACTAAGAAAATGCCATCCTGGAGCTCCCTATGCAGACGTGTCCACTGAACTGGTTTCCCTTGAAATTTCCGGCAAAGAAGGTTCCTTTTATCAGAAATAGTCACATTATCTTTAGCCTCTGTATCCTTGGAAGGTTCAGAAAGGTCCTCAAGCTGCATCATAAAGAACTAAATAATAATATAATCATTTCATAGTATTTAAAAAATAACCAAAAATAAAATAAAATTTCAGATAATAACTATAGCATGCTACTATATCATTTATCATCATTGATCGCACTTGATGTCATCACTTATCAATGGTGGCACCGCCACCCAAGTATTTGGGAGCAATTTTATAAAGGTTCATTTGTTTTTCGTTGAGTGATTCTCAGCCACTAAACCTACTCTATATCACTAGAAGACTACGTCATGATTGAGCTCATCATGACTTCGACTCTTATCTCTAGCGCAACTACAAGGCAATAATCACGCAACTAAAAATGATTACTTTGTGCAACAGTAGCATAAGAATTTGCCATAAAAATAAGCTATTTTTAAGATAAAATAATTACAAAAGAAACTCTATTATATTCTACAACAACAACTAATGTGCAAACTCTGTTGCCAACGTTCTGACAGAAATAAGTTAATTGAACAGGTAACAAATGAGATAAATGAAGATAAGATCACACTAAAGTGTGATAAGAAGCCACAAGAGAAGACTGGATTATCAAACGATAATTTGGACAAAAGTTGGGTAACATCTTCTCATTTATACAAGTTTACTTTCTATATGGCCATCCCAACTAGATTACATAGTTTAACTTCTGCTGACATGCAAAAAAACAAAAAATGTATACATCCAACATTTCTCAAACACAAATAGAGAGAGCTAGTCTTGATGTTGGTTTCGATTGGCTTCATTTAAGTAGATTCTCATAGTTGAGTGTCCAAAACATCATAAGGGACAACTTCCGTCATTGCAGGACAGTTCAAAATAGAACTTTAAATGAACTAATACACTCGATAAACTTGAATTGATTAGATTAATACTAGATCATGTTTGTTCAAATTAGTAAATAAACAAACTTAAATGTTTTAAAAAAACTCTAAAGTTAAATAAATCAAATTTGAACTTAGTTTAATTGCTTTATTTATGTTTATGAATAAACTCATTTGTTATTCAATAAATAACTTTTAAATACTAGATATGAAGCTCGATGATAACTCATATTACAATAACAACAACAGTAACAACAAGCCTTTATCCCACTAAGTGGCGTCGGCTACATGAATCATTGTTGAAATTGTGTCCGATTATGTGTTAAATTCTCATTTAATTCAAGATATACTCAATTTTTATACATCTTAACCAAGTCTTTTATTTACCTCTACCTTTCTTAACATAAGGCAATTCTAATGCATCTACTCTCCTAATCGAAGTCATCGACCGCTTTTGTGGCCAAACCATCTAAGGCGACTCTCTAATCTTATCTTCCACCGAGTTACTCCAACTTTTTCCGAACATACTATTTAGATTTTATCTCTAAGAGTAAAGCCACTCATCCACGAGCATCCTCATCTCGTAGCTTAACTTAGTCTTATGCTTCTCTTATTAGCCAACATTCTACACCAAAAGTCATTGTCTTATCACCATCTTATAAAATTTTTTCATAAGTTTAAGTGGAACTTTTCTATCACAACAAAGCCGATGCATTCCTCCACTTCAACCATTCAACTTGAATTCTACTAATAACATCTCCATCTATTTCACCATCATTTTGAACAATAGAGCCTAAATATCAATCGCCACTCTTAATAATGACTTGTTCACCTAATGTCACAACACTACCACTAGAACTTCTACAACTAAAATTACACTCCATATATTCAATTTTAGATCTACTTCAACGAAAACCTTTAGACTCTAATGTTGACCTCCATAATTCAAGTTTCTCTTGGACTCCCTCTCTAGTCTTATTAAGAAGAAGATGTCATCAACAAAAAGCATACACCAAGGTACATCTTCCTGTAAATGCCTAGTAAGAACATCCATAACTAAAGCAAAAAGATAAGGGCTTAAAGATGATCCTTGATGTAATCCAACTGAAATAGGAAAATATTTTGTCAAACCTCTTTGTGTTTGGACATACACTTTCTAGTATACATATCCTTAATGACTTGAATATAACCAATATTAACTCCTTTCTGTTCTAGAACTCTCCAAAGAACATCTCTTGATACTTTATCATAAGCTCTCTCTAAATCAATAAATATCATGATCCTCCTTACTTTCTATACTTCTCCATAAAACCTCTTAACAAATGTATAGCATCCATAGTAGATCTACCCGCATGAAACCAAACCCATTATGAGAAACTTTATATGATCGTAACCTATACTCAATTACTATCTCCTATAATTTTAAAGTATGACACATTAACTTAATTCCTCTATAATTTGCACAATCTTGTGCACCACCTTTATTCTTAAATATAGAAACTAACAAACTCTTCCTCTACTCATCTGGCATCTTTTTAGTCTTTAAGATAACATTAAAAAGATTAGTAAGCCAAAAAATTCCTTAATCTCCTAAACATTTCCACACTTGTATTGGAATATCATCAGGTCCTACTGTTTTTTCACATTTTATTTTCTTTAAAGTCTTTAACTTCAGATTTACTAATACGACGATAAAAATAAATTTTCCTATTTTTGTTTAGGGTATTAAGGTTGCTAAAATCAATCGTACTTTCAGATCTTTCATTAAAAAGTTTATCAAAATATCTCATCCACATATTTTCAATATCCTTTTCTAAAAAAAGTATTTTATTATTTTCATCCTTAATACACCTCACTTGAACTAGGTCTTTACTTCTCCTATCTCTTTGATTGGCTAACTATACATACACCTTCCACCTTTCTTTCTGTCATTGTATAAATCACTAAAAAACTAAATTTTGTGCATCATATATATTCTTTCTTAAAATTTATAAGTCACTTTATATTTTCTCAATTCTCATTTTACATATAAACCAAGTTTTATAACAATCGCTTTATTTCTTATCTTCTTTCTCGACTCATCCATTATTTTATTAAAAGAACTTTTCCTTGATTCTCCAAGCATCTTTAACAACTTTAATTTTACTTTGTTACTTTTTTATAATTATAAATTTATCTCCATTCTAATTTCTTGTAGCGTTCTTTTGTCATCTAATCTTAGAATAATAATTTGATTTATTTTTCTTCTGATCTTTAAATCTTAAAATCTAAACTAACAATCAATGTTACTTATCACTGGAATGGCTTATAATCTTTTACAATCTAAATATTATTTTCTTATCGAAAATAATCAATCACATGTTTTCTTAGTAAAATTAGTTAATTATACATTTAATAGTAATAGATTATAATTTAATTTCAATAGTTTTTATTTTATTAATATTTATTTATTAACCAATTTATTAATTAACTCATCACGCAACTATTATCCGCCATATGCGCGATGTGAACTAAATTTTGACATGCATAAGAGATGACAAATTGCAAGAGAAAATTATTTTATTTTTCTTTTAATTTTTTTAAAATCTTATTTTAAAAAAAACTTTAAATCTCAACTGCTTTGAAATCCAATCAATCAATTATAGCTCCAACAAAAATATCCTAAAAAAAATTAAATTCTAATTGAATGAAAGTCAATTTTGTAGACTTGATATAAATTTATTTCACATGAAATGCTTCTTGTCAAGATAAGTAATCATAATTTTTTTTAGCTTTTTTTATTTTTTCAAATTAATTTATTTGTTATTAGTGAAAATGAATATGTATTTGATGCAATTCCTTTTATTTATTTATTTCAATGAAGTAGTTTATTAGTACTTATTTATGTTAATTGATTGCAAGAAAGTTTACTCACAACTTGTATCATATCTCAATTAATTAAAAACTAAATTTAAATTTATTTAATAGCTTGTTTGATTAAATTTATAAATCATTTGTTAAGTCAAATATTTATTCAAATTTTTAACTTGTTTATTAACTCATTGAAGTACTCGTTCAATCAATATAAACCAAGTACAAAATAAAATATAATTACTAAAATCTTAAACTAAGTATGGACATGCAAGTCAAAGCTCGACTCAAGCTTAAGACGAACATGAACTTATAATAAAATTAAACTTAGTCCAATCCATGACATACTCAATTTGATTATAGCTTAAAATATCAAATCCCAGAATAGTAAAAACCAAGCTGCCTTTGTAGTTTGTACTAGAAATCTGACCCCTCGTTCATAGCTTATATCCTTCTCTACCTCTAAAGAAATCACTACCAAGCAAACAAGGTTCACCACTCAAGATAGGGTTTGTGCATACTCATTTGCTATTTTCTCATCTATTTGATACTTTTCATCCTTCTCCTCAATGATCTTGTCATTGGCACTCTCGATCAATATCAAGGGTACTCAACATAATGATATTGGTAACAATCACTATGGCAATGTTTATGCCTAGTGAAAGGGGAAGGTTGTGTGTATCTCTACCTTTTGTTTTCATAGCATTAAAGTCGATCTTCAACCAATCGAACATCTCAACAAACACATAAATGTGATTTTCAATGTCTCTAGTTAAGACTTAAATGGGACTCCCAAAGTTAAAAGCTCTATCGGGTAACCAAGAATCATTTGACATCATTGAGGCCACATCTCACACCAACCTACACTTCTAAAGGTGGGGTGGAGGTGACATGCCAGTGTGTGTGGTTGCTTGAATGATGACATGACAATTATTTCCATCACTAATTGAGATAACTTTGGATGAGAAAACTTTGGGAGATGGGTTGTTTTAGCAAATTGTTATCATTGGACATCTCATGGAGACTATGATCATGAATGTTATAAAATAAAATTACATATTGAGGCATCAACTAGATCTATTAATGTATTAAACTATCAATTAAATTAGTATAATGTATTTATCCTATAAGGTGTGTATGTGTCTATATATATATATATATATATATATATATTTCTTTATCTCATTCACTCGCCAGAGCTAGAAGAGATTGCCCTCTCCTTAAGGGAAAATTCTTGTCTTATCGTATCATCCTATATAGGTACTAGCTTGTGGTCCACATGCCAAAAAAAATCTTGCGGAGCAAGTACAACCCCTTATTTGTGTGAGAAATCCCTTCAAAGAGGTGGGAACATTCTTTACATCCACCTCCACTTTGATATTGTTTGAGGGCTTGGTTAACATTGCCCACCCTATCATTAACCAAATGTAAAAGTATTGCTCCCAATTCTTCACGGACTCTAAGTCCATTTGGGAAAGTATACCTTTTGTAAAGATGATTATGAAGTTGTAAAATAGCAACTTTTAAAAACTATTATGGGTATCAAATAACAAGTTTTTTAATGCTACCACACAATAATAGATGATTGTTAAAAATAACTTTCCACCACATAACATCTAAAAGCAACAAGTAGTTGTCAAAGCGTAGATGTGATAACAAACCAAAAACATAGTAAAAAAGCTATCCCAAATAAACCCTCCATCAAGTCATTCGCCATAAGGACTTGCGAATAGGTAAACTAATTTGCCAACCCAATTGGCACTTCTTACATAAAGCCATCATTCCTCACACAACACAAGAGTTGGGCATAAGCAATGTAAGAATAAGCTAAAAGCCTATTAGGAACATTCACTTATGCTGATAGCAACAACCCATCTAAGACATTTAAAAGTACGTTGGCAAACGTAATGTGTGATATTTTGGGGTAATTTGTTATTTGTATGTATAATGAGATGATATTTTGTGGTATCTCAATTTCTTACTTTACCCGTATATTAGACCTAAAAATCGCTCAACTATTATTAGGGATACCTAATTTTATTTGAAATATTATGTTTTAAGTAAAAATGAGTTTGGAACTCAAATATTTTATTGACCATTATCATGCATATTGGCCCTTCTAGATTGATTTGATTGATGCATTATTTTGTCTAGGAAAGCTTCATCATTTGTTGATTAGAATCTTCAAGTGATTGGCAAGTCAACATTATATTATGAGGTTGATAAGCTCAATCACTAATAAACTACGCTGGTACTTTCATATCATGTGATTAATGCAATTTTGTTACGATATGATTTATCATTTGTCGGGGTTGACTTTCTTATTCTAGAGTTGATGAGATCGGTAAGGTGACATCATGTCTCTCTCTATTCTATTTTGACCACTTTTGATGATCCCAAGATCAATGCATAGCAAATATATTTTGTATGACACTTTTGATGAAGTGATTTGCTCCCTTATTCTTATATATGATGAGATGGTTGAGTTTGATCATAAATGATCATGACCTTGCTTGTAAGATAGTCAAACATTTTTTTATCATTTTCCTATGCTAATATGTATATTTTGAATATTTAAGCAAGTAACATTGCTTCCTAAGTATGATAGTTAACTTTTTGTAAACTCACATTTTTTATGCTTTAAATTTTCAATCTAGTGGCCACAAATAATATGATAATATATTCTATAACTTGTTTGTGTTCTAGCAATCACACCCCCACCCATCTTACAAGCATTTTTAGATATTAAAAATTAGGTGTGTGAAAAGTTGTAGTAGAGCATATATGAAAAAAAACAATCAAGCCTAAAAGCTTAGAACTTGTGAAAATACATAATTATAAAATAAATATCCTAACTTTAACAGTTATATCATAGTTTAAATATGTAATAAATGACATATTAGTTCCATTCTTTTTAATCATAAAGTATCTTGTCTTGATCTATAAAAGATCTGCTAGTATTAAATTAAGAACTATTATATGATAAATTGAGACTTAAAATTTTTTGTGAACTCGTTTCTAAGGATTCTCCCACTTCTAGGATTTCTCCTTTACAATTGTTTCATCTCCTTACATCCCTCTTCTTGAGACACTCATTTGTCTAACTTTTTTAGTTATTTTTTCTTTTCACCACATCGATTCTCCTTTTAGAACAAATTCTTAAAAACCTTCATCATACCCCTCTATATCAACTTGGTATTAGAGCCTCATCTTGCCTCTCACCTGCATTCTCCCTAATTGCACTTCTTTGAATAAGATCCAATTCACTTCTCTCTCACAATAGCTTCTATTTAACCTCGCCTCCTAGTCATAGTACCAACGGCATGTTTAATTCCTTGCTTGCTTGCAAAGTGATATTTCCTTGTTGCCACACACAACCTCCATTATTGTAGTTAACAACATTCCCATATCCCACTACACTCATACATCTAACTCATTCTTCCAACTATGCATGCCTTTGCTACTCTTTGCATTTGTTCTACTTGCATCAATCAAGTTTGCCATATTCCCCTTGCACCCTTGCCCTCAACAAAACTAAGGGTGTAACAAAGCTAAACTAAGCGAGCTTGCTATACATTGTGTTTGGCTCGTTCAAATTATGAGTTGCTTATCATGCTTGATATTGTTAGTAAATATCATGTTTATGTTCAATTTATTCAAACTCCAAAGAATAAGACTCATTTTCAACACAATAGTGGCTACAATTATAAACAAAAAAAATTCAAGCTTTTCATGAAATAAAATGAGGAGTTCAAAGAATAAGAGTCATGTTTGGCTCACTTACACCCCTAGGCTTGAGTTTTATGACTCATCTCAATACAAGAAAATGCAGATTCTCAATTTCACTTTTCTAACTCTTGCCAACAATTGAAATACATTTGAGTCAATCTAGTTAAGCACTTAAAAACCTCCAAGCCTCCAAAGTTGTCATTCCAAAGCTAATCATGTTCTTGATAATGTATGGAACTATGGATATTGTGGATATAATGAATTTTGTTCACTTTATTTCTCTACTCTGGGATGATTTCCCATTGATCACCTTATCTTCGGAATAAACTTCCATTCACTCCTCTCCTCTGGAGGGATTTTACCAACTCTGCAGTACAATTAAAAACTTGCAAATCACCATTCAGAAGCATTTTAACTCTTTGGAATAGAGTTTCTTCCTAACCCAAGGGAATCGATGTAGCATCACTATCAAGTACATGTCCTAAATGTCAAATTTAAACTGATCTTCTATATTTATTAAAGGGCATATTATTTTCTTCATTTTTATATTATAAGATACTTTTAAGTATTGTAGTTCTAAGCGAAGATAATGAGTGTTAGACTTATATTAAAGAATAGTATATGATGAATTGAGATTTGTAATTTCATGTGGCCTTCCCTTTGGGGATTCTCCCCCCTTGTAGAGTTTCTCCTTTGCTGCTTCATCTCTTTCTCTTTCCTCCTTCCATTTGAGGTGTTCATTCATCTAATTTTTTACTCATTTCTTCTCTCTATATCTTTGGTTCTCCTATAACGAATCCTTCTAAATCTTTGTTGCACCCACTATATATACGATTTGACCTTTAAGCAAGGTAAAGCAGATGAAATGTTAGAATGAATATGAAATATTAAGCAATAATGGCGTATAACAGGGATCAATTGTTTTCAACAGACAAAGAAAAAGTACCCCCAAGTTTCTTAAGCTATCAGAGATGTCAACTTGTTGCTGCTGTAGAGTGGTTCTCAGTCCTTGGAAGTCCTGGAGCCAAAAATAGCGATTAAGGATAAGCATCACAAGTTCACAATAACTATAAGTACAACATTCAAAGAACTAAACTGATTTCAGTTGATCGAGATCAGCATTTAGTGTCTTCTTAAGCTCGATCAGTTCCTGCATGGTGAAGAACTATCAAACAAATACAGCCATCTAAAATACAAAGCTTCATGAATTAACAATAAGTTGAATTCAAATGAATAGTATACAAGTAACCATAAATAATCTCAAAGAATAATATGAATGACTGTTTAACACAGAATAAAATACATATAATTGCAAAATATGCAGCGCCTCGCCAAAACAAACCACCTACTACTTTCCAAACTATAATGCGCAATGAAAGCTCAATTGATGCAGGACTAAGGATCAGAATTTTCTAATAAAATTTAATGATGTGCAGTATAAATGTATGCAAAAGAATCTAAGGATAACTAATTCAAAAGTCACCAAATAATTCAACTACGTGTTTTCTTTAAGTATAAACTGTTAATATTTGAATTAAATCCAAAACAACAAGAAAATGATCAAAATAATCTTAGAAATTCAGCAATAGATTAAATAATATCACTTCATAATTTTCCAATCCTCATCTTTAATGCCAAAGACATACTCTGTTCATTCAATAATGAGGCCATGAGGGTATCAATACAATCACAAAATAAGTATTTGAAAGTTCCACTAGATAAAAGAAATAAAGCACGTAGACCATTGCTCCAAGAAATTACACCACATAGGACCATTGGTTCCAATAATGAGCACTTCCAAAAAATGCTAAAGAATGGGTAAGAAAAAAACTATTCAAGATGCTAGCTCATTTCAGTCATCATCATACCATATCTAATTCCAGCATCCATGAGATATCATCATTTTTATATTTTAGCAATATCACAAGATTTCTTCAATGCACTCGATCTTACATGGGAAAAGAATAGTCAATCGAATCAAGAAAACTAGAGAGTAATTATATTGGATTCAAAACTGTAAAGTCAAGGATTATTAAGAAACACAAATGAAAAACAAAACTTAAAAGACCACCAAAATTTTAAGTGATGAAGAAAAATGATGAAATCTATTTGCTAACTACCAGGATTGATAAAATGATGTTCTCAAAACTGATTTACTATTTCCCAGTCAAAACAAATTTCACTAAAAGACCCTCTTTCCTTAACTTTAGGTTAATTTAATGTCCAATAACACTCAATGGAGAATTGCATAAAGGTTTTACATCATTATATTATGTAAACCATCTATTAAACTTCCAATACAACTTGATTTGTATACCATAAGTTGAACATTCAGATTGCCCAAAAGGTCAATAAACAAAATTTCAAGCACATTTGGATTATAAAAGTCAGCAAGAGTAGGTTCTTACATGTTCCAAAAAGTTACAAATACTACTAATCAAATGGGCATGTGGGAGAAAAAAAGGTTGTTAGATGTTTAATTCTAGTATTGAACTAATAAGAATAGCAGTAAGAAGTTAGAAATGAATTAGTGACTCATGTATTCTATTAATGCTCCTATTACAGAGAAATTAAAGGTGACAGATAAATAAATAATAGTTTTCTCCCCTTCTCTGTTGATGCTCTTCCGTCTCTTCTTCTTGGAGCTTGGACAAGGTAGAATTGCCTAGTTCTATTGTTATTCTCAACTTCTTTTTCATTTCTGCGTAATGGTTCATATAAATGTCTGACTTAAAATACAATGTAAATAGTTATAGTTAAAGAATGGTTTATTATTATACAAATTCATGTGCGTTTCAGAAAGCGGATAACAAAATGCTAAAAAAAGAACCACATTAGAAAGAGCAGCTTCAGAAGTACTCCAAAATTTTCAAAGCAGATCACCAAATCTAAACCAAAAGGGGAATTTAATCTAAATTTCTACAGCCCAGAGATCCAGATGTGTGAAACATGTACAAAAAAAAGGTCTTCCGAGAAACACCTTGCGAAATATCAAGCTTGATCTTCAAGTGCAGCAAAATATTAACAAAATCATGTATCTACAAAAGTCAGAGATACTGACTTCCTTATACATCTTGACTTGAGTGTCCAATTTTGATTTTCAGTCTTGCAAATCCTTCAGGGAAAAAAAATTAGTTAAAAAACAGAACATAGATTCTCATATGAAAAACCAAATCAAAATAGCTGCAAAATGAAATAGATGTATTAGTTACAGGGGTCTTCAAATCTTACCTGTTTCAAACCTTGCAGCCTAATCAGCAACTCTGACTGCGATTCGTTCAGTTCCTGCCATGAACTAAAGATCAGGAAATGACTGAAGAAAAGCATGCGCGAATCTATAATGAATATTGCAAGAGGAGTAAGGGAAATTGCCATCACACCGCTATCTTTAATCCCATAGGACGTAGATCATCTCTCTGGAAAAAGAAAATATCGAATCAAAGTTAGCAACCACCAGGGGATGGAAAATCTTGGTAGAGACAACGGCACGAGCTAAAAAAAATAACCGGAGCATTACGAGAAAATCTAAACTAGATTTCGAGAAGCGTACCATCGATGCAGAAGTACAGGTGGAGGGAGGAGGAGAAGGGCTCGAAGTGGTGTCTGCCATCGGAGCTCGGCCTAGGCTAGGGTTACAGGATCAGGGAGCGTCCAGGAGAAGAAGAGGCAGGTTTTGAAATGAGATGGAGGCGTGCTCAGTTCAAATTATTTTTTCGAAAATTATTAGTTCAGAGTACTGATATAATTTTCAACATAAAACTCTCTTATGTCTTATTATAAATTATTATATGATCTTATAATATTATATATTATTATATAATAAATATTATATTAATATATAATAATTATATATTAATTAAGTATCTTATAATATTATATTATTAAATTTTAGATATAGAATTACTACATATAATAATCTATCTCATTATTAAGCATTTATATAAATAATACTCAATTCTTATATATAAAAGGTATATTACAATAAATATACAAGCTTTAAATTCAAGATCATTTAGATTGTTTGGTAGCTCATTTAGAATACCTGCATTCAAATCTTTAAATTTCAAGCGTTTGGTTTAGTAAATAAAATTTGTTGATTTCAAATAAAGACTTCGTGTATTTGAATTAATAATCTGGGAGAATTCAAATACAGTTAAAGTGATCTTGGTCATCACCATGCCTTCACCGCATACCACCGTCACCCATAGCCATACCACCACTGACGTCCAAACCTTCAATTACTTTTACATTTTGTCAATCAAACAAAAAATCAAAGTCATTAAAAACCAAATAAACAATATAAAGAATTAATCTTCTTACATGATTAAATTTCATCAAATGTAAACCAAACAATTAAAAGCTAAAGTTTTAGTTAATGTTACTTATATCATTTAAGATTGAAATAAAATATTGACTCTTAACTTTCTTGTTACACTATTTATAATGCAATTACTAGTTTTGACTTGCAACACCAACACCAATAACATTGTATACTTCATTACTAATGATTTCCTATTAACTTTTTTATATGCCTCTAGTATCAAGTTGTCTCCTCACCCATCTATACATTTCCAATTTGTCCAAATAAACAAATTCTATGTATAACACAAATGAAGATAATTATCAACCTTCTTGACCTTAGCATGCCTTTACACTAGATGAATCAATAAAGTTGATTGACCTTAGAGATTTTGGAAGACTTATCTACCTTATAAAAACATTCTTTCTTCACAAACCAAATCTCAAATTCATGCCAAACCTGAAAAATATACCTAAAACATCTCAAATCCTCCTAGAAAGAACTTAAAATAGCTTATAATATAATTTAGATCTATAATTGAAAATTCTGATTGCTTTAAAATTTAAAAAAATGGTGTACATTTCAGTGTACAAAGCTGCACTCGATAAAAAAAATAAAATCTGTTGAAAGGCACTCCATACAGATATAATATCATTTAGACCATAATCGGAAGTCCCATTATTTTAAATTTAAAAGAGTGTATATTTCATAGTACTGATTGTAACTTGAAAAATTACAAAAATTATCCAAATCCTCTTGGAAACTCAAAAGCTAATATCATTTAGATCCACATTTTGGATGTTTGTGACACTTTAAATTTAAAAATAAGGTGTATACTTAGTGTATAGAGTGTACATATATAACTGCACCAACATTATCTAAATCCTAGAAAGAACTCTGCTTAAAATATCATTTAGAAATGACATAGGAAGTCTTGTAGTGTTTTAAAATTTAAAAAATGAGTGTACACTCAAAAGTGTATTATTGTACATCTCAAAATAGATAGAAAACAAATTTTAGGTTCTCCTTTATAGATGTTTCATCTCCTTACATCCCTCTTCTTGAGACACTCATTTGTATAACTTTTTTAGTTATTTTTTTTTCTTTTCACCATGTTGATTCTCCTTTTAGAACAAATTCTTCAAACCTTCATTGTACCCCTTTATATCAACTTGGTATTAGAGCCTTATCTTGCCCCTCTCTTGCATTCTCCCCAATTGCACTTCTTTGACTAAGATCGAATTCACATCTCTCTCACAATAGGTTCTATTTAACCTTGCCTCCAAGCCATAGTACCACATTTAATTTCTTACTTGCTTGCGATGTGATTTTCCGTGTTGCCGTGCAACCTCATCCTTGTCCATTATTGTAGTTAACAACATTCCCATATTCCACTACACTCATACATCTAACTTATTCTTCCAATTATGCATGCCTTTGCTACTCTTTGCATTTGTTCTAGGTGGGTCTACTAGTAACACTTAGGACCTACTTGCATCAAGCAAGTTTGCCATATTCCCCTTTCACCCTTGCCTACCTCAACAGAACTAAGAGTGTAACGAAGCTAAACTAAGCAAGCTTGCAATAAATTGTGTTTGGCTCGTTCAAATTATGAGTTGCTCATCGTGTTCAATATTGTTAGTAAATATCATGTTTATGTTCAATTTATTCAAGCTCCAAAGAATAAGACTCATTTTGACACAATATTGGCTATAATTATGCACAAAAAATTAAATTCCAAGCTTTTTATGAAATAAAATGAGGACTTCAAAGAATAAGAGTCATGTTTGGTTCACTTACACCCCTAAGCTTGAGTCTTATGACTCATCTCAATACAAGAAAATGCCACAATGCTCAATTTCACTTTTCTAACCCTTTTGAAATACATTTGAGTCAATCTAGTTAAGCACATAAAACCTCCAAGCCTCCAAAGTTGTCATTCCAAAGATAATCATGTTTTTGATAATGGATGGAACTATGGATATTGTGGATATAATGTTTTTTTTTTCACTTTATTTCTCTACTAAGGAATGATTTCCCATTGATCACCTTATTTTCGGAATGAACTTCCATTCACTCTCTCCTGGAGAAATTTTATCAACTCTGCATTAAAAATCTCCAAATCCCCATTCAAAAATATTTTAACTCTTTGGAATAGAGTTCTTCCTAACCTAAGGAAATTGATGTAGCATCACTATCAAGTACATGTCCTAAATAGTTGATAGTGATGCTACTATCAAGTACATGTCCTAACCCAAGGGAATTGATATGACTCTGAATGTAGCTTCCCACTCAATTTTATTTTAAATTAATTAATTAATTAATTATATTTAGGAGACCAAACTTATAATATATATAAATAATAAAATAAATTATTATTATTATTATTATTATTATTATTATTATTAAAAATGATACATATATCTTGTGCAAAATCAAAATTAATAGAAAAAGAAATAAAATTAAATGTAATGTCTAATAAATAAATAAAATTAAATTTAATATAAAGTATTTTGAATAAACATTAATAAATAAAAA
>CM038222.1:153269552-153556738 GCA_021442155.1 Cymbidium sinense | reverse complement strand
CATTTAACTTAATTTTTTTAAAACCGCATGTCGACATGGAGAGAGAGAGAGAGAGAGAGAGAGAGAGAGAGTGGCCACGAATAATGAAGTCAAAATTGCATCACCGGAAAGGAGAGGAGAAAAAGTAAAATTTTTAAAATAGTAATATTCTTAATCTTAATTAGCAATTTAAGCATCAAAAAAATTTTTTTATGAAAATATAGACGGCGAATGCCACGTCGGCACCAGTTGTCCGTCAAACAACGCTGGAGGGTTTTTTTTTTTTTTTTTAGCAGGGAGTATGGGAGAGCATTCGGTCGGTTTGACTTATTCGGTTTGGATTTTGGTCCAACCGAATAAACCAAACCGTTATTTTGAAAAAATCGAACCGACCAAAGTAGCACACAAAAACCATATAAACCGAACCAAATAAACCGAATTAGAGTTCGGTTTATTCGGTTCGGTTTTCCCTAAACTAAATTATAGAGACAGATTAAAAAAAAGAATTTTAAAGTTAACAAACAAATAATAGAGAAATTTTATTAACTAAAGTTACTAAACTACATGTATACATATTGATACAATGTAATGTACAATGTAAATAGTTTTTCATATCGATACAATTTATGAATGTAAATATGTAATGTACAAATAAAAATTATAAACAATTAACAAAGAAAGAGAAAAAAATAGTACAACATAATTCAATTTTATTAAGCCAAATCAAATGTTGGGCCACTTTCTACAAGTTGTTCATGTAAAATAATATCTTCATCTCCGTCTTCCTCACAATATTCAGTTTGTTCCTTCAAGCATTCATAGACAGCATCTATGTCTGCATAAGAATTCATGAAAAAGAACAATTTTTAAGCAATTAGTGTTAACTGTTCTGAAAAATGAGCAAAGGCCTTCATGAACCTGTATTAGCAAACAAGACGGGCAAGTGCCAAGTGCCGTAAGTCAGGGACTCAGCCTAAAAAATTTGGTGGTCTATCCCGAAGGTTGGCAAACAAGTAGCCCAAAGGCTTCTAGAACCTGTATTAGCAGACAAAGAAATAAGCGGCCGTCACTAAGAGCCAACGCCCAACAAACAAAATTTAAATAAAAACTATAGCAGATCAATCACAAACACCCAGCCACCCATAAAATAAGAAGATACAGTCGCAAGGTCAGTGATAGAGCCACCACAAGGCTACCAGCAAGTTGCAACAGCCAACAGTAAGGAAAAGAAGTATTGAAAAAGACAACTTAGACAAACCAATTCGGCAATTCCAAACTCCAAAGCATAGCAACAGGACAACAGCTAATACAAACATACACAACAGCTAGCCAACAGCCAAATAACCAATAAATTCTATAGCAAATCAATCAAAACACCGGTACCACCCGGAAGATCTGATAGGCACATAGAGCAACTCGAAGTTCGAATAGAGCTAATAACCAAATAAGGCTAGCCAACAGCCAAATAACCAACAAATTCTATAGCAGATCAATCAAAACACCCGGACCACCGGAAGATCTGATAGTACACATTGAGCAACTCAAAGTTCAAGATGAGCTACAACTGAAAAAGCGGCAAATAGCACCAAATAACCAACAAATTCTATAGCATATCAATCAAAAACACCACGGACCACCTGAAGATACTGATAGTACATAGCAGAGCTACTCAGCAAGTTCAATGATAGAGCCACAACCAGCAAGGCAGCGAGGCTAGCCAATAGCTAATAAAAATATACACAGCAGCTAGCCAACATCCACTAAACCAATCACAAACACCCACCACGAAAGAATCGATACGTGAAAAGAAAGAGCCACTCAACCACCACCAAGAAGGCAAAGAATGCGGTTATGCAAAGAAGAACTAAAGGAAGATTTGTAAAAGTTTAAAAGATAAGGCAATTCCAAAGCACCAACAATAGCTAATAAAAATATACACAGCAGCTAGCCAACATCCACAGATCCACTAAACCAATCACAAACACCCAGCCACCCGAAAGAATCAGATACTTACAGCAAGGCCGGTGAAAGAGCCACTCAGCCACCACCAGCAAGTAAGCAAGCCAACATTAAAATAGGTAGAGAAAAGGATGCCATCAACTTGATCAAGAAAAGGATTACAAATATGAAATATTTAGTGTCATCCAACATCCTGTTCCCAAAAGTCTACAAGAATAAATAATATATACTTACGTATATTTGTAATTTGGATTTTGGGGCTCAAGCTCAGCTATAAAAATGTCTTTTTATTATCAAGATTCAAGTGTAATATCTTAAAAATATGATCACCATATATACATACGGGGCATCAATAATTTTGAGAAATCGCCAGCTCTAAGCCTTTAAGACTTAAGAGGCAATAAAAAAAAAAAGTCACCACCGCATGTATACATTGATCATTTCATCATTGCTATCATTGCCCCTAAACCCTAAAAAGCTATTTGTATTGAAAACCTTAAGATAAAACCAATGAGAGAGCCAAACCAAAACTACAATCTTTCAGGCCATCTTGCACAATTAAGTTAACAATGTGAGCTATGCATCTCATATGTAAGAAGAGGCCATCTAGAATACTACCTCCCCTTTTTTAAAAATTTTTTTGTAGGTGCGTGATGATGCCATTATTAGAACTTGCATTATCAACAGTCACAGTAAAAATTGCTTCAATCCCCCAATCTATAAGACACTTCTCAACTTGTTGACCCGTAATTCTCCCTGACTATAGACGACAAAGTTTATAACTCTTTTATTGAGTTTCCAATCATCATCAATAAAATGTGCGGATACACATATAGTTAATTCATTGAATTGATGTCCAAGTATCGAGTAAGACAAACTCGTGGACTTTATGAAAAGATTTTTTAAAATTGCTCATCTTGATAAAATTTAAAGCAATCACGTGTCAATGTCCACCGTGAAGGTATTTGAAATATTGGACAACACTGAGAAATGAAATGTTTAAACCCCCAACCTTCTACATGCTTGAAAGGTAATTCATCTGCAATAACCATCATTGCTAAAGCTTTCCTTACATTTTCTTGGTCAAATCTCCATGCCTTAAGACTTGCAGAATGCTCCTCACCTTTACCACTAAATTGAAATACAAGTTTAGTTTGATTTGGTTCATTTTTAATAGGATTCTTCTGACACAAAGAAAGATGTGCCCTTAAGTTTGAAGTGTCATTAATCTTTGGATCACTATGATATGATTTCCCACAATAATTACACTTACTCATTTTTTCTCCTTCCTCATTAGTGTACCTCACAAAGTGATCCCAAACTTCATATCTAGGTCTAGGAGCTTTTCTTTTTTTTGAAATTGGTGGTTTCTCATCATTGACACTAGCATCTCCTGTAAGTTGAACTTGTTGAATACTGGTCATAGCTCTAGAAGAACAAACAGTGTTTGAACTATCTCCAACTTGTGACATGTTTCTACTTCTAGAATAAAAAAAATTAAATAAATTAAAAAAGAATTAAAAAAAAACATGCTTTAATAAATTACATCAACAAAACTTATTTCAATTAAAGAACGCTTGGATACTACAATATTGAGAAGAAAAAAAGACATGAATCGTATAATTGAACAATGTTAATTCATGTGAATCATGTTAACAAATTGTAATGCTCAATCAGCTCAATCATCCATGATCCATCTAGCAATGTATCCTAAATATTATAATATAATGTCACATTACTCAACATTACCATTCAATATTGTTTTTATTAAAGCCATCCCAATAAATCAATTTGTATTACTTGCATAGTTGCATTTAAAAACACTAAGATAAAAAAAAACATCATAAGGCTTACTTTATTTTTCCAAGACATGCATCTACTGATCTACATACTACATGTTATACTTAGAATGAAGCATAAAAACCAGATTATCCTTGAGAGTTGAGCATAAAGATAGCTGATAAGTTTAAATCATATGTTATACTATAATGCTGATAGTGATAGGCTGATAGCAATGAGCCAATGATGTAAAGACTAAAGAGCATGTAATTCCACGTTAGCACTTAGCAGTTAGCATGTTCATACTTCATAGGCACTAGGTAGTAGGCAGTAGGCACTGCCGCACTAGGCAGAAGCCGCAGAACCGCAGCAGACAAACACAATTACACAAACTTCATAGGCACTGCCGCACTAGCTGTTTTTTTTCTTTATCAATAAGAAAAAAAATTCAGAAACTTCCAGTAACCAACATGATAGATAGCATAATACCCTAAACCATCAACAACCAATAAAGTCCACGACAGTGACGACACAATCACAATTCACACAGGCACAAGTCACAATAAACCAAACCGAATAAATCAAACTGGATCACGAAGCTCAACAAAATTTCAACAAAGGAAGGAGAGAGAGAGAGAGAGAGAGAGAGAGAGAGAGAGAGGAGTTGAGATAATGTGATTTTCTTCTTACCTGTTGGCTGTTACTCTCAAAGAATAAAGTCCACGACAGTGACGACACAATCACAATTCACACAGGCTCACAAATCACAATAAACCAAACCGACGTTACCGACCCACTGCTCACCCAGGCTGAATCAAACATTCAAACCATCAACAAAATTTCAACAAAGGAAGGAGTAGAGAGAGAGAGAGAGAGGAGTTGAGATAATGTGATTTCGTTCACTGTATCGTTACCTCTCAAAGAATAAAGTCCACGACACTACGACAGTGACGCACAATCACAATTCACACAGGCTCACAATAAACCAAATCGACCCACTGGCCAGTGGCCACTGTTCTCCCAGGCTGAATCAAACATTCAAACCATCAACAAAATTTCAACAAAGGAAGGAGTAGAGAGAGAGAGAGAGATAGAGAGAGAGGAGTTGAGATAATGTGATTTAGTTCTTACACAGTTACCTCTCAAAGAATCAAAAGACTTAATTTCAAATCGATGGGAAGAGTGAACGTGAAGAGTGAAGACATAAGTCAGAACCTCAGATTGTAGATGTAGGCTATCATATCAGGCATCCGCTAGGCAAAAAAAATAAAAAGGAAGGAGAAGCCGAGGCCGCAAATAGGAAAGTGACGAAAGCCCAAAAGATCAGAGATTCGGAATCGCCAGAAGGCGGAACCAGCCTGGAATGCCGCCGAATGCCTTATGCCCTAGTCGAGACTCGAGACTCTCCATCCTCGAAGAAGTGTATGGCATCGGCGGCGCATCGGCCATCGAAGAGTCGAGGAATGAACACTCCGAACTCTGAAGCGTCTCTAAGTAAATCGAGACGAGACGAGAGGCGAAATAGGCTCGAACTCGAAGTCGAAGGCCCGACGACCCCGAGGCCCCCGACCTAATCTATAATAGAAATAAATCGGTTTAACCGTAAAACCGAAATTCAATAACTTAAAACCGAACAAAAAACCATAAAACCGTATTAACCATAATTTCAACCAAAAACCAAATAATGAATAAAAAAATCGAACCAAACCGATCAATTAACATCGGTTCGGTTTTTCGGTTTGAACCGTCTAATGCACACCCCTAGTAGGGAGAGAGAGAGTTGCACGAAGGGACAGAAGAGAGAGATTATATATATATATATATATATATATATATATATATATATATATATATATATATATATATATATATATATATATATATATATATATATATATATAATTAAATAAATAAATAAGTATATATATATATATGCATTAATAATTAAATAATTAAATAATTAAATAAGTAAATAAATTTTTAAAAAATAAAAAAATAAATAAATAATTTTTTTTATTTGCATATTTTTTATATGCATTAATAATTAATAAATAAATAATTAATATATATATATATATATATATATATATATATATATATATATATATATATATATATATATATATATATATATATATATATATATATATATATATATATATATATATATATATATATATAATAATAATAATAATTTTAATGTATATATATTTTACGTGATTAAATATGAATTATTATTTATTTTTTTATATTTTTTGTTATTATTATTATTTTAGATTTTTTATACTTCTATATTTTATATTATTTTATATTTTTTATATTATTTTATATTTTTTATATTTTATTATTTTATATTTTTTTATATTTTATATTTTTAATGCATATATATTTCATATGATTAAAGATGAATTATTATTTATTTTTCTTTTTCTTTTTTTTCTTTCTTTTTTAATTTATAAATCTTCATAATTTTTAATAACTTTTATATATTATTTTCTTAATTTATAATATCAAAGTTATTAAAAATTATGAAGATTTATAAATTAAAAAAAGAAAAAAAAAAAGAAAAAGTCTAAAATAATAATAATAACAAAAAATATAAAAAATATAAATATATTAAAAATAAATAATAATTCATCTTTAATCACGTGAAATATATATGCATTAAAAATTATATATATATATATATATACTTAATTATTTATTTATTAAAAACTATTTATTTATTTATTTATTTATTTATTAATGCATATAAAAAATATGCAAATAAAAAAAATTTTATTTTTTTATTTTTATTTATTAAAATTTATTTATTTATTTATTTATTTAATTATTAATATATATATATATATACTTATTTATTTATTTAATTAATTAATTATTTATTTATATATATATATATAATCTCTCTTCTCTCTCTCTTTCTCCCCATGGCTCTGTGCTATTAAAAAAGTAAAAAATAAAAATAAAAAAAACCCGTCAATCGAAATCGTCCTTTTGATGGACGATTATTTGAACGGCCAACATAACACCCGCACGCATCTGCGTTAGTCGTATGTGGTTTTTGCCGATGAGAAAATTTGTGCGGAGTCACGTGGCTTTCAAATTTATTTCTTTCAAACTATTATGGCCTGAGCAGTTTATAGGTCCGCCCCTGTACCTGAATATGTCTATAAAATAAACTCCAAACAAGTCATTTAATGCACCAATTTATCAAACTATGGATGCTCATTCTCTCCGTTTCTTCTCTTTCTCTCTGCTATTGTCTGCTACTTCTTCTAAAATTGAGTATTTGCATTAAAAATTATATATATATATATATATTAAAAATTATATATATATACTTAATTATTTATTTATTAAAAACTATTTATTTATTTATTTATTTATTTATTAATACATATAAAAAATATACAAATAAAAAAAATTTATTTTTTTATTTTTTTATTTATTAAAATTTATTTATTTATTTATTTATTTATTTATTTATTTATTTATTTATTAATATATATATATACTTATTTATTTATTTAATTATTTATTTATTTATTTATTTATATATATAATCTCTCTCTTCTCTCCCTCATTGCATGCGCTCTCTCTCTTTCTCCCCCATGGCTCCGTGCTATCAAAAAGCAAAAAAAATAAAAAAAACTCGTCAGTCCTCTATTTGACGGACGATTGTTTCAACGGCCAACATAGCACCCGCACGTGCGTCGTATGTGGTTTTTGCCGATGAGAAAATTTGTGCGGAGTCACGTAGCTTTCAAATTTATTTCTTTCAAACTATTATGGCCTGAGCAGTTTATAGGTCCGCCCCTGTACCTGAATATGTCTATAAAATAAACTCCAAACAAGCCATTTAATGCACCAATTTATCAAACTATGGATGCTCATTCTCTCCGTTCCTTCTCTTTCTCTGCTATTGTCTGCTACTTCTTCTAAAACTGAGTATTTGGAAACACTCAATCTCATTTCGGAGCAGTTCTTCGCCCTTCCTATTCCTAAACTAGCAACCACCGCCAACGAAACAGAGGACGTAGAAGACATGCCAGAGTGGGTTGCGAAGCTCGCCGCCGGTAAAGGAGCCACCTTTCCATGGAAAGTAATGGAGAAGCAAATCTATGCTTCCGATGCTAGCGATCAGCAGAACCGCTTCATGATAAGAAAGCAGATCACCGAAGACCGGATAATGCCGAAGATGACAACAGAGGAGATGGAAGCGGCGAATATGAAGAGTACTAGGCGACTTTATGGCGGAGAAGGCGAAGCAGGAGAGAGGAAACAGGGTAGAGAACATGGTGGACTTGAGGTGATGGTGTATAACAGAAATGGATGGGGTTGTTTGCTTTATCTTACGAGGTGGGATGCGAGTAAAGCTTCTGTGCTTAAGGGCGGAAACTACAGAGAATTTCGTCGGAGTTACTTCCGCTGGCGATCAGGTTGAGATGTGGGCTTTCAGGGATGGAGATGGCAAGCTGTGCTTCGTCATAGGGAACAAGCTTGACCTCGAGATTTCTCTTTAGATACATACATATGCATGGATGGGATATAAATGGATATGACGGTGTTTTGGGTTAGTCATGCATGGTTATTCTTACATACATCTCCTTTCCTCCTACTGTTATATCCAAACGATGATATAAATTATACTAAATTATAGCTTTACTTTGTTTATTATATTATTTGCAAAATATCTTTTCTCATCATTGTAAGTCATAATAGTGTTTTCTTATCACTCCTTAAAAATATTTTTCATATTCATAATAACTAACTATTGTATCTTCTTAAGTCAACACTAAATTTAATTAGGAATTTTTACAAATAACCTTTTAATCACTCTTTATTTATTTATTTATATATATCATGATCAAATCATTAAAAATTATATAAAAATAAAAATAATAAATTAAACTCTTGCTATAAATGTCAATATTTGAATGTCAATTTGAAATATTAAGATTGAATTTATTTATTTGATCGGATGTGATGAACAAAAATAGATGGCATGATGGTTAAAATTGTGACCTGCAAATTTTTATATATTTAAAATTCAAACAAATTAAGTAAATTTTAAATTCCTCAAAAATAAATAATACTCCATTGTATTCTAAATTCTCCACACAATTAATTTTATTTAATTTACTCTAAACCAAACATTTAAACAACAACAAAAAAACTCAAAATCTTTAGATTTATTTTACTATTCACATCAAACAACAGCTTGCTCAATTATATATTACAATAATTCATTCACCTCTTCACAAAATTATTTTTTTAAAAAAACTATCTACAAATCCAACTTAAATAGCTAAAATTATTCAAATTTATGATATTTTCATCAACATAATCTTATTGACAAACATCTATAACTAACCTCATTCATGTCAACTATGATATCCCCATTTTTATTATTAGCATTTTTAACATAAAATAACTTAGTGAAATTTCCATTATCCTTTATATTCATTCCATTTAATTTCTATCAAAATATTATTTAATTTTTTCACTAATTATTATTTCCACTAATTCCCTTCTCACATAAAAGCCCTAAATTCTATGTACCATATTTAATTTTAATCTTAAACCTAACCAATCCTTATTTTTCATCATAATTAAGACTATCTCATAAACTGAATTGATCAAAAATGACTAGTTAAGTAACTCATTTTTGAATCATTCATTAAATAATCGAGCCCAAAAAAAAATATATATATATAGATATTTTGAGCTTGAAAGAGCTAAACAGTACTTTAATAATTAAAGTCAATTCGAATCAAAATGATTTTAACGAGCTCATTATAATCAATACAAATCGAACAAAAATAATAGATCACCAAACAATTTGAAATATGAGCAGAATTCAAATGAACAAATTTTCAAACGAGCTTAAAGCTTAACATGAAAAAATAATCAGCTTGCTCAAGCTCAACAATTGTTCTAATATGATGCCCTTCAAGGGTGATTGTCTTAATATTCAATGGTTGGTCTTATAAGCGCACGATAATCAACACAAAGATTTAAAAATTTTATACGTCACATTACAATCAGATTCTGCTTTATATCAATAGTTGGCATAGTCTCAACTTCCTACATGATCATTGTCATTAAAACATAAAGAGAATGACACGTAAAGAATTAATGTTAAATTACTTGAAATAAAATAAAAGATGTTTTATTTTTTAGTTCAAATTAATGAAGATGTCAATCAATATTAATTCAGAACACACTGCTCACATACAAATCATATATATATATATATATATATATATATATATATATATATATATAAGTGAGAACACTTTAACAGATACAGTGCTTCATCACATTGTTTCATATGCATCAATTAATTTTATATATTTTATTTTTTTACTATCACTATATTATTTAATTATAACTTTCTTATTATATTTCAAAATTTTCATGAACTATGGCAAACTTTTCAAAATAAATAAATACTCACAACAGTTAAAATAAAATAAAAAACTACTTTTCCACAATAATTCTACAATTTAAAAAAAAGTGCAAACTGCCATAAACAAGCAAATAGTCTCTTAATTAACAAAATAAATAAATATGAAGCTTTGAAGTTATTACTCATAATAATAAAATTAAGTCACACTAATCATATTCTAAAATCAAGCTTTACGGCAAAAAGGTATCAATTTGGTGAGTTACAATACCTATAGGAATCTAATTACTTTTAATGTTATACTAAGAGAAACATAGAAACGGTAAAAATGGCAGCAAAACATACAAATTCACTAAAAAGTTAAAAAGGAATATTACTCATCAATGTTAATACTGTGAAAATACCATCCTGGAGCTCCCTATGCAGACGTGTCCACTGAACTGGTTTCCCTTGTAATTTCCGCAAAGAAGGTTCCTTTTATCGAAACAGTCACATTATCTTTATCTGTATCCTTGGAAGGTTCAAAGGTCCTCAAGCTGCATCATAAAGAACTAAATAATAATACAATCATTCCATAGTATTTAAAAAATAACCAAAAATAAAATAAAATTTCAGATAATAACTATAGTATGCTACTATATCATTTATCATCATTGATCGCACTTGATGTCATCACTTATCAATGGTGGCAACTTTCACCCAAGTATTTGGGAGCAATTTTATAAAGGTTCATTTTCCATTTGTTTCTGTTGAGTGATTCAAGAGGCACTAAACCTACTCTATATCACTAGAAGACTACGTCATGATTGAGCTCATCATGACTTTTGACTCTTATCTCTAGCGCAACTACAAGGCAATAATCACGCAACTAAAAATGATTACTTTGTGCAATAGTAGCATAAGAATTTGCCATAAAAATAAGCTATTTTTTCGATAAATAATTACAAAAGAAACTCTATTATATTCTACAACAACAACTAATGTGCAAACTCATACAACGTATGACGAAATAAGTTAACAACAGTAACAAATGAGATAAATGAAGATAAGATCACACTAAAGTGTGATAAGAAGCCACAAGAGAAGACTGGATTATCAAACAATAATTTAGACAAAAGTTGGGTAACATCTTCTCATTTATACAAGTTTACTTTATATGGCCATCCCAACTAGATTACATAGTTTAACCGACATGCAAAAAACAAAAAATGTATACAACCAACATTTCTCAAACACAAATAGAGAGAGCTAGCCTTGATGTTGGTTTTGATTGGCTTCATTTAAGTAGATTCTCATAGTTGAGTGTCCAAAACATCATAAGGGACAACTTATTATGTGAAAGTTCAAAATAGAGCAAATGAACCAATGCATGATAAATAACTCAATTGATTAGATTTTAGATCATGTTTGTTCAAATTAGTAAATAAACAAACTTAAATGTTTTTAAAAAACTCAAAGTTAAATAAATCAAATTTGAACTTAGTTTAATTCATTTATTTATGTTTATGAATAAACTCATTTGTTATTCAATAAATTTTTAAATGATATGAAGCTCACGATAACTCATATTACAACAACAACAACAAGAAAAGCTTTATCCCACTAATGGCTACATGAATGCTCCATTGTGTCTTTATGTCAAATTCATTTAATTCAAGTATATTAAGGTCATTTTTTATACATCTTAACCAAGTCTTTTAGGTCTACTCTACCTTTCTTAACATAACAATTCTAATGCATCTACTCCTAACTCATCCATTAACGCTTTATATGGCCAAACCATCTAACTCTCTAATCTTATTCTTACTCCAACTTTTTTTAACATACTCATTTGATTTTATTCTAAGAGTAAAGCCACTCATCCACAGCATCCTCATCTCAGAATACTTAACCTTTTGCTTTCTTTTAGTCGTTTGGTTGCAGATTGTATTCCAATGCACGCTAACATTTGCATTTGTGCAAGTAGTAAAATTCGATTTCAAATACCAAAATGCTGTTTATGTTAAATTCAGATTTTAAATAACACCCTAATTGTGATGTGGCCACCATCACATCTAGCCGCTTATCTCATTGCCGCCTCCGCTGACCATCTTCGCCAGCTTCTCGCCGATGTCAAAATTTTCATACATTACATTACATTTTACAACCAAAAAAAGAAATCATGAATTTGTAAAGCTCTAAACCAAACAACTATAGCAATCTTTTACATCAATTCTTTTACACGATTCTTTTATATCAGATTCCAAATGCAACCAAATGCTCTTATTGGCCAACATTCTACACCATAAGTCATTGTAGGTCTTATCACCATCTTATAAAATTTTTCCATAAATTTAAGTAGAACTTTTCTATCAACAGCCGATGCATTCCTCCACTTCAACCATCCAACTTGAATTCTACTATAACATCACCATCTATTTCACCATCATTTTGAACAATAGAGCTAAATATCAATCGCCACTCTTAATAATGACTTGTTCACCTAATATCACAACACTACCACTAACTTCTACAACTAAAATTACACTCCATATATTCAATTTTAGATCTACTTAAACTAAAACCTTTAGACTCTAATGTTGACCTCCATAATTCAAGTTTCTCTTGACTCCTCTCTAGTCTTATCAACAAGAAGAATGTCATCAAAAGCATACACCAAGGTACATCTTCCCAGAAATGCCTAGTAAGAACATCCATAACTAAAGCAAAAAAGATAAGGGCTTAAAGATGATCCTTGATGTAATCCAACCAAATAGGAAAAAATATTTTGTCAAACCTCCTTGTGTTTGGACACGTAATGTCTCTAGTATACATATCCTTAATGACTTGAATATAACCAATATTAACTCCTTTCTCGCTCTAGAACTCTCCAAAGAACATCTTTGAAACTTTATCATAAGCTCTCTAAATCAATAAATATCATATGTAGATCCTCCTTACTTTCTATACTTCTCCATAAAACCTCTTAACAAATGTATAACATCCATAGTAGATCTACCTGCATGAAACCAAACCATTATGAGAAACTTTTATATCGATCGTAACCTATACAATTACTCTCTCCTATAATTTTAAAGTATGACACATTAACTTAATTCTCTATAATTTGCACATCTTGTGCATCACCTTTATTCTTAAATATAGGAACTAACAAACTCTTCCTCCACTCATCTGACATCTTTTTAGTCTTTAAGATAACATTAAAAAGATTAGTAAGCCAAAAAATTCCTTAATCTCCTAAACATTTCCACACTTATTGGAATATCATCGTGTCCAACTTTTTTCACATTTTATTTTCTTTAAAGCTTCTTTAACTTCGATTTACTAATAATGACTAAAAATAAATTTCTCTATTTTGTTTAGGTATTAAGGCTAAAATCAATCAATCATCGATCTTTCATTAAAAAAGTTTATCAAAATATCTCATCCACATATTTTCAATATCCTTTCAAAAAAAAGTATTTTATTATTTTCATCCTTAATACACCTCACTTGAACTAGTCTTTACTTCTCCTATCTCTTTGATCGGCTAACTTATACATACACCTTTCACCTTCTTAGATCTAATCTATCAGATAAATCACTAAAACTAAATTTTTTGTAGATATATATCGCTTTCTTAAAATTTCTATAAGTCACTTTATATTTTTCCCAATTCTAAATTTTACATATAAACCAAGTTTTATAACAATGCTTTATTTCTTATCTTTTCTCGCAGACACTCGACTCCACCACCAACTATTTTATTAAAAGTTTTTTCCTTTGATTCTCCAAGCACATCTTTAACAACTTGCTTAATTTTACTTGTATTTTTTCCACATAACATTAGCTTCCTTTAACATCCCAAATTCTAAGCTCTAGTAAATATTTTATTTATTTTGGTGTCCCCATCTAATCAATAATAATTTGATTTTTTCCTCTTACAATCTTTCATCTTAAAATCTAAAACTAACAATCAATGCGTAATTAAACATTCACTGAAGAATCTTATAATCTTTACAATCTAAACGATCTGTTTTTCTTATGAGAAAATAATTAATCTGTATTTTACTAATAAAATTAGTTAATTATACATTTAATAGTAATAGATTATAATTTAATTTCAATAGTTTTTATTTTATTAATATTTATTTATTAACCAATTTATTAATTAACTCATCACGCAACCATTATCCGCCATATGCACGATGTGAACTAAATTTCGACATGCATAAGAGATGACAAATTGCAAGAGATAATCATTTTATTTTTCTTTTAATTTTTTTAAAATCTTATTTTAAAAAAAACTTTAAATCTCAACTGCTTTGAAATCCCATCAATCAATTATAGCTCCAACAAAAAAATCCAAAAAAAAAAATTAAATTCCTAATTGAATGAAAGTCACCTATTTTGTAGACTTGATATAAATTTATTTCACATGAAATGCTTCTTGTCAAGATAAGTAATCATAATTTTTTTTAGCTTTTTTATTTTTTCAAATTAATTTATTTGTTATTAGTGAAAATAAATATGTATTTGATGCAATTCCTTTTTATTTATTATTTCAATGAAGTAGTTCATTATTACTTATTTATGTTAATTGATTACAAGAAAGTTTACTCACAACTTGTATCATATCTCAATTAATTAAAATAAATTAATTAAAAACTAAATTTAAATTTATTTAATAGCTTGTTTGATTAAATTTATAAATCATTTGTTAAGTCAAATATTTATTCAAATTTTTAACTTGTTTATTAACTCATTGAAGTACTCATTCAATCAATATAAGCAAACCAAGTACAAATAAAATATAATTACTAAAAATCTTAAACTAAGTATGGACATGCAAGTCAAAGCTCGCAAGCAAGCGAACATGAACAACTTATAATAAAATTAAACTTAGTCCAATCCACGACATACTCAATTTGATTATAGCTTAAAATATCAAATCCCAGAATAGTAAAAACCAAGCTGCCTTTGTAGTTTGTACTAGAAATCGACCCCTCTCATAGCTTATATCCTTCTCTACCTCTAAAGAAATCACTACCAAGCAAACAAGGTTCACCACTCAAGATAGGTTTGTGCATACTCATTTGCTATTTTCTCAATCGCATCTATTTGCTACTTTTCATCCTTCTCCTCAATGATCTTGTCATTGGCACTCTCTCAATATCAAGGTACTCAACATAATGATATTGGTAATCACTATGGCAATGTTTATGCCTAGTGAAAGGGGAAGGTTGTGTGTATGTCTACCCTTTTTTTCATAGCATTAAAGTCGATCTTCAACCAATCGAACATCTCAACAAACACATAAATGTGATTTTCAATGTCTTGTTAAGACTTAAATGGGACTCCCAAAGTTAAAAGCTCTCTCGAGTAACCAGAATCATTTGACATCATTGGAGGCCACATCTCACACCAACCTACACTTCTAAAGGTGAAGTGGAGCTGTTGACATGCCAGGTGTGTGTGGTTGCTTGAATGATGACATGACAATTATTGCCATCACTAATTGAGATAACTCAGATGAGAGAATATTGACTATAACTTAATCTTCTTTATCTCATTCGCTCGCCAGAGCTAGAAGAGATTGCCCTCTCTTTAAGGGAAAATTCTTGTCTTATCTTATCATCCTATATAGGTACTAGCTTGTGGTCCACATGCCAAAAAAAATCTTGCGGAGCAAGTACAAACTTGCCCCTTATTTGTGTGAGAAATCCCTTCAAAAAGGTGGGAACATTCTTTACATCCACCTCCACTTTGATATTGTTTGAGGGCTTGGTTAACATTGCCGACCCTATCATTAACCAAATGTAAAGTATTGCTCCAATTCTTCACGGACTCTAAGTCCATTTAGGGAAAGTATACCTTTTTGTAAAGATAATTATGAAGTTGTAAAAATAGCAACTTTTAAAAAACTATTATGGGTATCAAATAACAACTTTTTTAATGCTACCACATAATAATAGATGATTGTTAAAAATAACTTTCCACCACATAACATCTAAAAAGCAATAAGTAGTTGTCAAACGTAGATGTGATAACAAACCAAAAAACATAGTAAAAAAGCTATCCCAAATAAACCCTCCATCAAGTCATTCGTCATAAGGACTTGCGAATAGGTAAACTAATTTGCCAACCCAAATAGTAACAACTCATCTAAGACAATTAAAAGTAAGTTGGCAAACAGGTAATGTGTGATATTTTGGGGTAATTTGTTATTTGTATGTATAATGAGATGATATTTTATGGTATCTCAATTTCTTACTTTACCCGTATATTAGACCTAAAAATTGGCTCAACTATTATTAGGGATGCCTAATTTTATTTGAAATATTATATTTAAGTAAAAATCAGTTTGGAACTCAAATATTTTATTGACCATTATCATGCATATTGGCCCTTCTAGATTGATTTGATTGATGCATTATTTTGTCTAGGAAAGTTTCATCATTTGTTGATTAGAATCTTCAAGTGATTGGCAAGTCAACATTATATTATGAGGTTGATAAGCTCAATCACTAATAAACTATGCTGGTACTTTCATATCATGTGATTAATGCATTATTTTGTTACGATATGATTTATCATTTGTCAGGTTGACAAGTCGACTTTCTTATTCTAGAGTTGATGAGCTCAGTCGCTAAGGTGACATCATGTCTCTGTCTCTATTCTATTTTGACCACTTCTGATGATCCCAAGATCAATGCATATCAAATATATTTTGTATGACACTTTTGATGAAGTGATTTGCTCCCTCATTTCTTATATATGATGAGATGGTTGAGTTTGATCATAAATGATCATGGCCTTGCTTGTAAGATAGTCAAACATTTTTTTATCATTTTCCTATGCTAATATGTATATTTTGAATATTTAAGCAAGTAACATTGCTTCCTAACTATGATAGTTAAATTTTTGTAAACTCACATTTTTTATGCTTTAAATTTTCAATCTAGTGGCCACAAATAATATGACAATATATTCTATAACTTATTTGTGTTCTAGCAAATACACCCCCCACCCATCTTACAAGCATTTTTAGATATTTAAAATTAGGTGTGTGAAAAGTTGTAGTAGAGCATAGATGAAAAACCCTAGACAATCAAGCCTAAAAAGCTTAGAACTTGTGAAAATACATAATTATAAAATAAATATCCTAATTGTAACAGTTATATCATAGTTTAAATATGTAATAAATGACATATTAGTTCCATTCTTTTTAATCATAAAGTATCTTGTCTTGATCTATAAAAGATCTGCTAGTATTAAATTAAGAACTATTATATGATAAATTGAGACTTAAATTTTTGTGAACTCGCTTTCTAAGGATTCTCCACTTCTAGGATTTCTCCTTTACAATTGTTTCATCTCCTTACATCCCTCTTCTTGAGACACTCATTTGTCTAACTTTTTAGTTATTTTTTCTTTTCATCACATTGATTCTCCTTTTAGAACAAATTCTTGAAAACCTTCATTGTACCCCTCTATAACAACTTGGTATTAGAGCCTCATCTTGCCTCTCACCTGCATTCTCCCCAATTGCACTTCTTTGAATAAGATCCAATTCACTTCTCTCTCACAATAGCTTCTATTTAACCTCGCCTCCTAGTCATAGTACCAACAGCATGTTTAATTACTTGCTTGCTTGCAAAGTGATATTTCCTTATTGCCACACACAACCTCATCCTTATCCATTATTTTAGTTAACAACATTCCCATATCCCACTACACTCATACATCTAACTCATTCTTCCAACTATGCATGCCTTTGCTACTCTTTGCATTTGTTCTAAGTGGGTCTACAAGCAACACTCAGCACCTACTTGCATCAAGCAAGTTTGCCATATTCCCCTTGCACCCTTGCCTACCTCAACAAAACTAAGGGTGTAACAAAGCTAAACTAAGCGAGCTTGCTATACATTGTGTTTGGCTCGTTCAAATTATGAGTTGCTTATCATGCTTGATATTGTTAGTAAATATCATGTTTATGTTCAATTTATTCAAACTCCAAAGAATAAGACTCATTTTCAACACAATATTGGCTATAATTATAAACAAAAAATAAAATTCCAAGCTTTTCATGAAATAAAATGAGGAGTTCAAAGAATAAGAGTCATGTTTGGCTCACTTACACCCCTAGGCTTGAGTTTTATGACTCATCTCAATACAAGAAAATGCCGCGATTCTCAATCACTTTTCTAACTCTTGCCAACAATTGAAATACATTTGAGTCAATCTATTTAAGCACTTAAAAACCTCCAAGCCTCCAAAGTTGTCATTCCAAAACTAATCATGTTCTTGATAATGGATGGAACTATGGATATTGTGGATATAATGAATTTTGTTCACTTTATTTCTCTATTCTGGGATGATTTCCCATTGATCACCTTATCTTCGGAATAAACTTCCATTCACTCCTCTCCTCTGGAGGGATTTTACCAACTCTGCAGTACAATTAAAAACTTCCAAATCACCATTCAGAAGCATTTTAACTCTTTGGAATAGAGTTTCTTCCTAACCCAAGGGAATTGATGTAGCATCACTATCAAGTACATGTCCTAAATGTCAAATTTAAACTGATCTTCTATATTTAATAAAGGGCATATTATTTTCTTCATTTTTATATTATAAGATACTTTTAAGTATTGTAGTTCTAAGAAGATAATGAGTGTTAGACTTATATTAAAGAATAGTATATGATGAATTGAGATTTGTAATTTCATGTGGCCTTCCCTTTGGGGATTCTCCCCTATAGAGTTTCTCCTTTGCTGCTTCATCTCTTTCTCTTTCCTCCTTCCATTTGAGGTGTTCATTCATCTAATTTTTTTACTCATTTCTTCTCTCTATATCTTTGGTTCTCCTATAACGAATCCTTCTAAATCTTTGTTGCACCCAATTATATATACAATTTGACCTTTAAGCAAGGTAAAGCAGATGAAATGTTAGAATGAATATGAAATATTAAGCAATAATGGCGTATAACAGGGATCAATTGTTTTCAACAGACAGAAAAAGTACCCCCAAGTTTCTTAAGCTATCAGAGATGTCATCTTGCTGCTGCTGTAGAGTGGTTCTCAGTCCTTGGAAGTCCTGGAACCAAAAATAGCGATTAAGGATAAGCATCACAAGTTCACAATAACTATAAGTACAACATTCAAAGAACTAAACTGATTTCAGTTGATCGAGATCAGCATTTAGTGTCTTTCTTAAGCTCGATCAGTTCCTGCATGGTGAAGAACTATCAAAACAAATACAGCCATCTAAAATACAAAGCTTCATGAATTAACAATAAGTTGAATTCAAATGAATAGTATACAAGTAACCATAAATAATCTCAAAGAATAATATGAATGACTGTTTAACACAGAATAAAATACATATAATTGCAAAATATGCAGCGCCTCGCCAAAACAAACCACCTACTACTTTCCAAACTATGATGCGCAATGAAAGCTCAATTGATGCAGGACTAAGGATAAGAATTTTCTAATAAAATTTAATGACGTGCAGTATAAATGTATGCAAAAGAATCTAAGGATAACTAATTCAAAAGTCACCAAATAATTCAACTACGTGTTTTCTTTAAGTATAAACCGTTAATATTTGAATTAAATCCAAAACAACAAGAAAATGATCAAAATAATCTTAGAAATTCAGCAATAGATTAAATAATATCACTTCATAGTTTTCCAATCCTCATCTTTAATGCCAAAGATATACTCTGTTCATTCAATAATGAGGCCATGAGGGTATCAATACAACCACAAAAATAAGAATTTGAAAGTTCCACTAGATAAAAGAAATAAAGCACGTAGACGTTTGCTCCAAGAAATTACACCACATAGGACCATTGGTTCAAAAACTAATGAGCGCTTCAAAAAATGCTAAAGAATAGGTAAGAAAAAAACTATTCAAAATGCTAGCTCATTTCAGTCATCATCATACCATATCTAATTCCAGCATCCATGAGATATCATCATTTTTATATTTTAGCAATATCACAAGATTTCTTCAATGCACTCGATCTTACATGGGAAAAGAATAGTCAATCGAATCAAGAAAACTAGAGAGTAATTATATTGGATTCAAAACTGTAAAGTCAAGGATTATTAAGAAACACAAATGAAAAACAAAACTTAAAAAGACCACCAAAATTTTAGGTGATGAAGAAAAATGATGAAATCTATTTGCTAACTACCAGGATTGATAAAATGATGTTCTCAAAACTGATTTACTATTTCCCAGTCAAAACAAATTTCACTAAAAGACCCTCTTTCCTTAACTTTAGGTTAATGTCCAATAACACTCAATGGAGAATTGCATAAAGGTTTTACATCATTATATTATGTAAACCATCTATTAAACTTCCAATACAACTTGATTTGTATACCATAAGTTGAACATTCAGATTGCCCAAAAGGTCAATAAACAAAATTTCAAGCACATTTGGATTATAAAAATTTAGCAAATTACCTCCTTTGTCTGGTAAAAGTCAGCAAGAGTAGGTTCTTACATGTTGCAAAAAGTTACAAATAATACTAATCAAATGGGCATGTGGGAGAAAAAAAGGTTGTTAGATGTTTAATTCTAGTATTTGACTAATAAGAATAGAAGTAAGAAGTTAGAAATGAATTAGTGACTCATGTATTCTATAAATGCTCTATTACAGAGAAATTAAAGGTGACAGATAAATAAATAATAGTTTTCTCCCCTTCTCTGTTGATGCTCCCTTCCGTCTCTTCTTCTTGGAGCTTGGACAAGGTAGAATTGCCTAGTTCTATTGTTATTCTCAACTTCTTTTTCATTTCTGCGTAATGGTTCATATAAATGTCTGATTTAAAATACAATGTAAATAGTTATAGTTAAAGAATGGTTTATTATTATACAAATTCATGTGCGTTTCAGAAAGCGGATAACAAAATGCTAAAAAAGAACCACATTAGAAAGAGCAGCTTCAGAAGTACTCTCCAAAATTTTCAAAGCAGATCACCAAATCTAACCAAAAGGGGGAATTTAATCTAAATTTCTACAGCCCAGAGATCCAGATGTGTGAAACATGCACAAAAGAAACAAGGTCTTCCGAGAAACACCTTGCGAAATATCAAGCTTGATCTTCAAGTGCAGCAAAATATTAACAAAATCATGTATCTACAAAAGTCAGAGAATACTGACTTCCTTATACATCTTGACTTGAGTGTCCAATTTTGATTTTCAGTCTTGCAAATCCTTCAGCGGAAAAAATTAGTTAAAAAACAGAACATAGATTCTCATATGAAAAACCAAATCAAAATAGCTGCAAAATGAAATAGATGTATTAGTTACAGGGTCTTCAAATCTTACCTGTTTCAAACCTTGCAGCCTAGTCAGCAACTCTGACTGCGATTCGTTCAGTTCCTGCCATGAACTAAAGATCAGGAAATGACTGAAGAAAAGCATGCGCGAATCTATAATGAATATTGCAAGAGGAGTAAGGGAAATTGCCATCACACCGCTATCTTTAATCCCATAGGACGTAGATCATCTCTCTTCTGGAAGCAAAAGAAAATATCGAATCAAAGTTAGCAACCACCAGGGGATGGAAAATCTTGGTAGAGACAACGGCACGAGCTAAAAAAAAATAACCGGAGCATTACGAGAAAATCTAAACTAGATTTCGAGAAGCGTACCGTCGATGCAGAAGTACACGAGTGGAGGAGGAGGAGAAGGGCTCGAAGTGGTGTCTGCCATCGGAGCTCGGCCTAGGCTAGGGTTACAGGATCAGGGAGAGAGAAGAAGAGGGCAGGTTTTGAAATGAGATGGAGGCGTGCTCAGTTCAATATTATTTTTCGAAAAATTATTAAGTTCAGAGTACTGATATAATTTCAACATAAAACTCTCTTATGTCTTAATTATAAATTATTATATATTGATCTTATAATATTATATTATTAAGTATATAAATATTATATATTATTATATAATAAATATTATATTAATATATAATAATTATATATTAATTAAGTATCTTATAATATTATATTATTAAAATTTAGATATAAAATTACTACATATAATAATCTATCTCATTATTAAGCATTTATATAAATAATACTCAATTCTTATATAAAAGGTATATTACAATAAATATACAAGCTTTAAATTCAAGATCATTTAGGGCTTTTTTGCGTGCACTTGGAATGTCACGCGTTAAATCGGCTATTCATTTAGTTAAGTAAAATTAAAATTTGGTCATTTCAAATCTGCGAAAGATTGTGTGTATTTGGAATTAATCAGGGAATTCCAAATACACACAATAAAGTGATCGGGGGCTGCTGGTCAGCCGACCAGCATGAGCGCCGTACGCCGCCAAGCGTCGACCTTGTTGCGCACCCGCCCACCGGCGTCAAACCTTTACTTTACATTACATTTGTCAACCAAACAAAAAATGCAAAGTCCGAATTTGTAAAGCTCAAAAACAACTATAAAGTAATCCTTTTCTCAATTCCTTTACCTCGTTAATACAGTACATAACATCCCTTAATTAAAAGCTAAAGCTCTTGACTAGTTAATGTTACTTATATCATTTAAGATTGAAATAAAATATTGACTCTTAACTTTCTTGTTACACTATTTATAATGCAATTACTAGTTTTGACTTGCATAACACCAACACCAATAACATTGTATACTTCATTACTAATGATTTCCTATTAACTTTTTTATATGCCTCTAGTATCAAGTTGTCTCCTCACACCCATCTATACACATTTCCAACTGTCCAAATAAACAAATTCCTATGTATAACACAAATGAAGATAATTCAATAAATAAGAAGTTGATTGACCTTAGAGATTTAGGAAGACTTATCTACCCTATAGCCTAAACCCAATCTATACTTTCCTTCACAAACCAAATCTCAAATTCATGCCAAACTTGAAAAATATACCTAAAACATCTCAAATCCTCCTAGAAAGAACTTAAAACAGCTTATAATATAATTTAGATCTATAATTAGAAATTCTACAATGCTTTAAAATAAAAAAAAATGGTGTACACTCGAAAGTATACAAACTTGTTGCGTGCTAGAGAATTTTATTCCGGTAGATGCGAGATCTTCGTCGTGAAAATTATCAACACAACACAAGCGGGGATATGAACACAGGGTTATCGTGGAAAACGTTAAGGGAAAAAACCAGGCCTTGCTCAGAGAACTTTCACTATGTGTTCAAAGAATCTGAGCCTTCTTCGCTAGCTCGAGAAGAAGGTGTTTACAGGGCGGAAACAATATTCCGAAAGTGTACAATATCGGTCAACCCAACCCAAGGAGAAGTTTCCCAAAAGCAGAACGGATCTTCCTGAGCAACCTCGATCTTCGTGAGAAAGGAGCTGAACCTGGTCTTTCTAGTCCTCCGGGGGGCGATCTCCTGGGCGAAGCTCCGATCTTCGTGCACCACCTATGGTGGTGGTGATCGCCAAGGCCAAGGTCGACCGAGGGTTCTCTCGTCTTCAAATCGATTCGGCCCCTAAGGTGAGAATGAAGCTCTATTTATAGATTTTGGGAGTGGCGCCTTGTAAATTGTGGAAAACTCCAACCACTCCCATAACCATCTGACGACGCCCCGATCCGATCGACGGTATTTTGATGATCCGTGCCTTAATGATGTCTAATTGGGTGATCTTGATTCGTTGGATTCGCCTTGACGAGCCGACCGACTATAAATATGTCGGTGACCATTGACCATTTGGCGGATCAGATCCATTTTCATGCTCGATAGATCTCGAAGTCGATTCGAAGTTCGGATCGACTATGCTTGATGTTGCTATGTTCGCTCATCGAGACTCGCTTGACGTAAGTTGCAAATCGGTGATTATCAAGCATTTCAAAATGCCTTGAGATTCGTGGTTGATCGATTAATTTTCTCGAGGACGACGCTCTATTTTTGGGTGACATTATCTCAGTCATCCAAAAATATATGTCAAATACTTGAAAATAGCAAATTCTCCAATGAAATTTGAGAGTCCATCAACTGCGCATTTTGAGAGAACAGATCTTCATAACAAAGACAATATTATAACCGCTGATGCGCGGGCGCAAATATGTATGCGCCAGATTTCGAGATTACGATCGATCCGGAGGGTCAGAGTCGGCGGTGCGCTCAGGCGCTCCAGTACATGGCGCTGCTGGCCGCTCATCGCTGCCACACGGTCGCCAACGGGTCACCTGTCGGCTGTCGCGGAGATCTGACGCTGGTCGAACGGGTCGGATGCTGGTCGGCTGGTCGGGCGAAGTCGACACGGTATCGACGCTGGTCGGCTGGTCGGGCGCTGCCGCCAGCGAAGGCTGGCTGGTCCGGCATGGCGTCTGCCGGTCATGGTGCTGGGTCGGCTGGTCGGCCCGAAGCGAGCTGTTCACCGCGGTCAAGCACGGTCATCTGGTCCGACGGTTTCACCGAGATGCCACATGGCTAAGGCTACATGCGCTGGGCTGCGCTATACATGGCTGGATACAGGCTGCTGGCTGGTACATGAAGGCCACATGCTGGAGGCTGCTGGAATAAGGGCCCTGCCCCACTGGGTTTTTGACTGCTTTTGAGCGTTTTTTTTCTTTTGCTCTGAAGGGTCTATAAAACCCCTGTGGGAGAAGGCATTTTCTCATCTCCAGAGTGCATCCCTTGGGAGTTTGGGCACTCTGATCTCCTCTTCTCCTCTTAGAGTGCATGCCTCCCCCGGTGGGAGTTTGGGCACTTTTTGGATCAACCTACCTCATCTCCACCAAGCCGAGTGCATAGCCCTCCCGGTGGGAGTTTGGGCACCTCCTTGAATAATTTTCATCTCAAAGAGGCTCCAACCGCCACACCGTCCGGTTTGAGGCGAAGGAAGAGACGATAACCGAGACGGGTCGACGATGACGACGACCATGGTGGCTACGGGCGACGGCCGATGATGATGGATCGACGCCTGAATGGATGACCCGATGATGGTGGTGACCAAGCGCGAGGGTCGGCGAGGACCGACGTACGCGGAACGGTGATACCGACGGGTGTGTCGCCGAACGGAGACTTAGTCGACGGTCAATCGGCCGATAGTAAAGATTGCCGACGGCCAACGGTGAAGTGACCGCGACGGTAGTATCGGCGGCGATAGCGGCCGATGGCCTGAGCGGCATGGCGGTGAGCGACGGTGGCGACTAGCGCCGATGGTGGTGACCGCAGAAGTCGCCGCGATGACCGCGACAATGGCGATGAAAGATTGCGCGGATGGTTCGCGAAGGGGACCGACGGTAGTCGGCGGACCGCTACGTGAGGTTGGGCGACGGGTTGCCACGGCGAATCGGGCGACGAATGACGGTGGCAATCGGCGTCGGTAGTCGCGCGATGACCGGCAAATGGTGATGACCGCGAAGATTACGGCCGACGGCGGATGGTGATGACGGGCGGCGATCGGTGGTTGGGCCGACGGGTTTGACCTATCCGGGCCGTTTGTCGAGTGTGACTCGATGACGCAACTCAGATGGAAGAATTGAATTGCCGAGGATCTTTGACCCGTCCGAGGTTGTGGTCGACCGGACTGGCGACGTTAACTCAGATGGAAGAGGTTGAATTAAATCCGAGATTTTGACACATCGAGGTTGTTTAGCCAGGCGTGACTTCGATGGCGTTAACATATGGAAGAGGTCGAGTTGAATCCTTGATTTTGACTATCGAGGTTGTTGTCGGAAGCGTTTTCGATGATGTTAACCTGTTATGGAGAAAGTTGTAGGCAGTCTATAGAGGATTGCCAACTTATCCAAGGTTGTTTATCAGAGCGTTACTCGACGACAAACTTGCATGGAATATATTTATAGAGGTTCTCTCAGAACCTCTCGATCTATCCTAGGTTGTGTATCGGAGCGTTTACTCGATGATGTTAACCTATTTATGGAGAAAGTTGTGGCGTCTATAGATTACTTATTCGGTTGTTTATCGAGGCGTTACTCGGCGATGTTAATATGGAAAGATCTCGAATTGAATCCGGCGAGGATTTTTGACTATCGAGGTTGTTTATGGGCGTTTTTCGATGATGTTAACTTTGTTATGGAAAGTTGTAGCGTCTATAGATTGCCAACTTATCAGGTTGTTTATCGAGGCGTTCGGCGATGTTAACTTTTAGGAATATATTTATAGGTCTCGAGAACCTCTCGATATCGGTTGTGTATCGGGCGTTTACCGATGATGTTAACTTTGTTATGGAGAAAGTTGTAGGCGATCTATAGATTGCCAACTTATCAAGGTTGTTTATCGAGCTTTACTCGGCGATGTTAACTATGGAGAAGATCTGGTGAATCCGAGGATTTTGACTATCGAGGTTGTTTATGAGGCGTTTACTCGATGATGTTAACTTTGTTATGGAGAAAGTTGTAGGCGTCTATAGAGGATTGCCAACTTATCAAGGTTGTTTATCGAGGCGTTACTCGGCGATGTTAACTATGGAAGTTGAGTTGAATCCCAGGATTTTGACTATCGAGGTTGTGTATGGGGCGTTTACTCGATGATGTTAACTTATGGAGAAAGTTGTGCGTCTATAGAGGATTGCCAACTTATCAAGGTTGTTTATCGAGCGTTACTCGGCGATGTTAACTGTATGGAAGAGGTGTGGAAGTCCACTTGGACCTTTTGACCTATCTGGGTTGATTGTAGCGAATAGGCATCCATGAAGCTTCGACATCGATGTCACGATGTCGCATCAACTAGTTGGTCGACGAAGGGGAAGCTATCTTCTTTTGGGCATGCGATCAAGGTCAGTGTAGTCGATGCACATTCTCCTGGAACCGTTGGCCTTCTTGACTAACACTACGTTAGCCAACCAGGTGGGGTAGTAGACTTCTCGAATGAACTTGACTTCCAGAAGTTTGGTGATTTCTTGTTCTATGATCTGCAATTGTTCAGAAGCGAAGGTTCTTTTCTTCTGTATCACCGGCTTGTAGGTTGAGTCAACTTTGAGGGAGTGCGTAATGACTTAGGGTCAATGCGAGATATCGGTCGCTCGGGCAAAGATATCTTGATTTTTTACGCGAAAATCTCGTATTCGATTTACGATCGATGACGACGATCCCACCTTCACCTTTCGCGATGGATCAACTTCTGAGATAGGAAGATAAATTACATCTTCAACTGGAGAAGCCCTTTCAGAGGCATCCTCATCTCGTAGGTCGAAGTTCTCGATGTTGAGGGTTACTGACGTAAATGGCTGGGCTTGCTTGATATAGCACGCTTGTGCTATCTGTTGATTCCCACTTACCATGCCGATGCCAGGTGGTGTCGGAATTTCATCTTGAGGTGAGGCATAGATGTATTTGCGTAGAATATAGGCGGAGAGGTCTCCCAAATATTGCATTATGCAGCGGACTGGACTTGACTACAATAAATTGTATCAAGTGGGTTGCGTGTCGGAAAATTCTCCAAGAGTTGGGAAGGCGATCGTCCCTTCCACTATCTGGTCGATTATCAAATCCATACGATTGGAGGCGGGTTGAAGCTTCTCTCTTTCTATACCCATCTTGAGGAAAGTGGGTAAAAGAACATCAATAGAACTCCCATTGTCGATCAATATCCTTTTAATATTGAAGCATGGATCACCACTCTGCGATGAGGGGATCTTGATGTGGGATCTGAAGCCCTACAGATCTAAATCATCAAAGGTGATAGAATGGTCAAGAGACTTCTTGACTCACGGCTCTTGAAATGAATATTTGGCTAGATAACGGCCCTCCGCAATTGTTTCTATCTCTCCGCCAACTTGGCGGTTCCTGGGTTGCCCCGCATTTCTTTGACGTGGGTTGGTTTTGTATAAAAGCGGCTGATACCGGCGTATTAGTCTTTCAATCTCCTCCTTCAGTTGGTGGCACTCTTCTTTTTCTAAGATGTTTGAACATCATCTTTGGGAACCTTCTTCTGCTTGCTTCTTGGTGGTTCAAACTGTTGCCGATGAACCTTGTAGCTTGTGGAGATTTGTGCCTCTATTGGACAGTTACATATGAATGGCTGTCTCGCATTAATGATGAATAGAAGTATCTGGCGGTGTCCTCAGAAGCGCCCTCAAAAGTTCGGATCTACTCGGTATCGGCTTGAGGAGAACCTCACGAAGTATTCTTTGAGGACTCTCCATCGTTACGGCGGTAGGAGATGTGATGAATCACGATGATTCTCTTGTTTGCAGAAGCTATTCTACAAAAATCTGGCGAGCTCTCCAAATGATGGACGGACCCCTTAGCGGCGAATAGAACCGAAATCTGAGCATCCTTTGAGAGTCGGAATACGACCAGAGAGTCATTTGCATCGAATGTGCATGATCGTTCGAAAGTGATCGATATGCTCGTCTGGATCGGTTGTGCCATCGTAAGGGTCCATCTTTGGGAAGCTTGAATCTCGTCGAATGGGTATTGCGAGATGATCTCGCGAGGGGCGAGTTTTGGAAGAAGCGGCGGAGAATGGATCATTGATTGTTCAGAACTCTTCACACCGTCGTCGTAGTTCATCAGCGTATAAGATGGCGTGGTTTCACCGTCTGAGCCATTTGTGTGGGGTGAGTAGCTGGCGGTATCGAAGTTCGACATCGGATGTGGTGCCAAGGGGTTCTCTACTTGTTGATCCATTCCGGGTAATCATTCTCGGGAAGAAAATGATTATCTTTGAGGCGGCGCGCTCTTCCGGGCGTGTTGGAGCGTTTTGCCGGTCCTCTCGAGTCGAAGAATTTCGTTCGGGATCCTCCATCCTTTGAGCGATCTTCCAAGGGGCACGAAGGACCCTCCCGCGAGACAATATGTTATGTAGAAGTGTTGGAAACTTGGCGTCCTTGATCACGAGAATGAGGAAGCGTTGGGCGCAAAAGCCGTTTACAACCATGTGGAGATATAGCAATAGAGGCGAGATTCCCGAGCGGTAAGCATTTAGCGTCTTTAGAAATTTTTATTAGGTAGATCACGAGATCTTGATGGTGCGACAATTATCAACACACCTGGCGGGGATATGAACACGGGGGGTTATCGTGGAAAACGTTAAGGGAACCACGGGGCCTTGCCGTCAGAACTTTCACTATGTGTTCAGATCTTGCTTCGTTAGTTGAAAGGTGTTCTGAGGCGAAACTTAGAAAAATACAATATCGGTCAACTCCAACCCGAGGAGAAGTTTCCCAGCGGCGAGGAGCGGATCTTCTAAGGAGCAACCTCTTGATCTTGAGGAGAAGAGGCGACAGCTGGTCTTTTCTTCTGCAGATCTCTGAGGCGAGACTCGATCTTGAGCACTTCTTGGTGGTAGCACTTGGTGGTCGGCGTCAGTCATTTGGAGGTTCTCGAGCTCTGGTCTTCAATCAGATTAGGTCCCTTTAAGGTGAGAATGAAGCTTATTTGATAGATTTTTTGAGTGGCGAGCCTTGTAAAGTAAATTGGAAAACTCAACAACCACTCCACCACTCCGTCGGACGGCGGGAGTCGATCCCCCGATCGAGACGGTGTATTTTGATGATGCAGGTGCCTTATGATCTTCGGTGGGTGATCTGCGGATTCGTTGGATTACGTCTTGACGGCCTTCGATCGACTATAAATATGTCGATTTTGGTGACCATTTGGCGGATCGGGGATCCATTTTCATCTTTCGATAAACGATAAAGTCGATTCGGTCGGATCGGATGCTCTTGATGTTGATGTTCGTCTCGTCGAGGCGGTCGGTTTTATTTTGTAAACTTCTCGATGATTAAAATCGAAGCATGCCTTGAGATTAGGTCATTGGATTAATTTTACGGGACATATCAAAAGCGTACACTTTCGAAAGCGATAAAAAAATCTTAAATCTGTTAAAGAACTCCATACAGTATATAATATCATTTAGACCATAATAGGAAGTCCACATTATTTTAAATTTAAAAAGAGTGTATATTTCATAGTGTGCAGAACACTTGAAAAATACACAAATTATCAAATCCTCTTGGAAAGAACTCAACGACTTATAATATCATTTAGATCCACATTTTGGATATGTGACACTTTAAATTTAAAAAAAGGTGTATACTCCATAGTGTATAGAGTGTACATAGAAACTGCAACATTGTCCAAATCCTCCTAGAAAGAACTCAAAACTGCTTATAATATCATTTAGAAATGACATAGGAAGTCTTGTAGTATTTTAAAATTTAAAAAATGAGTTTACACTCAAAAGTGTATAGATTGTATATCTTAAAAATAGATAGAAAACAACCCAAATTTTAGGATTTCTCCTTTATAGATGTTTCATCTCCTTACATCCCTCTTCTTGAGACACTCATTTGTATAACTTTTTTTTGGTTATTTTTTTCTTTTCACCATGTTGATTCTCCTTTTAGAACAAATTCTTCAAAACCTTCATTGTACCCCTATATCGACTTGGTATTAGAGCTTATCTTATCTCTCTGCATTCTCCCATTTGCACTTTTATTTAATTTCTCTCTGCCATGGGTACCACCAAACCCACATTTAATTTCTTGCTTTGCGATGTGATTTTTCGTGTTGCCACGTGCAACCTCATCCTTGTCCATTATTGTAGTTAACAACATTCCCATATTCCACTACACTCATACATCTAACTTATTCTTCCAATTATCGGTCTTTGCTACTCTTTGCATTTGTTCTAGGTGGGTCTACTAGTAACACTTAGGACTACTTGCATCAAGCAAGTTTGCCATATTCCCCTTTCACCCTTGCCTACCTCAATAAGAGTGTAAGAGCTAAAGCAAGCTTGCAATAAATTGTGTTTGGCTCGTTCAAATTATGAGTTGCTCATCGTCAATTGATTTAGTAAATATCATGTTTATGTTCAATTTATTCAAGCTCCAAAGAATAAGACTCATTTTGACACAATATTGGCTATAATTATGCACAAAAATTAAATTCCAAGCTTTTTTATGAAATAAAATGAGGACTTCAAAGAATAAGAGTCATGTTTGGTTCACTTACACCCTTACACATAAGCTTGAGTCTTATGACTACAATATGTCCTCAATTTCACTTTTCTAACCCTTTCCAACAATTGAAATACATTTGAGTCAATCTAGTTAAGCACATAAAACCTCCAAGCCTCCAAGTTGTCATTCCAAAGCTAATCATGTTTTGATAATGGATGGAACTATGGATATTGTGGATATAATGTTTTTTTTTCACTTTATTTCTCTACTAAGGAATGATTTCCCATTGATCACCTTATTTTGAATGAACTTCCATTCACTCCTCTCCTCCTGGAGAAATTTTATCAACTCTGCGTACAATTAAAATCTCCAAAATTCAAAAATATTTTAACTCTTTGGAATAGAGTTCTTCTAACCAAGGGAATTGATGTAGCATCACTATCAAGTACATGTCCTAAATAGTTGATAGTGATGCTACTATCAAGTACGCCTATAAAATCGGGAAAATTAAGAGGCATGGTGTGGATATGTGGCTGGAAGTGGGATTATTCCTGGCATCACATGGGTGGGGTCTTTGGGTGGATCCCAAAAAAAAATTACATGTCTAACCCAAGGGGCTTGATGTGCTACCCACTCAATTTTATTTAATTAATTAATTAATTAATTAATTATACTTAGGAGACCAAACTTAATATATATATATATATATATATATATATATATATATATATATATATATATATATATATAATAATAATAATAATAATAATAATAATAAAAATTATTATTATTAAAAATGATACATATATCTTGTGCAAAATCAAAATTAATAGAAAAAGAAATAAAATTAAATGTAATGTCTAATAAATAAATAAAATTAAATTTAATATAAAGTATTTTGAATAAACATTAATAAATAAAAAAATTATCATTGAGCGAGTTCTAAAAATTTTGCATTCAATAGATTTATTAACTGGTAGGATAGTTAATTTTCTTTTTAAGTTCTTAAGACATGACCTAATTCGGCTTGATAACTAGGAGTGTCAAAAAAAAAATATTATATGTGAAATTTGAATATAGTTTTGCATCCGCATGTAATATTCTCCGTACAGTTCTCAGGTGAGCAATTGTCAATCTATTATTTTATATAATTATATCCGATAGTCTCAAAAAAGCAAGAAAATATATAACTTGTGTTCGTTGTCTTCGATCACTGTACATGCGTACGTGCTGCCGTTTTCCTGCTCTCTCACTTATTTTATGTAATTATACCGAATAGTAAAGAAGCAAGAAATCGTGTTCTTTACTCATGCTTCCTTTACATGCACTCCCCTCTCTCTCTCTCTCTCTCTCTCTCTCTCTCTCTCTCTCTCTCCAGTCCTGCAGGATTTATATAAATTCTCAAATAATTTTTTTGAGAATAATCATGCAACTAAAGACGATTATTTTGTGCAGCAGCAGCATAAAAATTTGACATAAAAATAAGCTATTTTTCCAATAAAATAATTACAAAAGAAATTTTATTATATTCTACAAAACAACAAATGTACAAACTCTGTTGCCAATGTTCTAATAGAAAAAAGTTAATTGAACAGATAACCAAGAAGACAGGATCACACTAAAATATGATATGAAGCCACAAGAAAAGACTAGATCATCAAACGATAATTTGGACAAAAGTTCGGTAATATCTTCTCATTTATACAAATTTACTTTCTATATGGCCATCACAACTAGATTATATAGTTCAACTTCTACTAATATGCAAAAAATAAAAAGTGTATACAGCCAACATTTCTCAAAAACAAATAGAGAGAGCTAGCTTTGATGTTAGTTTCGATTGGCTTCATTTAAGTAGGTTCACATAGTTGAGTGTCCAAAACGTCATAAGGGACAAATTGTCATTAGAATAGTTGAAAATAGAACTTTAAATGACCAAATCTTCGATGAATACTTCGAATTGATTGATTAATCTTAGATCATGTTTGTTCAAATCAGTAAATAAATATACTTAAATATTTTAAAAAAACTCTAAAGTTAAATGACTCAAATTTGAACTTAGTTTAGTTCATTTATTTATATTTATGAACTAAATTATTTATTATTAAATAAATAATTTTTTAAATAGTACATATGAAGCTCGATGATAACTCATTTGACCCCTCTTTTCTTATATTTTTTTTTATCTTTAAAGAAATCATTTAGGTGTTCAAATTTTATTGAAGTCCGGATGGAATCCGGATGTATCCGTATCCGGACTCCGCATGTGAGAGAACAGTTTCTTCTTCTTATTTAATGGGGAAGAGAGAGATTATCCAGTAATTTTAGGGCACGTCGGACGTTTGATGTTGACATCGAATCCATATTTTTTTTAATAAGACAATTATAGTTAGCATAGCGTTCTTAGTTAGTGCAACTTTTCTTTGTTCTTTATCTTTCCACCTTTTTCTTTTTTTTTTTATGACGAGGTGTCTATCCATTTTATAAGATGCTTTAATGTGATTTTAATTCGTTAACCTCTTTCCCAGTGTCGGCAGTTCTTTTACCCTTGCTTTGATGTGCTGAAGGGGATTTGAATGATCAGGGTTCAGGCCTTCAACTGAGGTTGGGTTTTCCACCTTTTTCTGTTCAAGTTTTTTTTTTTTCCTGAGCACCACGAAACCATAGAAATATAATTTTATTAACTATTAATTATTAATGACGTGGAAATAAAACTCATCAGCTACAAGGTGATAATCCAAGCTTCTTCATATACAACATTTATGCCTTTATTATTATTATTATTATTTAGCATAAATTTGATTTAAGCAGCCGATTTCAAGAATTTAAGAACTTATATTTAATAACTAGATTTATTAACACCAACATATATACTTATTTTGCATGACTTTTCATTTAAAAAAAAAAAACTTGCAGACTTTCTAATGTTAATATTTGATTTAATGATTGTCAAATATTTAATCTTCTTAAAATAAAGATAAAACTTTTAAATTAAAAAAAAAAAATCATATTTTCTCCTCCTCCTCCTCCTCTCTCTCTCTCTCTCTCTCACACACACACACACACACGTTTAAAACAAAAGAAAAAAAAAACTTCTTTTCTCCGCGCCTCGCTCTTTCTCAACCTATTAAAAATATATATATAAATAATAAAGTTATTAATTAATTAATTAATTAATTATACTTAAGAGGCCAAACTTATATATATATACTTAATTTACTCTTTTAATTCTTTAAAAAAAATCAAAAAATAAATAAATTAATTACTCTTTATCTTCTTAAAAAAATAATAATAAATAAAAGAGAACTCTTCATATTCAAAAAAAAACTTTTCATCTTCTTTAAAAAAAATAAAACTTTTTGAATTAAAAAAAAATGATCTTTTCTCTCAGCTCTCTCTCTCTACAAATACAAAAAAAATAAGAATTTTCTGCTCTCTACTCTCTAATCTCTTATTTATTGCTAAGAAGAATTATACCACTTGGAATCCATTCAATGAACCAACTCCATTGATAGCGTGATCTCTCTCTCTCTCTCTCTCTCTCTCTCTCTTATAAAAAAGAAAATAAACTATTCCGTCTTTTCTCTCACCCACTCTCTTTTTCTCACGCTATTAAAAAAATATAAATAATAAATAAATAAATTAATTATACTTAGGAGGCCAAACTTATAATATATATAATAAAACAAATAATATTTTTTTAAATGATGCACATATCATGTGTCAAAATCAAAATTAATAGAAAAAAGAAATAAAATTAAATGTAATATCTAATAAATAAATAAAATAAAATTAATATAAACTATTTCGAATAAATCTTAATAAATAATAATTATTTAGCAAGTCCTAAAAATTTCTCATTCAATAGATTTATTAACTCATACAAATTTAATATATTTTTGAATGAAACAACCTTTAGCGTCCAAAAATAAGAGGTAAATGATATAGCACAATAAAAATTATTTAGTTAAGCATATATATTGATGCAATAAAAAATATCTAATTTTATAAAATTAATTTAAAAATCTAACTTTTTATTTATAAGCAAATTAAACGTCTCAACGAGCGAAACCAAAATTGGGTAAAACTAAATCCAAATGAGCTCAGATTAAGCAGAAAAAGCATACATAAATACTTCATGAAACTAACTGGATGGTCAAATTATCTTTAAATATGATAATTATAGTTAAATCAAGTAGCTCGATGAGACGAATGCAATGAGCCTAAGATCACTTGAATCAAATGTCATTTGGATGATCAAATCATTAAAAAAATCATCTGCAATCGAAGGAATCAATATAAACTCTATCATAGAGTGTTTTTTGATTTTAGCTATAATTATCAAAATGTATCCCTCAAAATCTTATAAATAGGACCTCATGCTTGTCATAATTGAGGAAGAAGCTATGAGTGAACTTAAAAAGGCGAAGTCTTAGAAGTTGAAATTAAATCATTCTGTCGTTGATCGCCTGTTATTAATGAATGATAAATTATAACTCAACTATTGCGCATGCTTGTTGTAACGATTCAAGAACTCCCACCGTCTTAGTTTCCAAAATATATATTGTAATCCGTTATCAGTAAAGTTGAAACTTTGTAACTCAAACACATATAGTGAAATATTTTGATTAGGCTAGGCCTTATAATTTTTTCCCCTTTTCAGGAGTTTTTCTACATAAAAATTATAAAGTTTTTTGTTCTCTTTTCAACTATCTGTGTAAGTGTTGGATTTCCATATAATGCTAAGACGTCAAATTTTACTCTACCACTATAATTTTTATTTTATTTTATTTTTTTTGCACGCAACAAGTTTAATATTTTTTGAAGTTACATTTGATTTTAAATTATTTCAATTTTTTTTTTTCCACTGAGAGAGTATTCGAAGTAGGAATAGAGATTGCCAAGTGATTGTATGCGCATTCAAAGAATATGTTATTTGGTGTAAAAAATATGAACTTAATTATACGAGCACTGAATAACACTAAAATAACAATTAAATGCAGAAAAATTTAGGCCATTTCGCTTTAAAATCTTTCGATTTGAATTTAGTTTCCTGATCATGTATTGCCTCAGAATAAAAAAAACGTCAGGAAAAATAATATTTTCCGTTGTTTTTGTTGAAATGCATAAGAGAAGTAAACAAACTTACTGTGTACAGAAGGAATGCAGAAATAATTACAGCAGATAGAGCCATAGAAGTAGAAACTAAACTGAAGAACCCTTGGTGAAAACCGGTGTGCATGTAATTGTCTACATCACAATCATCTTGTGCTATGTGTATATATGTATCTATCTGTGAGGGTTATGTTTACAGAGGAGTGATTGTATTTATAGAGAAGCGATACATCCTTGAGGTGGTGATCGAGCAGCCTGTGAGTTGGTTGAATGAGAGGTTGTGATGAATCCAGCTTGTATTGTAACCGTTTGGCGAGAATGTAGTGCGGTGTCGAAGCACGGCCGAATGGCGAGGTTTGTTACGATATTCTTATGATATTCTTATGAGGCTCCCACCGAATGGTCGAAGTTCCCGGTGTGAGGTTGGAACGTAATAAGAGGAAAGCAACGAGTGGGCAAAGCTTTTTAGATATCGGCTATTTGATCTTCGGTGGAGATGTGAGTACTTGTATTTCATTTGCGGCAATATGATCACGTATGAAATGATAATCAATTTCGATATGTTTTGTTCTTGCGTGGAAGATGGGGTTGTTATGGCCATGGCGAGATGTTGTCGCGAAGTGGCGTGGGATTTGTTGTAGAAACTCCGAGTTCCTGTGCTAACCGAAGAAGCCAGATAATCTCTGTTGCGGCTGCGGCAAGGGCTCTGTATTCGGCTTCAGTGGAGGAGCGAGCTACGGTCTTCTTTCGACTTTCCAGGAGATTAGAGTGGAGCCTAGGAAGGTACAGAAACCGGTAGTAAGCGGCGGTCTTCGTGATTTCACCGATGCAGTGAATAGGAATGAAGTTGTAGATTCCCGGGTTCTATTGGTAATCCGTGGTTTTGTGTTCCTTGAAGATAACGCACACGTTTTAGATGTTGGGAATGGATGTTGGCGGGTTATGCATGTGTTGAGAAAGTTGATTGGCACGGGCAATATCGTCGTAAGTGTAAGATACTGTAGTGAACCGACTAGGTGTCGGTATTCTGAGGGATTTGTAGATGGTAGTGGAAAGGTAAAATAGTGTTTCGGGTAGACATGGGAGTTGGTGCGGGTTTGCAAGATGCCATGCCGGAACGGTGAAGAAGTTGGCGTATATACGATGATTGTGTTAGGAGTAATTGGTTTTCTGTTTTCTGAATTTGTATGCCAAGAAAGGTGGAAATGTGGCGAGATCTTTGATGAAAACGTCTTGTAGGTTTTAAGAATGGATGAGATCACACTGGTTGGTTGTTACCAGTAAGAATATCGTCAACATAGATGAGAAGATAAATACGGGCTCCCTGAAGTGTATATAGAAAAAGAGCTGGATCGGCGGTGCTTAGATGAAATCCTTGCGTTTTAAGATGCTCGGTAAAGGTGGAGTACCATTGCCGAGGAGATTGTTTGAGACCATAGATGGCTTTGTGAAGAAGACAGACATGATTTGGATATTGAGTGTCAAGAAAACCTGGGGGTTGAGCCATATAAACTGTATCTTGTAAGGAGCCATGAAGAAAAGCGTTGAGGCGTCGAGTTCTTCCCAGTGGTTGTGTAGTGCCATTATAAGAAGTAGACGAATGGTTGGCATCTTTGCAACCGGGCTGAAAGTTTCTAAGTAATGAGTTCCATATTCTTGTTTGAAACCTTGCGCGACGAGGCGAGCCTTGTGACGAGCTATGGTTCCATCAGAGTGGACTTTATTCTTGAAGATCCATTTGCTGCCGATGATGATCTGATTGGGTGGTGGGGGAACAAGAGTCCATGTTGCTTGTTGTTGTAATGCTAGAAACTCCTCAGACATAGCTTTACGCCATTCGGCTTGTTTGATAGCCTGAGTATAACAGGTAGGTTCCGTTTGAGTGTGAAGGTGGAGAAGGTTAAAAACCGATTTTGGTTTCAAATGACCAGTTTGTAACCTGGTTTTCATGGGGTGTATGCGTTGAGGAGGGGATTGGATGGGATGTGTAGGAGAGGGATGCTGGTCACATATGGGTTGTCGAGATTGATTTGTCAAGGTATGGATGATTTATCGTGTGAGATTGTTTGGAATAGAATAGGAGTTAGTAGTAGTGGGGGTAGCGTGGGTGGCAGTGTATGTGTTGGTTGATGTGATGAGAGAGGAAAATTTGTTTCGTGAAAAAGAACATGTCTGGAAATTAAGATTTTACCGGTAAGGAGATTGTAGCACTTATAACCTTTGTGATGTGGGGAGTAGCCAAGGAAGATGCATAGGGGTGCTTTCGGGGAGAGCTTATTTGTGGTTTGAGGTTGTAACCAGGGAAAACAGGTTGAACCGAAAACTTTAAGGTGATTATAGTTTGGTGATTTGTTGTATAGGATTTGATAGGGTGTTTTTAGAGAGAGAGTCTTGGTGGGCAGTCTGTTTATGAGATAAGTAGTTAGAGCGGCATCGCGGAAGTGTTGAGGTAGGTTTCTTTGTTTGGAGGAGTGTTCGCAGTTCAATGATGTGTCGTGTTTTCGTTCGGAGACACCATTTTGTTCCGTGTGTATGGACAGCGGTATACCATGAGAATTAAGATACATTTGGAAGGCATTGGATATGTATTAGCCTCCGCGTCGGAGAAGGATTTTAATGTTCTTAGAGAACTGTGTCCTTATCATATTATGTAATTGTTGGAATTTGGAAGCAACCTCAGATTTGGAGGTTAAAAGAAATAGCCAGGTGAATCTGGAGAAATCATTAATAAAAATAACATAGTATCTGTTTCCATTTAATGACGGTATTGGAGCCGGGCCCCATACATCGGAATGAATTAAAAACAAAGATGTTTAGTCCTCTACTGATTTTGGGAATGATAATTTGTGGCTTTTGGATTGAGCATATGCATTATAGGAAATTTTGGCATGATGCGAAGATGTTTGTTCGCGTGATAGTTCGCAGGGTGCCCTTATGCGGATGACCGAGCCTTTGGTGCCAAAGGTTAGAGGAGGTAGGAAGGGAGAGTAGTGCTTGAACGGTGGTTGAAGGCGAAAACGAATACAGTCCATCATTACAATGACCCGTTAGAAGGGGTTGAAGAGATGTCCGATCCTTTATTATGAAGCCATCGCATCAAATGTGATCGAAAGCATTGTTGCTTTCAAGCAAGAGTAGAAACAGAGATGAGATTATGAGATAACTTAGGTGCGTGAAATAGTTGTTTGAGAATAAGCTTACGAGTTGGAGTTGGAAGGATTCCTTGCCCTTGGTGATGAATTGGGAGGTGATGACCGTTGCCGACTTGCACTAATTGCTGACCGTGGTATGCATTTGGGTCCTGAAGTGTGTCCAGATCATTGGTGAGATGAGACGAGGCACCAGAGTCGAGGATCCATTCTGTAGGATGATTGGTGGTTTTGGCGGTAAGTGCTTGGATGTCTTTTGTGGGATAGGAAGTTGTGTCTTGACGGTACCAACAAGAACGAGCTGAATGACTTTGTTGCATATTTGGCAACGAATAGAATCTTGCCGTTGGTGGCTATGCTGGCTTGTTTAAAATCATGTTGAGTGGAGAAGTTGTGGAAAACTCTGCCTCGTCCTCGGTATGTAGATCTCCCTGGTTTGCTGCGAAAAGCTTGGAGAGCGGTGATGGACGGAGTAAGTTCTTTCGCGTGATCGTTAGAGATATTAATTTCCTCGCTACATAGGAGGGAGTAGAGATCGTCGATGCTGATCGGGTCGGCCCTTGTGCGAATTGTTGTTTTGAAAGCATGGTAAGTTGGTGGTAGGCCATTTAAAGTATGCAATATTATGTCCTCGGGATCGAGAAGTGAGCCTGCTGCGGAGATTTTATCAACCAGATGTTTGATATGATATTGTGTCATAGTTTTGTCTGAGAGAGATATGATATAGTTCGCTCTTGAGTTGAATGACTCGGATCGATTTGGTGCTTGTAGTCTTTTGGCTAGAGTGTTCCAGATATCGCACAATTGTCGAGATTGAGAACGTAGGGAAGAATAGTATGTGAAATGGTGGAGTAGAGAGCTGGAGAGATTTTGGTCGATCGTGCCATGGTTGGGATTGGGGTGAGGTTGACCAGCATCGATAGAATATTTGGTAGGACAAGGGGTGGTGCCTTCGTGAAGCCCATTTGCTCGGAAGAGCTTGAATTTGTGAGCTCCAAATGGAATAGTTATCGGAGTGAGAGTGGTGTTGGCTACGATTTCATATTCCCCATGAGAAATTTTAGGAGGGAGGGATGGTTATAAGAGGTTGGCTTGTTGTGTATCCATGGTTCTATTGGAATAAGATGAGGATTCCAACATAGTTCAAGAATGAGCAAGCTCGATACCATGTTGAAATGCATAAGAGAAGTAAACGAACTTACTGTGTGTACAGAAGGAATGCAAATAATTACAGCAGATAGAAGTAGAAACTAAACTGAAGAACCCCGGTGAAAACCGGTGTTGTAATCTGCTACATCACAATCACCTTGTGCTATGTGTATATATGTATCTATCTGTGAGGGTTATGTTTACGAGGAGTGATTGTATTTATAGAGAAGCGATACATCCTTGAGGTGGTGATCGAACGAGCCTGTGAGTTGGTTACGAATGAGAGGTTGTGATGAATCCAGCTTGTATTGAACCGTTTGGCGAGAGAATGTAAGTGAGCACCCGAATAAGAGGTTTGTTACGATATTCTTATGATATTCTTATGAGTTTTAACCTATAAAATGACGCCTTAATATATGCAAAATTAAGCCTTAACTTATATTTTAGAAAAAAAATCACACAAGTAATATTTTGTTTCCAAAAAATACAAGATGCAGCAGTCCATAGCTCAAACTTAGATTCACTCAGATCTTTAAAATAAAAATAATAAGCTAAAACTTTACTAGGAAATCAAAACCCACCAGCATGAGAGGCCGAACTTATTATTATTTTTTTAGGATCGGTAAATTTATTATATAAATAATTTTATATTTGTTGCGTGCTAGAAAATCAGTCGCGGTAGAGTGAAAGTTTACGCCTTAGCCTTGTTGTGAAGTCCAAAGACACACAGTAATTAAAGAGCAACAAGAGACACTCTAGAATTTTAACGGAAAACCTCAAAAGAGGGGAAAACTACGAAGCCCAAAAGCTTCCACTATGTATCTCAGTACAAAATCTTCGATAACGATTACAGATCGTATACAGAGAGAGGACAATGTAACAATGATCAGTTGTAATCATATCGATGGTGGAGATGCTGGGTAACTTCCTACAGAATACAGGTACAATTAGGACACGGTGGCGATGGTTGATGGTCGCCGAGCGAGTGCAATCTTGCGATCTTGCTTGAGGATCTTCAAGCTGAGCTCTCTTCCTCCTCACTTGGCTTTTCCTCTCTTCCTCTGACTCTTCCTTTTCTTGCTTGGACTCTTCCTCTTCTTCCTTGCTCGCTCTTCCTCTTCTTCCTTGCTTGGACTCTTCCTCTTCTTCCTTGTGATTGACATGGCAAGGATGTGGACAATCACGGCGTGGCTCCTCTTCTTCACTTGTTTCAGCTCCTCTCCACTTGGCTTCCCCTTCATGTGAGGAATGAAGGCCTATTTATAGATGGGAGGAGGGGCATTCTTGTAAATTCATGTAAAGCCGCACCCCTCGATCGACGCCGGGATGATTCCTTCGATCATTTAATGTATTTTGAGCATTTGGATGCCCAAATGACATCAATTATGAGATCTTAGGCTCAGATCCGTCGGAGACGCCGATTCGACTATAAACACTCCATATTTGAGAGCTGTTTTGAGATTTAATTGATGTCCCAAATATTCCAATGATATTTCGCTTGATCTCGACGGCTTTGACTCAAAATCATATCGCTGACATCAAGATTTTTTGACTAGTATTTTGAGCTATATCTTGCTCTATTTTGGATGATATTAGCTTAATCATCCAAAATATATGTGTCAAAATAACGAATCGAAGTTTTCAGTATTTTCTGGACTCTACGGGAGCCCGGGTTTGCGTCACCGGCGCTATAGATGGAGCGCTGGGCGCCACGACGGCATGGCTCGTTTCGCGAAGGCCGCGGATTCGTTACGGACCGATTAGTGGGTCAGGCTCCTGTGGGTCGGTCGCATGGAACGGCTGCTTACGCCATATGCGCTGGCGGCCATGCCTCGCTACTGGTCGTTTCCTGGTCATGGCCATTCCGCTGCGGACGGTAAGGGGCCATTCCGCGATGACGACCGCGGGCCGTCCGGTGAATGTTCTCGGTCGAATAAGGGTCGAGGTCTATCATGATGCGCTCATACCATCGAAGACGCTCATACACACATCGGCTCATACTACATGGCCAAGGTCATACCTCGTACGCTACCGGGTCCTACCGAGAACTTGGTTTTGAGCCGCTTTTGAACCGCTTTTGAGGGGTTTTACCGCTTACCATGTGGGTTATAAATACCCCCAGATAAGAGGGAGAGGCACACCTTTCCTCCCCTTCCTCTTGAGGGGTCCTGAGGCGATCAAGGCGCCTGCGAGGGCGATCAAGGCTCCACTGCATACCGCCGTGGTTCCGCCATCGCCACGCCGGACCGTCTGTGTGGGGAGGGCGATCAAGAGGTATCAAGGCCCACCTGCATACGCTGGTTCCGCTTACCGGCCACGCCGGACCGTCCGTTAGAGGCGACGTTCATGCATACGCCGGGTTCCACACACGCCGACCGTCCGTTGGGGCGATCAAGGCCCACGGCATACCGTGGTGGCGACGGCCACGCACGCCCGTTAGAGGTGATCAAGGCCCACCTGCATATACCGCCGTTCCGGCCATCGGCCACGCCGACCGTCCGTTAGCGGCGATCAAGGCTCGCGGTGCATACGCTGGTTCCGGCGCACGGCCACGCCGGACCGCCCGTTAGAGGTGATCAAGGCCCACTGCATATGTCGTGGTTCCGCTTACCGGCCACCGCCGGACCGTCCGTTGGGGAGGCGATCGCCCACGGATACGCCGTGCCCGGCGCACGGCCACGCCGGACCGCCGTGGGAGGCGATCGGCCCACGCATACGCCGTGTTCCGCCATCGCCACGCCGGACCGTCCGGGTTAGAGTATCAAGGCCCACTGACGTGGTTCCGCTTACCGGCCACGCCGGACCGTCCGTTAGGCGATCAAGACCCACGGGCGCGCCGTGGATTCCGGCGACGCCACGCCGGACCGTCCGGTTGGGGAGGTATCAAGACCCACGACGCGTGGTTCCGTTTACCGCCCGCCGGACCGTCCGGGTTAGAGAGGCGATCAAGACCCACGGCGCCGTGGTTCCGTTTACCGCCCGCTGGCCGTCCGTTAGAGGCGATCACCGGAGACGGGCCGGCGAAGATGCTCGATGGTAGACGAGGATAACCGCCGACGATGGTGGTGACCGGACGGGCGATGGTCGGAGGCGGACCGCGACGTAGTCGCGAGGTGCGGACCGCGACGGTACGGGCGGCGGTGACCGGTTGGTGGTTACGGCCGAATGGGGTGGTCAAGAATCGGCGGTCGACGATATGGCGACTGGTGTCGGTAGTCGGCGGGGATGACCAGCGGAGATTGACGGCGATGGTCGGCGGCAGTGACCGGCGACGGTAGTTGACGGCGGACCGCTATACGAGAAGCGTCGACGGGGTGGTCGGACCGAATCGAATGGTCGGTGGCGACGGTGTGAATCGGGGTGACCGAAGATGGTGACCGAGATTGCCGACGATGGTTCAACGCTTGATAAGATGTTGTTAACGACGTTATGGATATAATTGAATCCGAGGATTTTGACCCATCCGGAGGTTGTTTGTCGTAATGTTACGACATTAACCGTATGGAGGCCGCGAAGTCCACCAAGAACCTTTGACCTATCCGGGTTTGTCGAGCTTTTGCTCGGCGACATTAACCCGCATGGAAGAGGCCGGGATGTCCACCAAGGACGCTTGACCTTTCCGGGTTGTTTGTCAGAGCTTTTGCTCGATGACATTAACCCGTATGGAAGAGGCCGTGGGATGTCCACCAAGGACGTTTTGACCTTTCCTGGGTTGTTTGTCAGAGCTTTTGCTCGATGACATTAACCCGTATGGAAGAGGCCGTAGGATGTCCACCAAGGACGCTTGACCTTCCGGTTGTTTGTCGAAGCTGGCGACATTAACCCGTATGGAAGAGGTTGAATTGAATCCCGAGGGCCGACGGCATGACCGGGCGCCGAGTCGACGCGGCCACGACAATGGTGATGACCGCGAAGATTGTCGGCGATGGTCGGCGCGCGACCGGCGACAGTCGGCGGTGACCGCCACAGTTTGGCGCCGACGGGGTTGTCGGCGGCGACCGGTGACAATAATGACCAGCGATCGACGACGGTACGGCGGATGACCGGCGACAAGGGATGACCGCAAAGATTGCCGGGCGATAGCGGCAAAGTGACCTACGCGAGAGCGCGCAGACCGCTATAGTGGTTGGCGGCCGACGGGTGGTCGGTACGGGAACCGGCAAGACCTGCATGACCGTCGACGGGCGCGATGACCGCGATAATGGTGATGACCGCTAAGATTGCCGGGCGGTCGGCGATGACCGCGACGTAGTCGACGGTGGTGACCGCGACGATGAGATTTTGACCCATCCGGTTTGTTTGTCGAGTGTTATCCACGACATTAACCCGCGGAGGGTACAAAGTTTTGACCTTCCGGGTTGTTTGTCGAGCTTTTGCTCGATGACATTAACCCGTATGGAAGAGATCGCGAGAAGTCCACCAAGGACGTTTTGACCTATCCTAGATTTGGTCGAGTGTTTACCGATGACGTTAACCCGTATGGAAGAGGTCGAATATTTGCATGAGCTTGTAACCAGAGTTGACCATCGATCTTTACCTTTCGCTGGTGTTGCCGACTTGCTTATCTTTGAGATTAAGAGTTGCCCCGCTTGGAGGCATGTTCGCTTGCATTGATATGGAGGTTGTGGAGGGAGATCACGACGGAGGTTTTTTTTTTTTTTTGGGACCGTGGTCCATTTTATGGGATGCTCTACGCTTCCTACAGATTGTTCAAATTGTTTTATGGGCATGAATAGCTTCATCGGGAGATTTGTGCTTCCACACGCATGAACTAAGTCATGTATGAGCGGATCGGTCTCCGATTAGATGAATAAAAGGACGAGCCTCCAAGGAAAACTCCTTAATAATTCAAGATTTATCCTGTATTTGGCGAAGCTTCGAGGAGAATCTGGAAGTATTCTTTAAGTGATTCACCCTCATTCGGAATCGGAGAGATGGGAGGAATCTTTAATGATTCTCGATTTGAAATGAACTGCTCCACAAAGAACCCGGGCGAGTTCGTTAAAGGTATGGATGGATCCCTTGGAAGAGAGTAGAACCAAGCCGAGCTTGCCCTTTGAGGGTAACGGAAAGACCGACAGCAAAGGTGTCGAGCTCGCTATGCATGATAGTCCTGTAATGGTCGATGTATTCGCAGGGTGCTTGCCATCATAGAATCAATGCTCGGAAGCTTGAAACCTACGGAATTGGATGTCAAGCTTCAGCCTAAAGGTGAGGACTCCTCATAACGCGGGGTGAAGATGATTGCCTTGAAGGTGAAATTCATCTTGTAAAGCCGCATTTTTGTGTGAATGTCGACGGGATTAACAAGATGAGCAAAGCTATCAACAACAATCGGTGGATTAGTAACGGCTGAGTGACGCGATGGATGAGTGGAACTAGAGGTCAAGGAGATCAACGCTACGCCTCCATGCGAGGAACTCGGTGTCGGGAGGATTAGCGCCTCCTCGGGCAACGACCGATGGGGAGATATGCTTGCGTAGTAGTCGTAGTCCTGCAAAAGCGGATCATCTTATTTTGAGACTCCTCCATTCGACGACACATCTTCCAAAGAGATTCCCCGCCTCAACAAGGTCATGCCTATCGTGGGGAGTGAGGCAAAAACTTACGCCCTTGGTTCATGGATGGGTTTTGAGAATGACGAGTGGAGCGGAGTTCCATCAGGACGAGTGTTGTGCCTATTGGCCATAACGGATGTTCACAAATTGTGGTTGAAGGATTTTTCATCCCATGACGCCAAACTGCATGCTGAAAACCGAGAGTGAAAGTTTATTTTAGCCTTGTGAAGTCCAAAGACACACACGTAATTAAAGAGCAACAAGAGACACTCTAGAATTTTAACGGAAATCGAAAAGAGGGGAAAAATCACTGGTCTAGCTTGAGAAAAGCTTCCACTATGTATCTGTTTGAGTACAAAATCTTCGATAACGATTACGTGGGGAGTATAGAGGAATACAATATGTAACAATGATCGGTTGTAATTATTCTTGATGGTGGAGATCTTGGGGGTAACTTCCGAATCTGGGGTAATTACATGATTGGCGATATGCTTGAAACCAGAGTGAAAGTTTACTTGCGCAAAGTGAGACACTGGGATTAAAGAGAACAAGAGACACTCTAGAATTTTAAGCGTGGAAAATCTCGAAGAGGGGAAAAACCCGGACTTGATAAAAGCTTCCACTATGTATCATTTGAGTACAAAATCTTCCTGATAGATTACTGATCGGAGAGGAATAACGTGTAACAATGATCGAGGTTGTAATTATTCGATGGTGGAGATCTTGGGGGGAACTTGGCGAATACAGGTACAATTAGTGACGACAGTGGCCGGTGGCGATGGTTGATGGCCGCCGAGCGGGAGTGCAATCTTGCTTGGGGTGCGATCTTGCTTGGAGGATCTTCAAGCTTCAGAGCTCTCTCTTCCTCCTCACTTGGGCTTTTCCTCTTCTTCCTCGCTCGGACTCTTCCTTTTCTTCCTTGCTTGGACTCTTCCTCTTCTTCCTTGCTCGGGCTCTTCCTCTTCTTCCTTGCTTGGACTCTTCCTCTTCTTCCTTGCTTGGGCAGATTGACAGCGGCAAGGATCAGCGACGGCGGTGGTGGTTGACGACCGTCGAGCGGTGGCTCCTCTTCTTCACTTGTTTCAGCTCCTCTCCACTTGGCTTCCCCTTCATGTGAGGAATGAAGGCCTATTTATAGATGGGAGGGGCATTCTTGTAAATTCATGTAAAGTACCACTCCCCTCGGACGGCTCGGATGATTCCTTGATCATTTGATGTATTTTGAGCATTTGGATGCCCAAATGAAGTCGAATTATGAGATCTTAGGCTCGTTAGATCCATTTCGTCGAGCCTTCGATTCGACTATAAACACTCCATATTTGAGCTGTTTTGAGATTTAATGTCAAAGATTCCGATATTTGTCTTGATCTCGATCGGTTTTGACTCAAAATCATATCGCTTTCGACATCAAGATTTGTGCTTTGACTAGTGGTATTTTGAGAGCCATATCAATATTAAAATTTAAATTGAATAATAGATAAATCAAAATAAAATTTTATATTTTATTATGATTAATAACTTAAAAATTAATTACAATTTTTTCATCTTATTATATATATTTTTGATAATATTATATAATAATTTTAATAAAAATCAAATTAAATATTTATTTTTCAATATAAGATATTAAATAATCATTAAATTAGCCTGCTTCAATATATATATATATATATATATATATATATATATATATATTATTAGTTTTACCTCAATCATCATTATTAGGAATCCATAAAGTATATGGATCCAAATTTTGTAAAGGTAGTTGGAGAGAATATTACATGCGGACTCCTCACGGTGCGGAGTCCGCATCATATCCCTTCATTTTTTTTCTTTTTAAAATAAAAAAAAAAAAAATGGAACAATCTCAGCGAACTCCGGAGTTCGCACGTAATATTTTTTCAGGTAGTTGGGGATTCGTTCACGTGTTCAAATGTGATTAGAATCCAGATAAATTTAGATCCGGACTGAAACAAATATTACGTGCAAAGTCCGTACCGTGCGGACTCCAATCAGAAGACTTTTTTTTTTTAATTAAAAAATAAAAAAGAAAAAATTTGATGAGAGTCCGGACGCATCCGGACTCCGCACGTAATAATTTTTCCTCATATAAAACCCAAGTTACCCAATCACAAACCAATTTAACTCATCAACGTGATCAAACTATGGCTCCTTATTCTCTCCGTTCCTTCTCTTTCTCTCTCGTCTGCCACTACTTCTAAAACTGAGTATCTGGAAATACACGATCTCATTTCGAAGCTGTCCTCTGCCCCTCCTCTTCCTAAACTAGCAACCACCGCCAGCGAAACAAAGGACGTAGAAGACATGCCAGAGTGGGTTGCGAAGCTCGCCGCCGATAAAGGAGCCGCATGGAAAGTAATGGAAGCAAATCTATGCTTCTGACGCTAGCGACCAGCAGAACCGCTTCATGATGAAGCAGATCGCCGAAGACCGGATATTGCCGGCGATGACAGCAGAGGAAATGGCTGCGACGAATCTGACGTATAGGCGGCGACTTTTAGGGAGAAGGAACAGGGTAGAGAACATGGAGGTCTTGAGGTGATGGTGTATAACAGAAAAGGATGGGGTTGTTCGCTTTATCTTACGAGGTGGGATGCGAGTAAAGCTCCTGTAAGGGAGGAAACTACAGAATTTCATCGCCGGAGTTACTTCGCCGGCGATCAAGTTGAGATGTGGGCTTTCAGGGATGGAGACGGCAAGCTGTGCTTCGTCATATGGAACAAGCTTGATCTCGAGATTTCTCTTTAGATATATACATATGCATTGATGGGATATATATGGATATGATGGTGATTAATGGTATGTATTGGATGTCTTGGGTTAGTCATGCATGATTTTGATGACCATGAATTTATGGAGAGTTTCTCTTAAATTCTTCACTAAAAAAAGTAAAACTTGTATGTTTGCCTGTATTTGGAATGCACTGTATTCCAAATACACATTTTTGAATATTTTAAGCATTTGGTTGCAAGTAAAGTAAAATTCCAGTGTATTTTAAATAAACCGAAGGAGTATGTGTATTTGAATTGGCGATAATTTAAATGCACGTGCCATAAAAGTGCGGCGTCGACCCTAATCGCGCCATACCGCGCTGCCCACTGCCCGTCGCATCGCCGCCCAGCCCGTTAATCGACCCAGCTGCCGCCCATCCTTCACCTGCCCGATCCCTCCGCCGCACGATGTCAAAACTTGGTTCTTTACATTACATTTTGTCAATCAAATAAAAAAAAGTAAAGTCATGAATTTGTAAAGCTCTCTACCAAACAACTATAAAGTAATCCTTTTATACTGAATTCATTTTACACTGTATTTTTTTTACACTGCATTCTAAATACAGGCAACCAAACAGCCTCTTAATATAAGATCATATAATTTCCATTTCTAATAAATCCATTTTCTTTCCAACATTATCATTGTCATTAAAAATAAATTAATAAAGAAATAAATGAAATTTTATTTTTTAGTTTAAATTAATGAAGATGTTCATCTATACTGATTCATCTATACTGAGTCAGAACATTGCTGAATGTATAGAGAGTTCTTGTGATGTCACATAGAAGCTGTTGTTAGTTAGTGCAACTTTTCTTTGTTTTTATCTTTCCATCTGTTTATGTTTTGATGCTTCAGAGATTTCATTTATCCCACAAATCTGCTTCGTTTTTTTTTTCTAATATTAAAAATTTATGTATATTTTCACATAATTTTTTTATGTATTAGTAAATTTAACATTTAAAATTTTATATTTATATATAATATTTATTATTATAATTACACAAAAAATTTATATATAAAAATGCTTTATTTTAAACAAATTAGTAATACTAATTAGTAATTACTGTTCTTTTTATTTCCTAAAATAGTTTCCGCTTCGCCGTCTTAGTTTTGCTTATAATACAGACTGGTAATTAAGTTAATTTATTAAGGTCTCAATATAGAATCTTGAATTGAGGATATAAGTGGTCAATTATTAATCAATCATGGTTGTTAATGCATATCATTTGAAGTATTTTTTTAATTTTATTGACAAATTATTAATTAAGAAACTGCAGTAAGCACTGGGGTGACTCGTTCAACCATTTTCTATTTATTTAAATATCTATTTCATTTTATATATTTTGAATCAATCTATAACAATATCTCATTATTTATTCTGATATTTTGAATCAATCTTAAATTCTTCACTAAAAGTAAAACTTGTATGTTTCATGATGTCTTTGTCTTAAATTAAGAGCATATAATTTTCATTTCTAATATATTTATTTTCTTTCCAACATTATCATTGTCATTTAAAATAAATTAATAATAACACTCTGAAGTTTTATTTTCTATACTGAGTCAGAATATTTGACATACTATCTATCTATCTATCTATATATATATATATATATATATATATATATATATATATATATATATATATATATATATATATATATATATATATATATATATATATATATATATATATATATATATATATATAATATTTAACTATAATTGTCTTATTATTTTTCAAAATTTTCATGAACTATTAGGGTGGGGACAGATATAAGAAAATTATGGCAAATATTTCAGAAAAAATATAAATAATTAAATAGTCACAATAGTTCAGCAGAAAAAAAACCCACTCTTCAACATAATTCGACGACTTAAAAAAAGTTGAAACTGCCCTCAATAACTAAGTAGTCCCTTAATTAACAAAATAAATATGAAGTTATTACTCATGATAATGAAATTCAGTCATACTAATCATTCTAACATAAAATTTGATAGCAAAAAAAGTTAAGTTTGCAAGCTTAAAATCATTCACCATTAACATCTATGATTAACCTATAACAATCATCATCGATCTCCACTAATAGAGTTTATTTTTTCTAACATTCTACATTCTCTTTTTAATTATTTATGTGTGTGCTCTGAATTTTCATATAAAACTAAGACTTAAAAATTTTTACTCACCATCATGAATTTTCAATCACGCAACAATTCTTAAATTATATATTAACAAATACTACTATATATCATACAATAAAATTTTCTCTTGAAATGATAAAACAATCCTTACCTAAAAAGTTTTTTTTTTTCTTCCAAGTAAAAATAGCAAAACTATTCTTGATCTGGTAACTATATTTTTAAGGCTTTATTTATTTCTTAAAGCATAGGCCTATTATTACAAGAGAGAATAAGCTATTTTAAAATCATGCAAAACTCCTTCATCGTATTTCTATCTTTAATTCATGTACAACATAAAATTCTCTCATAACACATCCAATTAGAAGTTATACATGTTCATTTAAAAAAAAAAATAGAAATCTCTCTCTCTCTCTCTCTCTCTCAAATTATCAATCTTTAAAGGCATGATCAGTGGATCCCTATCAATAATAATTATACAATCAATTAGTAACATTGTGACTAAAATTAAATAAAAATATCAAAGTTTAAAAATTACATGTCATATGTGAACCTACTGAGGGCGAAAAATGTATCTTCATTTATTGTGTAAACCATCTCATCTCAAAATATAATGAATGCATGCAACTCCTCTTTTAAGTTTGGCAACTCAAGCAAAGCTATTATTGTTGCTATTTTCACTTCTCATTAATAGTCAAATTTTTATACTACGATTTTCAATCATCTTATTTTCAACATGAACTTTGGTGTAGAAGTTAAATTCATTAATGAAAAATCATTTATACTTTTTTGTAATTCTATGTAGACCTTTAACAAATACCTTAATTTCATCAATTATTAACAGATTACAACCACCCATAACTTATATAAGAAATATAGTTGCTATATAATGAGGATATGATTAAATGATTAATTGAAAATATTAAATATTTACTATAGTTTTGAACTACACATGAAAGTTTTCATTTACAAACTTATCATTATCAAGTGTGAAATATGCATGTCACAGTCTTTTTCGCGTGTCATTGTTTAAAATTTTTGTATAAATGATCTAATATTATCACAGTGATGGAGTGCATATATGTGAGCCTGTAGTAATAATTTATTGTTTAATATAAAGGGTGTTATCTTGTCCATAAAAGTCTCTTTGCTAAAGAACTTATAATCTTTTTTGTCTTCATATGATAGTCATTTCATATATGTGGAGTTATACAATACACCTCTCCATAAGTGGCCTCTAAGATTATGCCTTTTTATTAATATAATCCTTTATACTTATAAAAACTTGTTCACTTGAAAGTTTGAATAGATACATATATATCTTATAATTATAAATGTTAGGATAGTTTACATTACCTTACAAATAAGTGCATCCATGTGAGGAGTACTAAGTTTCATTTCCTCAACTTAGTGAATGAGTAAGTGAACTATGATTTCAAAAATGATAGATAATTTCAAAAATGATAGGTAAAAGTATATATATATATATATATATATATATATATATATATATATTTATTTATTTGACATTAAATTATCATACTATTATACTATAAATTGCATAGCTCACTTGAAATAATATGCTTAACATATATTAATTTTAAATATTATGATATCATAAGGTTTTTGACTTTCCCTCATGGTGCAAAAGACTTAAGTATAATTGAAAGAATATCTTCAATAAGAACATGATAGTCATTATCTTTCAAACCTATGATTTTACACTTAATAATATTTATGAATTTATAAATATTTGAAGCTTAGTTTGTAGACATTTCTTCTATTTCCATTAAATAGTTTTGGTTTGGCAGCCTGAATTCTACTTGTAATATGGGCTATAAATTAATTGGGCAATTTTCATAATTTGTGTTTTTCATAAGTTTATTAAAATCTCAATTTGGAATCTATAATCTATGGATATAAGTGAATAGCTCATCAGGTTTAGTTATCTCTATGGGAGAATCAAATCATAAGTGAATTACTAACCGATCCTAATTCTTGATGTGATTTTTATATATTTTTTAAGAAAGTAATAATGATTTAGCAACTTCTCAAATAAATCTTCAATTATATTTCAAATAATATTTCATTTGAACTTAAAATTTTATGCTTTTGCATATTTTTAGAATTAATTTTATTTCATTTTTTGATCAATTTTTAATGTATCTCATTATTTTATTTTTTAATACTATTCCAAAATTAATTATTTCATGTGACATCAATTTAATATTCTTTCAAAATTAAATATATATCTTTCACTGTACCCTTACCATAACCTAAGTTCTTAATTCAATTGTATGTAACACATCCAATTTTAATGGAAGTCTTTAAATCCCTATCATAGGCCATAGCTCTTTTATGTATAATCTTATTTCTTCAAACTTTAATATCCAAATTATTATATAAATCTCAAAAAATTATAAATTTTCTTTTCATACTATATATATTAAACATCTAACATCATTGTAAGCATTTTATGTCCTAATAGTACTTAAGATTTAATTATTTAAAAATTCATTTCTTTTTTATAATAACTTTTTGTACATAATCATTTCGTTAATCTTCATAATGGAGAAAAACTTTTTTTGCGAGTTCAATGAATATTCGATCGATTTTATTTCCCTGATCAGGAATTGCCTCAGAATAAATAAAACGTCAGGAAAATAACATTTTCCATTTTTTAAGCTATAAAATGACGTCTTATATATGTAAAATTATGCCTTCAGTTATATTTTAGAAAACCAAATCACAGAAGTAATATTTTGTTTCCAAAAATACAGTATGCAGCGGTCCATAGGTCCGAAACTCAGATTCACTCAGATCTTTAAATAATAATAATAATAAGGTAAAACTTATTATAGGAAAGAAAAACCAAGCTGAAATATGTCTATAAAATCAACCCCAAGAGAAAATATTACGTCGAGTCATACGCAACTAATCGGACTTTCCGACGTGTCAATATTTTTTTTTTTTCCGTTTTAGCTTAATGGCGTTAGCTGGGCCGGACGGCCATTCGACGCCGTTCGCTTACCGCCCGACCCGCCCGTCTCGTTCAAACGGGGAGAAGAAGCGTCGTTGATCTGGAGGAATTGAAAAGAAATATATATATATATATATATATATATATATATATATATATATATATATATATATGTTTAGGTGTATTTTTTTTTTCGAAAGAGAGAAATAGAAAATCTCATTTTCTTTTTACAAAAGAAGCATGAAGATGGAGAACGTTGAGGAAATAACGACCAATTTAGTTGATGATGTATTAAAAAAAATTCATCGGTAATTTTTCTCGTACAATTTCTCTATGGTTTGTTAGTGATATTCCTTGAAATTATTTTATTTAATGTATATTTCCTACACTGTCTGGAGTTCTTTGCAAGAGGACTGTGCTTGTTTTAGGAACTACTTTGCACGTGTACTTTCTGTAATCTCATGAGAGTACTGACCAATTTCATATTATTTTTCATGAGTTCCTAGTCTGTTTGGAGAGAATATGATCATTACATTCCATTAGAAGCAATTTGGAGACTATTTGGTTGGTTTTACTTTTAGTATTATTTTGTATACTCTCTTGATGATTTAATTTTCTCTTTCTTTGGCGCTTGTTGAGATTATGTTCATTACATTATTGGAAGCAATTTGGGCTGTTTGGATAATTTTGGGGTTTTTTGCATTCAGTACTCTAGAGTCTGATTATTTCTCATATTTTTGAGTTTATTTTGCCTAGATGGGGAGAATATGGTCATTACATTCCATTAGAAGTAATTTTCTGGCTGTTTGGTTAAATTATATGGGAGATTTTCATCTGTACTCTCTGTATTTTTTGTACTCTCATGAGAGTACAAAGCATTTTGGGCCTTTTTTTTCCCAATTTCTTTGGCATGTTTGGAGTAAATATGTTCATTACGTTACATTAGGAGCAATTTGGAGGGTGATTGGTTGATTTTTATGGGTGATTTTTCATCATACATGTACTCTCTTGAGAGTACAAATGACTCACTTTCTTTAGCCTTGTTGTTTAGATTATGTTCGTCACATTCCATTGGAAGCAATTTGGAGGATGTTTAGATAGTTTTTGAGGGTTTTTTTGCATCTGTACTCTACATCTCTCATACTCTATCTTTCTACACTCATGTACTCATGAGTTTAGAAGCGGTTGGGCATTTTTTCTAGTTTTTTGGCTTTGTTTGGAGTAAATATGTTCATTCTGATTCATTAGGAATAATTTGGAGGGTTTGGTTATTTTTTTTTAGGGAGTTTTGCTACTTTCATACTCTCTTGAGAGTCTGAGATGATTTTCTCACTTTCTTTTGGCACGGTTGTTTAGATTATGTTAAATTTGGAAGCAATTTGGAATTTGTTTGGATATTTTGGGGGATTATACATCTGCTCTCTGTACTCTCAAGTCTGAGAGCATTAAGTCTTTTGTTTAGTTTCTTTGGCCTGTTTGGAGTAAATATGTTCATTACATTACATTATGAGCAATTTGGAGGGTGATTGGTTATTTTTTTAGTGTTATTTTATATTTGTACTCTTTGTACTCTCTTGAGAGTACAGATGATTTTGGCCATTTTTTTCACTTTCTTTGGCATGTTGTTTAGATTATATTCATTACATTCAATTGGAAGCAATTTGAAGGCTGTTTCGATAGTTTTTGAGAGTTTTTTGTATTTGTACTCTCATCTCAGAGAATCATAGCATTTTTTTTCCAATTTCTTTGCCCAGTTTGGAGTAAATATGTTCATTATATTACATTAGGAGCAATTTGGAGGATGATTGGTTGGTTTTTATAGGTGATTTTGTATTTGTACTCTCTGTACTCTCTTGAGAGTACAGATGATTTTGGTTATTTTTTCCCACTTTCTTTGGTCTTGTTGTTTAGATTATGTTCATTACATTCCATTGGAAGCAATTTGGAGACTGTTTGGATGATTTTTGGGATTTTTTTTTGCATCAGTACTCTCTATTATTTCATTTTTTCCACTTTCTTTGGCATGTTTGGAGGGAATATTTGTTGATCTCATTTTACATGTCACATATTTACGAGCTATTTGGGCGGATGAATGGGGTCAATGAAGCGTCTGATAATAAGTAATTTGGGGAAACTCTTCACCATTGTCTAAATCAAGCAGGCATATGCACTATACTGTGACTATGCACATCAAACTAGTTTCAGTGTTCGGAAGGACCATACTAGTTATTGACCAAATTCCAAGAAATTAAAATCAAAAGATTTTTATGTGCAAAAGCTTGTCGGAAGAAGTCTGCCAGTCTAAACGGCTTAACAAAATTTTAGAAAACTGATACAAGGACTGGTTGTCCGGCCATGATTAGATTCTCTGTTGATTTGGAGGGGAATTGGATGGTTAAAAAACATACAAAAAGTCATAATCATTCTTTGGCAAAGCCTGTTGACCTACATCTTCTCAGATCACACAGATGCATTGGTGATGAGAAGGCAGATAACATCTCGTGCTTTCCGCTGCGGAAGGTATCCAGCACAAGTTGCCTCCGCGTGATCACCATCCCAAGGTGCGTGCGGCCCACCTGAAAGAAGTCATTGCCCAATATGACATGAAATCATCTAACGACACTACTTTTTCAGCAAAAGATTCAATTGTCCGCTCCACCAATGCTCATGTGCACACCATAGGCCATACCTTTGCCGTTGACATCTTGCTTGGATTCGTCCGTGTTGAAGACAATGAGGCCGGTGAGAACGATGCATTGATCTAGCGAGGAAGTTGGCGGCATAGAATATTGGATTCACTAAAAACTTTTCAATTTCATTGAAAGAGAAGATGAGGATTGTCGATGGTGACGGTAATGCATTAATCAAGCTGTTGAGGAAAGGCAAACGGCGTGGGATGTTTGCATGGGATGTACAAGTTGAAGAGTCAGATTACTCAGTAGGTTTTTTTTTAGCAATGACATGTCTAGGATAGAATATGATTATTTTGGAGATATGATAATTTTTTATACAAGCTATCGACTTAATAAATATAATCTTGTTTGTGCCCCTCTTGTTGGAGTGAATCATCACTGGCAAAATGTCTTATTTGGAGTAGCCTTTTTTTGTCGAGAAGAGACAATTGAGTCATTCTGGCTATTCCAAATATTTCTTCGGTTGATGACATACATCCTATAACAATACTCAATCAAGATCGGAGCGAGTATCAAAATTGTATTATTCGCTAATAAATCATAGGTTGTGCCAATAGCATATTTCAAAGAAAGCTCCTTCCAAGGTTCATTGCTTTAATAGTAATAAGAGAATCTGGAATTTTATACATGCATGAGCAAGTGTGACTCAAAGGAAGAGTTTGAAGAAGCTTGGTGCCATGCTAGAAGAAGGCAATTTGCATGATCATGCTTGGTTGTGAGCTTTAAAAATTAGATCCAAGTGGTCCACGCATTGAGGACTCATTCATGGGCATCTATGTATAGCATAGTGAGTCCACAAATAATGTATGTCACGGAATCTCTAAACCAACAAGTTCACTCACAGATTATTTCCTGGGGTTGGAGAAGGTTATGGAGACATGGCGCCGGAATGAACATGGCAAAGACTTCAAGTGTAGCCAGCCAGCAATTGTTCCTATTGTTAAGACCAGTCCAATTCTAAAACAAGCTGCTATATTTTATACATGAAAGGTTTATACTATGTTTGAGGAGAAATTTTTGCATGGAGTTGGAGGCCTATCAGTAACTGTGTCAGCTGACAATCTCATGGAGTATTTGGTGAGAAACTTAGAGAAAAAATTCATCCAAAATATGGACTGTCCATTTCAATGGGACTACCCTAGATGTAACTTGTACTTATAAAAAATTTAAAATGATGGGATTACTTTGTACCCACTATATTAGAGTTCTTAGTCAGCAAGATGTAGTACGCATTCCTGATAAGTATCTTCTCATGCGATGGTCTACCAGAGTGAAGAGGGATATCTACATCGATAGTGTATCCAGAAAATTAAGAGATATGGAAAGCACAAATGGAAATGCTACTGGCATTATTTTTCGAAATCACATAAGTTGATATGCATATCAAATAAGCGTCAAGGCACAGGGAAATAAGAGAGCTGAAGACTATATGCTTGGATCCTTAAAAAAACTATATGACGATGTCGACTCTATAATAAGTGGGAATTCTCCTCCAACTGACAGAGCAGCTAAGAAGAAGAAGTCAACCACAACAGATAAGGGAAAATACATCTTAAAGGATCCAGTTAAGCAACATCCAAAGGGTGTTTCCAACGCAAGGCTTAAGGGATATTGGGAGAGATCCAAAAAAGCTAAGAGTAATTTTCTATTTGCCTATTAATTTTTAGTATTTTAAATATTATTGTTAATCTTCAAACCATCCTATTTTTTTGTTATAGAAACCAAAGTACAGTCTAATAGTGTTGTAGAACATGTTTCATCACCAGTTGCAACACCTTTCTCTATTATGCCAGAGTATTTTTCAGAGGTACGCACAAAATATCACACATCGATGTTGTAAAAAATCATCAACTAATACGATGTTCTACTGTAGGAATTCAACTCGAGCTCCACAATCAATCAATCGACTGAAGGGTATACTAAGCTGATGATGGATATTATTAATAAAAAAATATTTTTAATGCATGACATCATCTAGTTATGTGTTCTTCGACTGTACAATCATTTCTATAATGCTTTAAAGTCTCCAAGATGACTCTCTTTTACTTAACAGGCACACCAAGATTAGCAGAGTACGGAGAATACATAGAGTATAGAGAGTATAGATAGTACATATGCAAAAATCCCCTAAAAATAAGCAATCAGCATCCAAATTATTCTTAATGGATTGTAATGAACATATTTTCTCCAAGCAGGCCAAAGAAATTAGAAAAAAGGCCCAAAATGCTCTGTACTCTCTTGAGAGTACAGAGAGTATAGAGAATACAGATAGCAGAACTTGCTTGAAACCAGGAAGGCCCAAATGGATATTAATATTGGTCAATTATCTTCTGCTTGATTTTCTTCTTACTAAGCGGCTTTTCCGAGTTTTAGTGTTCGGCAGGCTACCTAATGTGTCTAGATTCTGCTTGGAACTTTGGTCTGTTGACTGCCATGTGGTTATCCTTATTAATTGTGGCTTTGAGTTATGGAATTATCCACTATCTTATTCGATTCTTATTTCTTTTGGCACTGCAAGTATATTGGGATATGATGTCATTTCTATGTTGATATATACCATCTATACTGCTAATACTTTCGTGATTTCCTCACTCGGGGGTTATTTCTGGGTCGGGTTGTTGTGGATTATGCATTCTGATATAATGTTGGTTCTGTTTAGGCCATCCCTTTACCACTTTGATTTCTGTTGTTATGCTTGCATATGTGAATGTGGTTGTGCCTTGGTAGCGGTAAGCGTGATTAGTGATGTTGTGTGGTTAGGGTTGTTGTTGGCTATGATTTATGCTATTATGCTTACATTGTCTGGTGTTTATTATCTTAGAAAGGGGAGTTGTGAACCCTTTACCAGTTTTCCCTAGGGGTGTTGTTGGCTAAGATCACAAGTTTTCTATCAAATTGGCTACCATTTTCCCCCATATTTGTAGGTATGATGGTTTGGGATGACTTCACCCATTCCTTGGTTAGTGTGTCTTTGTAACCCTTCCTTTGAAGTTTGGATGCTTATGCCAGCAACTGGCCCAATTTGGTGTGACTAAGCCCGAGCCTCTCTCCACCTATTTCTCCATATCTCTCTCATTACATTATTTTACTTTCAACATAGCTTGTATTCACTTTAACTATGTTACTTCTTCGTTCCAGATGTTCGTAGATTCTGCTTGTTTTTGTGCAGGTTCCTTCTCTTATGTAAGAGAACTTCTGGAGGCATACACTTCCCTTATCCATAAGATTTTCTGCCGATGGTTGGCCATTGCTTGCTCCTTCATTTATTTATACCTTTTGCCTTCTTTCCTCTTTCACATGTTTTGATAGTATTTAGCTAGAGATTTTCTCTCTATCTTTAGCTCTTTAAGCAATAATTATCGAGTTAATCCCCTACTAAGGACCTTGTAATCATTCAACGTGGCAATAAATTTCCCATATTTTACCAAATTTCGATCGATTGATGACTCTACCTTGCTTAAGAGGATGAACTGATTTTCATTGCATGCATTACATAGTTTGATATATACTCTATAAAGCACTCTATATTTTTTGAAATGATTTTTATTGCATGCATTACACAAATTTGATAAGCCTGTATGTTCCTATCAATAAGATTAATAGAACTTAAAGAAAAAAAAAGTGTGTAATGAAGATGATATTAGTACTGATGATATTAGTTTACTAAGTATTTATAAATTTTTCGATAACATTAATTTAATTAAGATGATACTTTGAGTTACTAGATTATTTAAAAAAAATTATCATCTTAAAATAAAGAATTCGCTCCACACTGCCCTCAAAATTTATATTTCTGAATAAGACGTGCTAAGTCTCATGTTCTAGTTTATTTGTCTATTTTATGCACCACATGATCAAGTAGATGGTAGGTTTTAAGAAGCATGATTTCGACAGATAGAAACTAATTTCAGACATTTAAAAAATTCTAGACATTTTTAAGTTCACATGTTAAGTTTAATAATCGTACCCACTTATATTAAGTTCGCATGTTAAGTGGTTTATATTGCTTCTCCTCCATACTTTCAGATTGTGGCATTATGAATGTGACTGCGAATAATGATTTATTGCTAGCGTCCGATTTGACATACCAAGTATCATTCAATCGTAATTTTTAGATATTACATATTACAAATTAATGTAATTAATAATTTTTAGATAATGTAAATTTTAACTTCACTTTTTTAGTTGATCTGAATTTAAATTATGATATAATTTGAATATCAAAATTAAGCATATTTTCTCCAAATAAGTAAAGAAATCATCATAGAAAAATAAACAATATTATATCAATTACTCATGATTAGAAGAGCATAGAGAGTACAGAGAATATAGAGAGTATAGAGAGTACAGAGAATACAGAGAGTATAGACAGCATAAAGAGTATAGAGGGTACAAAGAGTATATAAAGAGTACAGATTGTACACTTTCAAAACTGCTCAGAAAACTCATGAAAAAGGCAACCCAAGAGCCTCCAGACTACTTTAAGATTATAGTAAACAATTCCTCCCCGACCTGCAAAGAAAAAATGGAAAAAAATGGAAAAACTTAAGAAAATAATCTATAGTGTGAGGAGAATACAAAGAGTTCAGCTACAAAATACCTCAAATATTCTATAGAGAGTACAAATGGTACAGAGAGTTCAGATGAAACACATATCATTAAAGCAGCCCAGCATCAACCAAATTACTGCAGGTGATCTCTGCTAAACATATTTTATCCAAAATGAGTATAGAGAGTATAGAGAGTACATAGAGTACAGAGAGACAGAGAGTACAGAGAGTACACATCTCAGTAAAGCATCCCAGCATCAACCAAATTATTACAGGTGATCTCTACTAAACATATTTTATCCAAACTGAGAGAATAGAGAGTACAGAGAGTATAGAGAGTACAGAGAATATAGAGAGTACATATGAAACATATCTCAGTAAAGCAGTCCAGCATCAACCAAATTGCTGCTGGTGATCTCTACTAAACATATTTTATCCAAACTACCCAGAAAAATTAAAAAAAAAATAAAATAAATACTCAGACTCTCTCGTGAGAATACGAGTACAAATGAAACACATCTCAAAAGTAGCTAAGATCAACCAAATTACTGCAGGTGATCTATGATAAACATATTTTATCTAAACTGCCCAGGAAAATTGAAAAAAAATAGAAGAAATACTCTATACTCTCAGGAGAGTATAGAGAGTACAGATGCAGAATAGGTTTAAATTGTACGATGACACCCGATCGCACCAGCCTCTTATTCTTTTACAGTAGTTTTAAATTGCACATTAGAAATGACATACTTTTTCATAGTTTCTAATGGTTGATGCTTTAATGTGTGGCCTAGATGCGTTAGGCTCTTACGATAAAATAACTTTTCTATCCAACTAATTACTCATAACTAAATTTTAAAAAACTCATAATCTCACCATAAAGCTTAGGCTATAATCAAGATAATTAAAAGGTTTAGTAACTCCTTAGTTGTATGGTTGTATGTTTCATATCATGCATCATCTTGAATCACTCTTGTAAAATGAGGACCTCTGTCCTTACACACATTGGGACCACTTGACTCATGAGAGCAACCCCTACTAACGGAGCTTCACCCTCTCTCTCTTTTGATTTGACCAATAATCTATCTCATCATGCATTTAGGCATATAAAAATCATAAACCCTTTGTCTAAATGAGGTGTCAAAAATGAAATAAAACTTGAAAAAAAAAATTTGCATTTGTAGATTAAGTCATATACTCATATCACTCATGCTTTAGTCTCTTAGAGAGTGGGTTTAAGACTTTAGTCTCTTTCTAAATAAATAACTACTCTGGCTATCTTGTAATTCATAAGACCAGACTACATGATTTTAAAATCATAGGAAGAGTTAACTAGCGGCCACTTCATGATGTTATAAGTCCAGAAATCGACGGTTCATCCTCTTGTGGATGTGAACCTTTATGTCCACCTGCCACTTAGATTTAGGTTGTGCTTTAGCTCGTACTAAAGCACCCTAAATTTAGGATCCGAGGTAACTATTTTCTTCGGGCTACAAGCATAAATCCTCACCTCTTAGGCATTTTCACATCCATGTGTTGGTGAATCATAAGCCCTAGCAATCTAATAAAATTTCAACTCAAATAAATAAATCTCTTCACTTTCAAATATATAAAGCTCAATTATAAAATAAATTAGAATGCTCACTAGGCTTTCTGGTATCATGAGCATTTCCTACTCCTCCCTTTGGATTCTAAAAATAAGTCTTCTCTTTGAACTTTCCCACTTAATTTTCCAAACATAACCAATCATTTGATAGTCTAACCTTGAAATCTTTGAAGATGATAATTGTATACTTTAATCAAGAGTATTCTTAGGGAATTATATTCCCTATGATGTAACTAACTATGGAGGCTTGCCTACATAGGAAACTTTAGAACCCAGTTTAATATAAACCCTACTTTATTCATCCATGTAAAGCATGGGAAAAATCTATGGTATATTCGAAGATTCATCATGTCTTAGGAGTCCTTATTAGATGATTAGGTTCATTAAAGGGTGATATATCTATCTTTCGAGATAGTACATCATACCTCAATGTCGTACCCGATCACTTCAATAAGTACCTCCTACGATCTGTGTGGTATCCCCATACATCTGAAAATAATCGCCACAGTTTCATTCCAATCTAAGGTGGTATATTCTAAAGAATCAAAATCATTGGCTAAACACTATGTTTATTACTCATCAGCTTAAACATATTATAGGCATTAGCAATTAAAGGAAGTCAAATATTTCATGGATGGATAGCAAAACTAGTATATAGAGTTAGATAAATTCCATGCTTCTCCATTTGCAAGATGTCACAAGGCACCATTTCTATTTCTATGCTTGACTTGATAATTTATGTCTTCAACGGATTTTTTTTATTTTGAATAATCACTGAAGTCTGAGAATTAATGAAAGTAATAAAAACTTTAACTACCTTTCTCTTTTTTCCTTTTTAACTTTTATAATATTATCCTTCTAGCAAACAACACATCCTGGTAAACCACAAATGTAGAATATCTTTTGATAAGATGTTGCTTTTTGAAATAATTTATAATCTTTATAATATAAATCTAGTATATCTAAAATCAAATGTTTATCTTATCCTTTTATCTTATATGTATTATTAGATAGTGAAATACTTTTGAGAAGATCTCCACAAATAACCCTAATAACATATCAAATGATCTTGCAGTTCATGAGTGTAAACATTTAAAATAAAATGATAGTAATATAAAAAATACGTTTGAAAATGACTTGCATGTAGATATAACACTTATCCAGCATCATCATATAATTTTGAAAGTTTATTTCAACATTTGATGGATCTACATTATGCTCTTCGTGTTCATCTGCTAAATTCAAAGAGACATTATTTAAACTAAAAGTTCCTTCAATAATTCTTTTATATTAACATGTTAAGTTGTTCAACTTCAATTGGTAATTATACTTCATTTATTACATCTTCACTTGTAATTTCATGCTCTTTCCGACACAATTTCAAGCAACATAGATAGCAAAATTTCTTCTAAGAATTAGTGATAATTAACATCACTTATTGAATGAAAGTATTTATTAATGCATAATTTATATGAATACAATTTTTTATGAATTTTTGCTTTGATCGACAAACTCCAAAAAATATTTTATTCGTCTAACATACTCACCACTTCATCTAGATTTGGTCATTAAACTCTTGTCTATTTCAAGTAAAAAATAAAATTCTAAAATCACAGTTGATAATGGATAATTAAATATTTGTAAGATTAGTTCAAACAAAGTTGACAAGATCGTAGTAATTGTAAGATTGATCTTAGTACCTTCTTTCTTATTCTCAAGGATTCATGGTTATAAGTTCGTTTAAATCCCATTGAAAGGGATCTTATAGGAGTAGCATTGGTGATCACTTAAGTGCCCTTACACATTATTCGATCATATACATTATATGTCACTAATCTTCTTCTTAGCTATAATTGATATTTTGACAAAATGCACATCAAATTATGACAAAAACACACATATGCATGTAGGATTATCTCATTAGAACAGTTAAGAAAAATGTAAATTTTGGATTAAAATTTCATTCAACATATTTAATTATTTAATTTGATGATTTTGAATCCCCACAAAATTTCCCAAAGAATGTTTTTTATTTTCAATGATTGAAATAATAAATATGTCAACTATGAAAAAAAAAACATTGCCCAAATAATTCCTGAAAATTTTCATGAAATTCTACACAACTATAAACCAATGGTAATGGAATAATTGTCACATGAATACAACAAATGCTAGAATTAAATTGAGAAATCCAATTTCTTACTAAGGAAAATTCATTTGATCCTAATAGTGCAAAATAAATCAAACTAATTGGCACGATTAGAATTTAATTAATGTAATTAACATTGTCAATATACTTGAGAATTTTTTGACTAACCTAAATCAATTAACTAATAAAAAAATATTAATTTTTAAAAATAAAATATTCAATAAGAAAGCATGAAATTATTATTTTTAAATAGATAACCCTAAGATGCTTCTATGGTTTAAATTTTATTTAATTTGCATCTATGAATCTTTTTATGCAAATATTTTTAAAAAAATTAAAATAGCTAAAATGAGCTATGTATGTTTCAAACTCGGTCCTACTAGCTCTGTGATACTTATGTATGGTCAAATGACACTTATTCATCATCCACGCATAAGATATTATGTTACAATATTTCATACCTCAAAAACTAAAGCCTGTGAAATACCAAAATATATACTTTTATGTGGGAAATAACCTTAATAAGCATAAGGGATAAACTAAAGCCTGTGAAAGGAGTTCATGCACCGCCTATCTGGCTATCCATGACATTTTTAACTTTTATATGAAAAAATGAAGAATCTCATAATCACACTAGAGCAATTGTGTCTCTTGGTTTTTCAAGGCAACTCCGAGGTGTCACATATCATCGTCATATATAGGTCGATGATTTGAAAAAGTTGTAAGAACCTGGAAGTATACTGGAGCTTGAATTTGGGAATGTGCCACCTAATCTGGTTACTTTCTAACCCTAAAATTGGAGAGAACTAAGGCTTGCAAGGGAGTTGCGTACAAATATACAAGTTAGTGGGGGCCACTAGGGGAGAAAGTGAAAGATGTAATTTTCTCTCATCTCCTTAGGAGTATTTATACTTAAAAATTTACTCTTTAAATTCTTTTATAAAAATTTAAAATAAATAAATAAATATATTTTTATCTTTTTTAAAAAATTATATAAATAAAAAGAGAACTCTTTATATTCTAAAAAAAACTTTCCATCTTCTTAAAAAAAACTTTTTGAATTAAAAAAAAATCATCTTTTCGCTTCTCTCTCTCTACGAAAAAAAAGAATTTTCTGCTCTCTCTCTCTCTCTGTTACAAAATTTTCTCTCTCTCTCTCTCTCTCTCGTTACAAAAATAGATGTTCTCTCTCTCTCTCTCTCTCTCTCTATATCGTTTGCTTTTTTTCTCTCTCTCTCTCTCTCTCTCTCTCTCTCTCTCTCTCTCTCTATAACAAAAAATTTTTCTCTCTCTCTCTCTCTATTTGCAAAAAATTTTATATATATATATATCTCTCTCTATATCTCTCTATATATATATAAATATATATATATAGATTTTGCAAAAGATTTTTTATATATATATATATATATATATTTTTGAAAAGAGATTTTATCTATATATATATATATATATATATATATATAACTTTTGCAAAAAAAAAATTTTAATTTATATATAATATATATATATATATATATATAAATAAAGAAAGAAAATAAAGTGTTCCTCTCCTCTCTCTTTCTCGAAAAATATATAAATAATAAGCTATGAATTATTTTTTCTTACAAGCCAAGATATTTTAATAAAGTTATTAATTAATTAATTATACTTAATAAACTTTTTAATTTTAAAAAAAATCATCTTTTCTCTCTCTCGTTACAAAAAAGAAAAAATTTCTTTTTCTCTCTCTCTCTCTCTCTCTCTCTCTCTCTCTCTCCCCTCTCTCTCAAGTTATAAACAAAAGGAAAATAAACTATTCCATCTTTTCTCGTCACCCACTCTCTCTTTTTCTCACGGTATTAAAAAATATAAATAATAAAGTTATTAATTAATTAATTGTACCTAGGTGGCCAAACTTATAATATATATAATAAAACAAATAATAATTTTTTTAAATGATGCACATATCATGTGCCAAAACCAAAACTAATGGAAAAAGAAATAAAATTAAATGTAATATCTAATAAATAAAAAAATTAAAATTAATATAAACTATTTTAAATAAATCTTAATTGTTTCAAGAAAATTAATCGTCAGCGCGAATCTGAGCATTTTTTTGAAATGTTTTGATCAATAAAATTTAAAACTGATCAATATCTATGAGACGAGCATGTAACATCAGCGTATTGACTCGAATCATCTCTCTGAAAATGAATCGATCCGCCAATGGTCACCAAACATATTTATAGTCTCTCCGCTCGAACAATCCAACGAATCAAGATCACCCATTAAGATCATTAAGGCAATCATCACCGTCTAATCATGAGTCTTAATGGTTGGAGTTTTTCATAATTCTAGGCAGCCACTCCAAAATCTATAAATAAATTCTCACCTCCAATCTTAAAGAGAGGAGAGAAACAGATCTTTATAACATCTATCTCATCTTTTCTCTCCTTCGCCCTTATCCAAAGGAAAAATTCTGCCCTTTCTCCTAAAGATCAGGTTGCTCCATCTTCCTCTTTAAACTTCTCAGGTTAAAGATATTATTTCTACACTTAATATTGTTTCCATCTTCTTCTTCCAACTAAGCCCTATCTTTTACATAATAAAGTTCTACATAAGGTTATTTTCCTTAATGGGTTTCATTATATAACCCTAAATATCCATAGTTGGATAATTTTAATGAGATCTCTATAATAAAATTCTAAACACAACATTAATAAAAAAATTATTATTTAGCAAGTCCTAAAAATTTCTCATTCAATAGATTTATTAACTTGTAAAAATATAATATATTTCAAGATGAAATATGCTTTAGCGTCCAAAAATAAGAGGTAAATGATATAGTACAATAAAATTTATTAAGTTAAGTATATATATTGAGGCAATAAAAAATATCTAATTTTATAAAATTAATTTAAAAATAATCTAAATTTTTATTTATAAGTAAATTGAACGTCTCAACGAGACGAGCCCATCAACACTAAAATTAGGTAAACCTAGGTCCAAATGAGCTCAAATCAAGCAGAAAAAGCATACTTAAAGACTTCATTAAACTAACTGGATGGTCAAACGATATTTAAATATGATAATTATAATTAAATTAAGTGGCTCGACGAGACGAATGCAATGAGCCTAAGATCACTTGAATCGAATATCGTTTGGATGGTCAAATCATCAAAAAATCATCTGCAAATGAGGGAATCAATATAAACTCTATCATGGAGTATTTTTTGATTTTGGCTATAATTATCAAAATGTCTCCCTCAAAATCTAATAAATACCTTCATTGAGGAAGAAAATAGAGTAAATTTAAAAGGCAATAGAAGTTAAATTAGTTACATCTTTGTCATCGATTGCGATATTGTCATGTAGAATTTAATGGCATCCATCACATTCTTGACATGCTGTAACGATTCAAGAACTCCCACCGTCTTAGTTTCCAAAATATAATATTGTAATCCCGTTATCGGAAAAGTTGAAACTTTGTAACTCAAACACATATAGTGGAATATTTTGATTAGGTTAGGCCCCGTAATTTTTTTTTCTCCTTTTCAAGAATTTTTTCACATAAAAATTATGAAACTTTTTGTTCTCTTTTCAACTATCTGTATACATATTAGATTTCTATATAAAACTAAGATGTCAAATTTTACTCCACTATAATTTTTTTTTTTGGCATGCAACAAGTTTAATACTTTTTGAAGTTACATTAATTTTAAATTATTTCAAATTTTTTTGAATTTTAATATTTTCGAAGGGCCTTTTCCACTAAGAGAGTATTCGAAGTAGGAATAGAGATTGCCAAGTGATTGTATGCGCATTCAAATAATATGTTATTTGGTGTAACAAATATGAACTTAATTATACGAGTACTGACTAACACTAAAATAACAATTAAATGCAGATAAAATTTAGGTCATTTCGCTTTAAAAATCTTTCGATTTGAATTTATTTTTCTGATCATGTATTGCCTTAGAATAAAAAAAATGTCAGGAAAAATAATATTTTCCATTGTTTTAACCTATAAAATGAGAACGCTTTAACAGATATCGTGCTTCATCACATTGTTTCATATGCATCAATTAATTTTATAGATTTTATTTTTTTTTAATGACTATCACTATATTATTTAACTATAACTTTCTTATTATATTTCAAAATTTTCATGAACTATGACAAACTTTTCAAAATAAATAAATACTCACAACAGTTAAAATAAATTAAAAACTACTTTTCCACAATAATTCTACAACTTAAACAAAAGTACAAACTGCCCTAAACAAGTAAATAGTCTCTTAATTAACAAAATAAACTAATATGAAGCTTTGAAGTTATTACTCATAACAATAAAATTAAGTCACACTAATCATATTCTAAAATCAAACTTTGCAACAAAAGGTATGAATTTGGAGTTACAATATCTATAGGAATCTAATTACTCTTAATGTTATACTAAGAGAAATATAGAAACAGTAGAAATGGCAACAAAACATACAAATTCACTAAGTTAAAAGGAATATTACTCACCAATATTAATACCAAAATGCCATCCTAGAGCTCCCTATGCAGACGCGTCCGCTGAACTGGTTTCCCTTGTAATTTCCGGCAAAGAAGGTTCCTTTTTATTAGAAATAGTCACATTATCTTTAGCCTATGTATCCTTGGAAGGTTCAGAAAGGTCCTCAAGCTGCGTCATAAAAGAACTAAATAATAATATAATCATTCCATAGTATTTAAAAAATAACCAAAAATAAAATAAAATTTCAGATAATAACTATAGTATGCTACTATATCATTTATCATCATTGATCACACTTGATGTCATCCTCATCAATGGTGGCGACCTTCACCCAAGTATTTGGGAGCAATTTTATAAAGGTTCATTTTCCATTTGTTTCTGTTGAGGGGTGATTCAAGAGGCACTAAACCTACTCTATATCACTAGAAGACTACATCATGATTGAGCTCATCATGACTTCGACTCTTATCTCTAGCGCAACTACAAGGCAATAATCATGCAACTAAAAACGATTACTTTGTGCAATAGTAGCATAAGAATTTGTCATAAAAATAAGCTATTTTTTTGATAAAATAATTACAAAAGAAACTCTATTATATTCTACAACAACAACTAATGTGCAAACTCTATTGTCAATGTTCTAACGAAATAAGTTAATTGAACAGGTAACAAATGAGGTAAATGAAGATAAGATCACACTAAAGTGTGATAAGAAGTCACAAGAGAAGACTGGATTATCAAACGATAATTTGGACAAAAGTTGGGTAACATCTTTTCATTTATACAAGTATACTTTCTATATGGCCATCCCAACTAGATTACATAGTTTAACTTCTACTGACATGCAACAAAAGTGTATACAACCAACATTTCTCAAAGACAAAGAGAGCTAGCTTTGATGTTGGTTTCGATTGGCTTCATTTAAGTAGATTCTCATAGTTGAGTGTCCAAAACATCATAAGGGACAACTTCCGTCATTGCGGACTTCAAAATAAAGCTTTAAATGAACCAATGCACTCGATAAACAACTCGAATTCGATTAGATTAATACTAGATCATGTTTGTTCAAATTAGTAAATAAACAAACTTAAATGTTTTTAAAAACTCTAAAGTTAAATAAATCAAATTTGAACTTAGTTTAATTCGTTTATTTATGTTTATGAATAAACTCATTTGTTATTCAATAAATAACTTTTTAAATACTAGATATGAAGCTCGATGATAACTCATATTACAATAACAATAAAATATTATCCCATTTACATGAATCCTTCTCCATTGTCCTATTATGTGTCAAATTCTCTCATTTAATTCAAGATACTAAGGTCAATTTTTACATCTTAACCAAGTCTTTTAGATCTACCTCTACCTTTCTTAACATGCAATTCATGCATCTACTCTCCTCATCAGACGATCGCTTTATGTGGCCAAACCATCTAGACTCTGTCTTATATGCCATAAGCTTCTCAACTTTTTCCTGAACATACTCATTTCGCATTTTATCTCTAAGAGTAAAGCCACTCATCCACCTGAGCATCCTCATCTCTGTAACTTAACTTAGCCTTATGCTTCTCTTTTATTGGCCAACATTCTACACCATAAGTCATTGTAGGTCTTATCACCATCTTATAAAATTTTTCCATAAGTTTAAGTAGAACTTTTCTATCACACAAAATATTCCTCCACTTCAACCATCCAACTTGAATTCTACTAATAACATCTCCATCTATTTCACCATCATTTTGAACAATGAGCCTAAATATCAGATAAATCACTCTTAATAATGACTTGTTCACTTTAATGTCAACCTACCACTAGAACTTCTATAACTAAAATTACACTCCACATATTCACTTTTAGATCTACTTACGAAAACCTTTAGACTAATGTTGACCTCCATAATTCAAGTTTCTCTTGGACTCCCTCTCTGTCTTATCAACAAGAAGAATGTCATTACAAAAGCATACACCAAGGTACATCTTCCGTAAATGCTAAGAACATCCATAACTAAAGCAAAAGATGGGCTTAAATGATGTAATCCAACTGAAATAGGAAAATATTTTATCAAACCTCCTTGTGTTTGGACACAGTAACTTAGTATACATATCATGACTTGAATATAACAATATTAACTCCTTCTCTAGAACTCTCCAAAGAACATCTCTTGAAACTTTATCATAAGCTCTCTAAATCAATAAATATCATATGTAGATCCTCCTTACTTTCTCTATACTCCATAAAACCTCTTAACAAATGTATAGCATCCATAATAGATCTACGGCATGAAACCAAGATTATGAGAAACTTTTTATATCACATCATAACCTATACTCAATTACTCTCTCTATAATTTTAAAGTATGACACATTAACTTAATTCTCTATTTGCATCTTGTGCATCACCTTTATTCTTTAATATAGGAACTAACAAACTCTTCCTCCACTCATCTGGAATCTTTTTAGTCTTTAAGATAACAATAAAAAGATTAGTAAGCCAAAAAATTCATTGATCTCCTAAACATTTCCACAATTCTATTGGAATATCATCGTCTCTTGTTTTCACATTTTATTTTCTTTAAAGCTTCTTTAACTTATTTACTAATCTGACGATAAAATAAATTTTCATTTTTGTTTAGATTAGGTTCTAAAATCAATCATACTTTCAAATCTTTCTTTAAAAAGTTTATCAAAATATCATCCACATATTTTCAATATCATTTTTTTAAGAAAAGTATTTTATTATTTTTCCTTAATACAATAACTGAGCCATTTCTATCTCTTTTTAATTTAACTTATCATCTCTTTCACCTTATTTGGTATCTATCATTGTATAAATCTAAAATTTAAATTTTTCGTCATATATTCTTTCTTAAATTCTATAAGTCACTTTATATTTTTTATTCTCCAAATTTTTACATATAAACCAAGTTTTATAACAATCTTCTTTATTTCTTATCTTTTTATTACACTCACCACACTATTTTTATTAAAAGCTTTTTATTGATTCTCACATCTTTAACAACTTTAATTTCTTATTACTTTTTTTCTAACATTAAATTTCATCATCCCAAATTAAAACTCTTGTAGCTTCTCTTAAAAATAATTTTATTTATGTTCTTTAGGTGTCCCCATAATCTTAGAATAATAATTTGATTTAATTTTTTATACAATCTTTTATCTTAAAATCTAAAACTAACAATCAATGTTAATGCTTACTTATTTCTTGGAATGGCCTTATAATCTTTTGTCTAGCGATTGTTTTTCTTGTCGAAAATAATCAATCAGTATTTTACTAATAAAATTAGTTAATTATACATTTAATAGTAATAGATTATAATTTAATTTCAATAATTTTTATTTTATTAATATTTATTTATTAACCAATTTATTAATTAACTCATCACACAACCATTATCCGCCATATGCGTGATGTGAACTAAATTTCGACATGCATAAGAGATGACAAATTGCAAGAGAAAATCATTTTATTTTTCTTTTAATTTTTTAAAAATCTTATTTAAAAAAAAACTTTAAATCTCAACTGCTTTGAAATCCCATCAATCAATTATAGCTCCAACAAAAAAATCCTAAAAAAAATTAAATTCCCAATTGAATGAAAGTCAACTATTTTGTAGACTTGATATAAATTTATTTTACATGAAATGCTTCTTGTCAATATAAGTAATCATAATTTTTTTTAGCTTTTTTATTTTTTTCAAATTAATTTATTTGTTATTAGTGAAAATGAATATGTATTTGACGCAATTCCTTTTATATTTATTTCAATGAAGTAGTTCATTAGTACTTATTTATGTTAATTGATTGCAAGAAAGTTTACTCACAACTTGTATCATATCTCAATTAATTAAAATAAATTAATTAAAAACTAAATTTAAATTTATTCAATAGCTTGTTTGATTAAATTTATAAATCATTTGTTAAGTCAAATATTTATTCAAATTTTTAATTTGTTTATTAACTCATTGAAGTACTCGTTCAATAAATATAAGCAAACCAAGTACAAATAAAATATAACTACTAAAAATCTTAAACTAAGTATGGACATGCAAGTCAAAGCTCAACTCAAGCTCAAGTCGAACATGAACTTATAATAAAATTAAACTTAGTCCAATCCACGACATACTCAATTTGATTATAGCTTAAAATATCAAATCGAATAGTAAAAACCTTTGTAGTTTACTAGAAATCGACCCTCGTTCATAGCTTATATCCTTCTCTAAAGAAATCACTACCAAGCAAACAAGGTTCACCACACAAGATAAGGTTTGTGCATACTCATTTGCTATTTTCTCAATTGCATCTATTTGCTACTTTTCATCCTTCTCCTCAATGATCTTGTCATTGGCACTCTCGATCAATATCAAGGGTACTCAACATAATGATATTGGTAACAATCACTATGGCAATGTTTATGCCTAGTGAAAGGGGAAGGTTGTGTGTATGTCTACCCTTTGTTTTCATAGCATTAAAGTCGATCTTCAACCAATCGAACATCTCAACAAACACATAAATGTGATTTTCATTGTCTCCAGTTAAGACTTAAATGGGACTCCCAAAGTTAAAAGCTCTATCGGAGTAACCAACAGTAATCATTTGACATCATCGGAGGCCACATCTCACACCAACCTACACTTCTAAAGGTGGGGTGGGCATTGACATGCCGTGAGTGTGGTTGCTTGAATGATGACATGACAATTATTGCCATCACTAATTGAGATAACTCATGAGAGAATATTGACTATAACTTAATCTTCTTTATCTCATTGCTGCTTGAGCTAGAAGAGATTGCCCTCTCTTTAAGGAAAATTCTTGTCTTATCTTATCATCCTATAGGTACTAGCTTGTGGTCCACATGCCAAAAAAAATCTTTTGAGCAAGTACAACCTTTGTGGGAGAAATCCCTTCAAAGAGGTGGGAACATTCTTTACATCCACCTCCACTTTGATATTGTTTGAGGGCTTGGTTAACATTGCCCACCCTATCATTAACCAAATGTAAAAGTATTGCTCCCGCCAATTCTTCCAACTCTAAGTCCATTTGGGAAAGTATACCTTTTGTAAAGATGATTATGAAGTTGTAAAATAGCAACTTTTAAAAACTATTATGGGTATCAAATAATAACTTTTTAATGCTACCACACAATAATAGATGATTGTTAAAATAACTTTCCACCACATAACATCTAAAAAGCAACAAGTAGTTGTCAAATGTAGATGTGATAACAAACCAAAAAACATAGTAAAAAAGCTATCCCAAATAAACCCTCCATCAAGTCATTCGTCATGGACTTGCGAATAGGTAAACTAATTTGCCAACCCAATTCTTACATAAAGCCATCATTCCTCACACAACACAAGAGTTGGGCATAAGCAATGTAAGAATAAGCTAAAAGCCTATTAGTAACATTCACTTATGCTGATAGCAACAACCCATCTAAGACATTTAAAAGTAAGTTGGCAAACAGGTAATGTGTGATATTTTGGGGTAATTTGTTATTTGTATGTATAATGAGATGATATTTTGTGGTATCTCAATTTCTTACTATACAGTATATTAGACCTAAAATCTCAACTATTATTAGGGATACCTAATTTTATTTGAAATATTATGTTCAAGTAAAAATCGGTTTGGAACTCAAATATTTTATTGACCATTATCATGCATATTGGCCCTTCTAGATTGATTTGATTGATGCATTATTTTGTCTAGGAAAGCTTCATCATTTGTTGATTAGAATCTTCAAGTGATTGGCAAGTCAACATTATATTATGAGGTTGATAAGCGCAATCACTAATAAACTACGTTGGTACTGTCATATCATGTGATTAATGCATTATTTTGTTACGATATGATTTATCATTTGTCAGGTTGACAAGTCGACTTTCTTATTCTAGAGTTGATGAGCTCAGTCGCTAAGGTGACATCATGTCTCTCCTATTCTATTTTGACCACCGATGATCCCAATATCAATGCATATCAAATATATTTTGTATGACACTTTTGATGAAGTGATTTGCTCCCTCATTTCTTATATATGATGAGATGGTTGAGTTTGATCATAAATGATCATGACCTTGCTTGTAAGATAGTCAAACATTTTTTTTATCATTTTCCTATGCTAATATGTATATTTTGAATATTTAAGCAAGTAACATTGCTTCCAAAGTATGATAGTTAAATTTTTGTAAACTCACATTTTTTATGCTTTAAATTTTCAATCTAGTGGCCACAAATAATATGGCAATATATTCTATAACTTATTTGTGTTCTAGTAGTCACACCCCCACCCATCTTACAAGCATTTTTAGATATTAAAAATTAGGTGTGTGAAAAGTTGTAGTAGAGCATATATGAAAAACCCTAGACAATCAAGCCTAAAAAGCTTAGAACTTGTGAAAATACATAATTATAAAATAAATATCCTAACTTTACTTTATATCATAGTTTAAATATGTAATAAATGACATATTAGTTCCATTCTTTTAATCATAAAGTATCTTGTCTTGATCATATAAAGATCTGCTAGTATTAAATTAAGAACTATTATATGATAAATTGAGACTTAAAATTTTTTTGAACTCGTTTCTAAGGATTCTCCACTTCTAGGATTTCTCCTTTACAATTGTTTCATCTCCTTACATCCCTCTTCTTGAGACACTCATTTGTCTAACTTTTTTTGGTTATTTTTCTTTTCACCACATCGATTCTCCTTTTAGAACAAATTCTTAAAACCTTCATCATACCCCTCTATATCAACTTGGTATTAGAGCCTCATCTTGCCTCTCACCATTCTCCTAATTGCACTTCTTTGAATAAGATCCAATTCACTTCTCTCTCACAATAGCTTCTATTTAACCTCGCCTCCTAGTCATAGTACCAACGGCATGTTTAATTCCTTGCTTGCTTGCAAAGTGATATTTCTTTGTTGCCACACACAACCTCATCCTTATCCATTATTGTAGTTAACAACATTCCCATATCCCACTACACTCATACATCTAACTCATTCTTCCAACTATGCATGCTTTTGCTACTCTTTGCATTTGTTCTAAGTGGGTCTACAAGCAACACTCAGCACCTACTTGCATCAAAAAGTTTGCCATATTCCCCTTGCACCCTTGCCTACCTCAACAAAACTAAGGGTGTAAATAAAGCTGAGCTTGCTATACATTGTGTTTGGCTCGTTCAAATTATGAGTTGCTTATCATGCTTGATATTGTTAGTAAATATCATGTTTATGTTCAATTTATTCAAACTCCAAAGAATAAGACTCATTTTCAACACAATATTGGCTATAATTATAAACAAAAAAAATGAAATTCCAAGCTTTTTATGAAATAAAATGAGTTCAAAGAATAAGAGTCATGTTTGGCTCACTTACACCCCTAGGCTTGAGTTTTATGACTCATCTCGATACAAGAAAATGCCACGATTCTCAATTTCACTTTTCTAACTCTTGCCAACAATTGAAATACATTTGAGTCAATCTAGTTAAGCACTTAAAAACCTCCAAGCCTCCAAAGTTGTCATTCGAAAGCTAATCATGTTCTTGATAATGGATGGAACTATGAATATTGTGGATATAATGAATTTTGTTCACTTTATTTCTCTACTCTGGGATGATTTCCTATTGATCACCTTATCTTCGGAATGAACTTCCATTCACCCCTCTCCTCTGGAGGGATTTTTACAATTAAAACTTCCAAATCACCATTCAAAAACATTTTAACTCTTTGGAATAGAGTTCTTCCTAACCCAAGGGAATTGATGTAGCATCACTATCAAGTACATGTCCTAAATGTCAAATTTTAAACTGATCTTCTATATTTAATAAAGGGCATATTATTTTCTTCATTTTATACTTTTAAGTATTGTAGTTCTAAGCGAAGATAATGAGTGTTAGACTTATATTAAAGAATAGTATATGATGAATTGAGATTTGTAATTTCATGTGGCCTTCCCTTTGGGGATTCTCCCCCATTAAAGAGTTTCTCCTTTGCTGCTTCATCTCTTTCTCTTTCCTCCTTCCATTTGAGGTGTTCATTCATCTACTTTTTTTACTCATTTGTTCTCTCTATATCTTTGGTTCTCCTATAACGAATCCTTCTAAATCTTTGTTGCACCCACTATATATACGTTTTGACCTTTAAGCAAGGTAAAGCAGATGAAATGTTAGAATGAATATGAAATATTAAGCAATAATGGCGTATAACAGGGATCAATTGTTTTCAACAGACAAAGAAAAAGTACCCCCAAGTTTCTTAAGCTATCAGAGATGTCATCTTGCTGCTGCTGTAGAGTGGTTCTCAGTCCTTGGAAGTCCTGGAGCCAAAAATAGCGATTAAGGATAAGCATCACAAGTTCACAATAACTATAAGTACAACATTCAAAGAACTAAACTGATTTCAGTTGATCGAGATCAGCATTTAGTGTCTTCTTAAGCTCGACCAGTTCCTGCATGGTGAAGAACTATCAAACAAATACAACCATCTAAAATACAAAGCTTCATGAATTAACAATAAGTTGAATTCAAATGAATAGTATACAAGTTACCATAAATAATCTCAAAGAATAATATGAATGACTGTTTTATACAGAATAAAATACATATAATTGCAAAATATGCAGCACCTCGCCAAAACAAACCACCTACTACTTTCCAAACTATAATGCACAATGAAAGCTCAATTGATGCAAGACTAAGGATCAGAATTTTCTAATAAAATTAATGATGTGCAGTATAAATGTATGCAAAAGAATCTAAGGATAACTAATTCAAAAGTCACCAAATAATTCAACTACGTGTTTTCTTTAAGTATAAACCGTTAATATTTGAATTAAATCCAAAACAACAAGAAAATGATCAAAATAATCTTAGAAATTCAGCAATAGATTAAATAATATCACTTCATAATTTTCCAATCCTCATCTTTAATGCCAAAGACATACTCTGCTTATTCAATAATGAGGCCATGAGGGTATCAATACAACCACAAAAATAAGTATTTGAAAGTTCCATTAAATAAAAGAAATAAAGCACGTAGACGTTTGCTGCAAGAAATTACACCACATAGGACCATTGCTTCAAAAACTAATGAGCACTTCCAAAAAATGCTAAAGAATAGGTAAGAAAAAAACTATTCAAGATGCTAGCTCATTTCAGTCATCATCATACCATATCTAATTCCAGCATCCATGAGATATCATCATTTTATATTTTAGCAATATCACAAGATTTCTTCAATGCACTCAATCTTACATGGGAAAAGAATAGTCAATCGAATCAAGAAAACTAGAGAGTATTTATATTGGATTCAAAACTGTAAAGTCAAGGATTATTAAGAAACACAAATGAAAAACAAAACTTAAAAAGACCACCAAAATTTTAGGAGATGAAGAAAAATGATGAAATCTATTTGCCAACTACCAGGATTGATAAAATGATGTTCTCAAAACTGATTTACTATTTCCCAGTCAAAAACAAATTTCACTAAAAGACCCTGTTTCCTTAACTTTAGGTTAATTTAATGTCCAATAACACTCAATGGAGAATTGCATAAAGGTTTTACATCATTATATTATGTAAACCATCTATTAAACTTCCGATACAACTTGATTTGTATAACATAAGTTGAACATTCAGATTGCCCAAAAAGGTCAATAAACAAAATTTCAAGCACATTTGGATTATAAAAATTTAGCAAATTACCTCCTTTGTCTGGTAAAAGTCAGCAAGAGTAGGTTCTTACATGTTCCAAAAAGTTACAAATACTACTAATCAAATGGGCATGTGGGAGAAAAAAAGGTTGTTAGATGTTTAATTCTAGTATTGGACTAATAAGAATAGAAGAAGTTAGAAATGAATTAGTGACTCATGTATTCTATAAATGCTCCTATTACAGAGAAATTAAAGGTGACAGATAAATAAATAATAGTTTTCTCTCCCCTTCTCTGTTGATGCTCTCTTCCGTCTCTTCTTCTTGGAGCTTGGACAAGGTAGAATTGCCTAGTTCTATTGTTATTCTCAACTTCTTTTTCATTTCTGCGGAATGGTTCATATCAATGTCTGCCTTAAAATACAATGTAAATAGTTATAGTTAAAGAATGGTTTATTATTATACAAATTCATGTGCGTTTCAACAGAATTATTAACCAACAAGCTCGCAGAAAGCAGAAAACAAAATGCTAAAAAAAGAACCACATTAGAAAGAGCAGCTTCAGAAGTACTCTCCAAAATTTTCAAAGCAGATCACCAAATCTAACCAAAAGGAGGAATTTAAGCTAAATTTCTACAGCCCAGAGATCCAGATGTGTGAAACATGCACAAAAGAAACAAGGTCTTCCGAGAAACACCTTGCGAAATATCAAGCTTGAGATCTTCGCGCAGCAAAATATTAATAAAATGATGTATCTACAAAAGTCAGAGAATACTAACTTCCTTATACGTCTTGACTTGAGTGTCTAATTTTGATTTCCAGTCTTGCAAATCCTTCAGCGGAAAAAATTTGTTAAAAAAACAGAACATAGATTCTCATATGAAAAAACCAAATCAAAATAGCTGCGAAATGAAATAGATGTATTAGTTACAGGGTCTTCAAACCATACCTGTTTCAAACCTTGCAGCCTAGTCAGCAACTCTGACTGCGATTCGTTCAGTTCCTGCCATGAACTAAAGATCAGGAAATGACTGAAGAAAAGCAAGCGCGAATCTATAATGAATATTGCAAGAGGAGTAAGGGAAATTGCCATCACACCGCTATCTTTAATCCCATAGGACGTAGATCATCTCCCTTCTGGAAGCAAAAAAAAATATCGAATCAAAGTTAGCAACCACCAGGGGATGGAAAATCTTGGTAGAGACAACGGCACGAGCTAAAAAAAATAACCGGAGCATTACGAGAAAATCTAAACTAGATTTCGAGAAGCGTACCGGCGATGCAGAAGTACGAGTCGCGGGAAAAGGAGAAGGGCTCGAAGTGGTGTCTGCCATCGGAGCTCGGCCTAGGCTAGGGTTACAGGATCAGGGAGCGCCCAGGAGAAGAAGAGAACAGGTTTTGAAATGAGATGGAGGCGTGCTCAGTTCAATATTATTATTCGAAAAATTATTAAGCTCAGAGTACGGATATAATTTCAACATAAAACACTCTGAAGCTGTTATGTCTTAATTATAAATTATTATATATTGATCTTATACTATTATATTATTAAGTATATAAATATTATATATTATTATATAATAATATATAATATTATAATTATATATAATATATATTAATTAAGTATCTATGATATTATATTTTTTAAATTTAGACATAGAATTATTACATATAATAATCTATCTCATTATTGAGCATTTATATAAATAATACTCAAGTCTTATATATAAAAGGTATATTACAATAAATATACTAGCTTTAAATTGAAGATCATTTAATTAAAAGCTAAAGCTCTGACCTCCTAGGTTAATGTTACTTACATCATTTAAGATTGAAATAAAATGTTGATCCTTAACTTTCTTGTTACACTATTTATAATGCAATTACTAGTTTTGACTTGCATAACACCAACACCAATAACTTTGTATACTTCATTACTAATGATTTCCTATTAACTTTTTTATATGCCTCTAGTATCAAGTTGTCTCCTCACGCCCATTTATACACATTTTCAACTGTCCAAATAAATAAATTCCTATGTATAACACAAATGAAGATAAATATCAACCTTCTTGACCTTCGCATGCCTTTACACCTAGATGAATCAATAAGAAGTTGATTGACCTTAGATATTTAGGGAAACTTATCTACCCTATAACCTAAACCCAACCTATACTTTCCTTCACAAACCAAATCTCAAATTCATGCCAAACCTAAAAAAATAGACCTAAAACATCTCAAATCCTCTTAGAAAGAACTTAAAATAGCTTATAATATAATTTAGATCTATAATTGGAAATTTTACAATGCTTTAAAATTAAAAAAAATGGTGTACACTTAAAGTGTACAATATCTCAAAAAATTAAAAAAAATACTTAAATCTGAAAGGCACTCACAAGATATAATACCATTTAGATCCATAATAGGAAGTCCCACATTACTTTAAATTTAAAAAAGAGTGTACATTTTAGAGTGTACAGATTGTACACTTGAAAAATACACAAAAATTACCCAAATCCTCTTGGAAAGAACTCAAAACAGCTTATAATATCATTTAGATCCACATTTTGGATGTTTGACAGCACTTTAAATTTAAAAATAAGGTGTATACTCCATAATGTATAGAGTGTACATATAGAAAACTGCACCAACATTATCCAAATCCTCCTAGAAAAAACTCAAAACTGCTTATAATATCATTTAGAAATGACATAGGAAGTCTTGTAGTGTTTTAAAATTTAAAAAATGAGTGTACACTCAAAAGTGTATAGATTGTACATCTCAAAAATAGATAGAAAACAACCCAAATTTTAGGATTTCTCCTTTATAGATGTTTCATCTCCTTACATCCCTCTTCTTGAGACACTCATTTGTATAACTTTTTTAGTTATTTTTTTTTCTTTTCACCATGTTGATTCTCCTTTTAGAATAAATTCTTCAAACCTTCATTGTACCCCTTTATATCAACTTGGTATTAGAGCCTTATCTTGCCCCTCTCTTGCATTCTCCCCAATTGCACTTCTTTGACTAAGATCGAATTCACATCTCTCTCACAATAGGTTCTATTTAACCTTGCCTCCAAGCCATAGTACCAATCGCATATTTAATTTCTTACTTGCTTGCGATGTGATTTTTCCGTGTTGCCACGTGCAACCTCATCCTTGTCCATTATTGTAGTTAACAACATTCTCATATTCCACTACACTCATACATCTAACTTATTCTTCCAACTATGCATGCCTTTGCTACTCTTTGCATTTGTTCTAGGTGGGTCTACTAGTAACACTTAGGACCTACTTGCATCAAGCAAGTTTGCCATATTCCCCTTTCACCCTTGCCCACCTCAACAAAACTAAGAGTGTAACGAAGCTAAACTAAGCAAGCTTGCAATAATTCGATATTGTTAGTAAATATATTGCTTATGTTCAATTTATTCAAGCTCCAAACAATAAGACTCAGTTTGACACAATATTGGCTATAATTATGCACAAAAAATTAAATTCCAAGCTTTTTATGAAATAAAATGAGGACTTCAAAGAATAAGAGTCATGTTTGGTTCACTTACACCCATAAGCTTGAGTCTTACGACTCATCTCAATACAAGAAAATGTCACAATGCTCAATTTCACTTTTCTAACCCTTTCCAACAATTGAAATACATTTGAATCAATCTAGTTAAGCACATAAAAACCTCCAAGCCTCTAAAGTTGTCATTCCAAAGCTAATCATGTTTTTGATAATGGATGGAACTATGGATATTGTGGATATAATGTTTTTTTTTTTTCACTTTATTTCTCTACTAAGGAATGATTTCCCATTGATCACCTTATTTTCGGAATGAACTTCCATTCACTCCTCTCCTCTAGAGAAATTTTATCAACTCTGCAGTACAATTAAAAATCTCCAAATCCCCATTCAAAAATATTTTAACTCTTTGGAATAGAGTTCTTCCTAACCTAAGGAAATTGATGTAGCATCACTATCAAGTACATGTCCTAAATAGTTGATAGTGATGCTACTATCAAGTACATGTCCTAACCCAAGGGAATTGATATGACTCTGAATGTAGCTTCCCACTTAATTTTATTTTAAATTAATTAATTAATTAATTATACTTAGGAGACCAAACTTATAATATATATATAAATAATAAATTAAATTATTATTATTATTATTATTATTATTATTATTATTATTATTATTATTATTATTATTATTAAAAATGATACATATATCTTGTGCAAAATCAAAATTAATAGAAAAAGAAATAAAATTAAATGTAATGTCTAATAAATAAATAAAATTAAATTTAATATAAAGTATTTTGAATAAACATTAATAAATAAAAAAATTATCATTGAGCGAGTTCTAAAAATTTTGCATTCAATAGATTTATTAACTGGTAGGATAGTTAATTTTCTTTTTAAGTTCTTAAGACATGACCTAATTCGGCTTGATAATTAGGAGTGTCAATTCAGAGAAAATATTATATGTGAAATTTGAATATATTTGTAAAAAACTTATTTTCTCCGCGCCTCGCTCTTTCTCAACCTATTAAAAAAATATATATAAATAATAAAGTTATTAATTAATTAATTAATTAATTATACTTAAGAGGCCAAACTTATATATATATATATATATATATATATATATATATATACTTAATTTACTCTTTAAATTCTTTAAAAAAAATCAAAAAATAAATAAATTAATAACTCTTTATCTTTTTAAAAATAAAAGAGAACTCTTCATATTCTAAAAAAAACTTTTCATCTTCTTTAAAAAAAATAAAACTTTTTGAATTAAAAAAAAAATCATCTTTTCGCCTCTCGAGCTCTCTCTCTCTACAAATACCAAAAAAAAAAAAAAAATTTCTGCTCTCTCTCTACTCTCTAATCTCTTATTTATTGCTAAGAAGAATTATACCGCTTGGAATCCATTCAATGCCAAGCAACTGCCTCCATTGATAGCGATGATCTCTCTCTCTCTCTCTCTCTCTCTCTCTCTCTCTCTTATAAAAAAAGAAAATAAACTATTCCGTCTTTTCTTTTTTTTTGGAAGAAGAGAGCCCTCAGCTCAATTATATTCCAAAAGAAGAGATCAGTATAAGGTTACAAAATGAATTCAACAAGTGAATTCAACAAGCGATTCAAAACAAAAACATATAAGGAAACAACATAATAGACAGAAAAGGAAAAGCTAATTACAACTCTTCCTAAAAAAAACTGGTGCAGGACCAATTAGCTTACATACTAGATAATGCACAATACCAAAAGCACCCAAAACAAAACTTACGGCAAGTGATTAGTGTTGTATTTTACTCTGGACTCAGACATCGATCAAAGCCAAGATAGCTCCAACCCGAAAAAAAAAGCGCCAGACGCAACACCCACCATCCGGTTGAAGAAAGAACTCCATCCAAGGTTACTGTGTTGTGCAACCAAGCTGAGCCAAAACAACCAAAAACCGATTGGTAATATATAAGTCATCATCGTCCAGTATCTCGATACGAACAACCACGAGAATCAACCGTACAACCACTTTGGCAAATCAGGTGTAAATCCTGTTCCTCCAACCCAAAAAAATATTCAGAACACTAGCAGGCCAAGAGTCCTTGACTTCCCATCTAGCAGCTTTAAAAGCAATTCGATCCATAATTTGATCGATTAAGACAGTAAGAGAAGAGGCTGAGTAAGTGATGATTCTTTTATTTCTTTCTCGCCATATGCAGTAGACTAAAACAGCAACTGATAAATAGTGAAGCCTTTTAATAATTTTGTGCATCTTGGGTTCCAAACTATTCAAAACTTGTTGTAATGTAGATTGCATTAAAAAAAATTGCCATTAGGAAGAATACTTCTGATCAAATGCATCGAGAAGGGGCACTCAAAGAAGAGGTGAGAGTGAGATTCAGATTCTCTAAGACAAAAATAGCAAGTAGTTTGTATACTTAGTCCTCTTTTAACAAGTAAATCAGATGTCTTTAAACCCCCTAAATAAGCCAAAGAATAGATAGAATTAACACAACACGGATACCATATACCTTTTATACCAATTTAGAAGGCATATTATCAAAGAGAGCCCCTTTAAAGTCACTAGTTGTGGCAGAGTGCTTTGAATCCCATTCAATCCAATCCTCTCCTCCTGCAATAGTAATAGAATCAATAGTAGCAAATAGCAATGAGAATTCTTCAGCAAGCTGTGTAGACAATCTCCATCGGCCCTCCGTAATAAAAGAGCTAAGCTTAGTATCATTATAAATAGATAGGAAGTTTCGGTCATTGGAATCCAAAGATTCAATCATTGTTTTATTAACACACCAAGGATCATATAGGAGAAAAAAGTACCATCCCCAATGTGGTAGGATATTTTGTCACAGCGGTTTGCATATAGTTTCAATTCCTTCCACATAGGAGATTTTGAATGGAATTACTCCAAATGGATCCATATTTCGATTACACCAAATTGCAAAAGAGAGTCCTCGCTTAAGAGTCTTCCACATGGTTTTGATCTTACATAAAGAATTAAGGGAGAAAGCCGAGAGGATTCCAATTCCCCCTTTTTCCTTGGGACGAGAGGTTTTGTCCCAAGATATAGTAGTTAGTTTATTAGAATCCCCATTATGATAGAAAAAGCGTGAAGTGAGAGAGTAAATGCTCTTTAAAACACCCTTTGGAATCATCATAGATCTAAACCAGTATGAAATCAAGTTGTTAACCGAGGATCTAAGTAATTGCAACCTTCCTCCAAGAGACAAAAATTTGCATTTCCAACCAGCAAGCCAACTTTGAAGTTTATCAAATAAGCTAGAGAAGTTTATTAGTTTAGGAGATCCCAAAGTTAGGGGAAGGCCCAAATATTTGATTGGGAAAGTACCCTGAGATATATTAAGAATGATGCATAGAATTTCCACTTCCCTAGAGCCTTTTGAAAAACAAATGAGAGATTTATCATGATTAACCACAAGTCCAGGATATTTTTTAAGCTCTCAAGACAAAATTTCGGAGATCCCACAGGTGAGAATACTAGAGTTAAGTTAAATTCATTCTTCATTGATCGCCACCTATTATCGTCATAGATAGCAGATTCAACTATTGCAGATAACAGCTGATTCAAGAACTCCCACCGTCTTAGTTTCCAAAATATAGTATTGTAATCCCGTTATCAGTAAAGTTGAAACTTTGTAACTCAAACACATATAGTGGAATATTTTGATTAGGCTAGCCTCGTAATTTTTTTCCTCTTTCAGGAGTTTTTCTACATAAAAATTATGAAGTTTCTTGTTCTCTTTTCAACTATTTGTGTAAGTGTTGGATTTCCATATAAAGCTAAGAAGTCAAATTTTACTCACTAATTATATATATATAGATATATATATATATATATATATATATATATATATATATATATATATATATATATTTGCACGCAACAAATTTAATATTTTTTGAAGTTACATTTAATTTTAAATTATTTCAATTTTTTTTTTCCACTGAGAGAGTATTCGAAGTAAGAATAGAGATTGCCAAGTGATTGTATGCGCATTCAAAGAATATGTTATTTGGTGAAAAAAACATGAACTTAATTATACGAGCACTGAATAACACTAAAATAACAATTAAATGCAGAAAGAATTTAGGCCATTTCGCTTTAAAAATCTTTCGATTTGAATTTAGTTTCCTGATCATGTATTGCCTCAGAATAAAAAAAACGTCAGGAAAAATAATATTTTCCATTGTTTTAACCTATAAAATGACGCCTTAATATATGCAAAATTAAGCCTTAACTTATATTTTAGAAAAACAAAATCACAGAAGTAATATTTTGTTTCCAAAAAATACAGTATGCAGCAGTCCATAGCTCCGAAACTCAGATTCACTCAGATCTTTAAAATAAATACTAGGAAAGCAAAACCCACCTGCATGAGAGGCCGAACTTACTTATTTTTTTCAGATCGGTAAATTTATTATATAAATAATTTTATATTAAAATTTAAATTGAATAATAGATAAATCAAAATAAAATTTTATATTTTATTATGATTAATAACTTAAAAATTAATTACAATTTTTTCATCTTATTTTATATTTTTTTTATAATGTTATATAAAAATTTTAATAAAAATCAAACTAAATATTTATTTTTCAATATAAGATATTAAATAATCATTAAATTAGCCTGCTTCAATAATATATATATTATTAGTTTTACATCAATCATCATTATTAGGAATCCATAAAATATATGGATCCATGATATTCCCCGAAAATTCCTCTAAATAAGCACGAATCTTGACGAAAGCAGTCGATCGAAATAAACTCCGATCAAGACTTAAAATATCATTGAAAACTTTGAGACATCGGTTAAATTCAAAAAAGCTCTCAAATATGGAGTGTTTATAGTCAAATCGAGCGTCTCGAGCATTCCAACAAGCCAAAGATCTTACAGATTTCATTTGAGCATTCAAATACACAAAATACATCATATGATCAAAGGAATCATCATGAGCCGTCCAGATGGAGAGTGGTTGGATTTTGCATGTATTTACAGAGACGCCACTCCTCCAATCCTATAAATAGCCTCATTCCTCATATAGGGAGGTCAAGCAAGAGAGAGAGAGAGAGCTCTAAAGATCTTCCAAGCAATCCGTCGCCACTCGACGGTCGTCCACCAGCGGCGCCGATCCTGCTGCCATTGCCAATCTCGCCGTCTATCATCTTACCGATTGCTCGTGATTGCATTGTTCTGCATTTAGAATTATTCCCCGCATTTCTATCGGTGATTGCTCCTCACCATCATCTACTACTAGAATCTATAACCGATCGTTGTCACATACGTTGTTTTCTCATATACAATTCTGTAATCCCGATATTGGGAAGATCTTGTACTCTGAAACAGATATATATAGTGGAAGCTTTTCTTAGGCCAGTGATTTTTTCCCTCTTTTGAGGTTTTTCACGTAAAAAATTTGAGTTTTATTGTTCACTCTTTAAATACCATGTGTGTCTTTGGATTTCACAATGAAGCTAAAGTAATACTTTTACTCGAATCGGTTTTCAGACGCAATAGTTTAGCCCTGTGAGAACTGATTCCCATTATTTTATCTTTGACCAAGTTCCCAAACAAGATCAAAACCACCATCGAGGTGGAGCATTTCAAACTTTTATAATAAGAAAGAAGATTCATTAAACTTGTTCCTTGATTTTGTCGAAACGGGGACAACTCTTAATCTTAGAAGATTGCCCATGTTAATATGGTGAGCATCTAATCGATTACCATCCCAAGAAACAAGTCAAAGTTGGAGAATATTTTCCAATTATACTTATGGAAAAAAAAGACCAAGGTTAAGAAGAAACTTTGGCTATAAGCTCAAACAAATGTTTCAATTTGACCTCTTCCATACAGGTTAACATCATTGGGTAACACTCTGACAAACAACCTAGGATAGGTCAAAAGGTTCTTGGTGGACTTCCTACGACCTCTTCCATAGCGTCATCGAAAAGACTACAAACAACCTAGGATGGGTCAAAAGGTCTTGGTGGACTTCCTACGACCTCTTCCATACAGGTTAACGTCATCGAGCAAAGACTCTGACAAACAACCTAGAATAGGTCAAAAGGTCCTTGGTGGACTTCCTACGACCACACAGGTTAACGTCATCGAGCAAAGACTCTGAAAAATAACCTAGGATGGGTCAAGAGGTCCTTAGTGGGCTTCCCACGGCCTCTTCCACACAGGTTAACGTCATCAGATAACACTTTGACAAACAACCTCGGATGGGTCATAAATCCTTAGCGGATTCAATTCAACCTCTGCCATACAGGTTAACGTCATCGAGCAAAGACTCTGACAAACAACCTAGGATAGGTCAAAAGATCCTTGGTGGACTTCCTATGACCTCTTCCACACAGGTTAACATCATCGAGATTAATACTATGAAAATGCCATCCTGGAGCTCCCTATGCAGACGTGTCCACTGAACTGGTTTCTCTTGTAATTTCCGGTAAAGAAGGTTCCATTTTATCAGAAACAGTCACATTATCTTTAGCCTCTGTATCCTTGGAAGGTTCAGAAAGGTCCTCAAGCTGCATCATAAAAGAACTAAATAATAATACTATCATTCCATAGTATTGAAAAAATAACCAAAAATAAAATAAAATTTCAGATAATAACTATAGCATGCTACTATATCATTTATCATCATTGATCGCACTTGATGTCATCACTTATCAATGGTGGCGACCTTCACCCAAGTATTTGGGAGCAATTTTATAAAGGTTCATTTTCCATTTGTTTCTATTGAGTGATTCAGGAGGCACTAAACCTACTCTATATCACTAGAAGATTACGTCATGATTGAGCTCATCATGACTTCGACTCTTATCTCTAGCGCAACTACAAGGCAATAATCACGCAACTAAAAACGATTACTTTGTGCAACAGTAGCATAAGAATTTGCCATAAAAATAAGCTATTTTTTCGATAAAATAATTACAAAGGAACTCTATTATATTCTACAACAACAACTAATGTGCAAACTCTGTTGCCAACGTTTTGACAGAAATAAGTTAACTAAACAGGTAACAAATGAGATAAATGAAGATAAGATCACACTAAAGTGTGATAAGAAGCCACAAGAGAAGACTGGATTATCAAACGATAATTTGGACAAAGTTGGGTAATATCTTCTCATTTATACAAGTTTACTTTCTATATGGCCATCCCAACTAGATTACATAGTTTAACTTCTACTGACATGCAACAAAAAGTGTATACAACCAACATTTCTCAAAGACAAATAGAGAGAGCTAGCTTTGATGTTGGTTTCGATTGGCTTCATTTAAGTAGATTCTCATAGTTGAGTGTCCAAAACATCATAGGGGACAACTTCCGTCATTGCAGGACAGTTCAAAATAGAGCTTTAAATGAACCAATGCACTCGATGAACAACTCAAATTCGATTAGATTAATACTAGATCATATTTGTTCAAATTAGTAAATAAACAAATTTAAATATTTTAAAAAAACTCTAAAGTTAAATAATCAAATTTGAACTTAGTTTAATTCGTTTATTTATGTTTATGAACAAACTCATTTGTTGTTCAATAAATAACTTTTTAAATACTAGATATGAAGCTCAATGATAAGTCATATATTATTTAAATAAAATATTAAATTAGTTAATTATACATTTAATAGTAATAGATTATAATTTAATTTCAATAGTATTTATTTTATTAATATTTATTTATTAACCAAATTATTAATTAACTCATAACGCAACCATTGTCCGCCATAAGCGCGATGTGAACTAAATTTCAACATGAATAAGAGATGACAAACTGCAACAGAAAATCATTTTATTTTTCTTTTAATTTTTTTTAAATCTTATTTTTAAAAAACTTTAAATCTCAACCGCTTTGAAATCACATTAATCAATTAAGTTTAGCTCCAACAAAAAAAATTCCTAAAAAAAAATTAAATTCCAAATTGAATGAAAGTCAACTGACATAAATTTATTTCACATGAAATTCTTCTTGTCAAGATAAGCAATCATAATTTTTTTTTAGCTTTTTTATTTTTTTCAAATTAATTTATTTGTTATTAGTGAAAATGTATATGTATTTGATGCAATTCTTATTTATTTAATTATTTCAATGAAGTAGTTCATTAGTACTTATTTATGTTAATTGATTGCAAGAAAGTTTACTCACAACTTGTATCATATCTCAATTAATTAAAATAAAGTAATTAAAAACTAAATTTAAATTTATTCAATAGCTTGTTAGATTAAATTTATAAATCATTTGTGAAGTCAAATATTTATTCAAATTTTTAGTTTATTATTAACTCATTGAAGTACTCGTTCAATATATAAGAAAACCAAGTACAAATAAAATATAATTACTAAAAATTTTAAACTAAGTATGGACATGCAAGTCAAAGCTCGACTCAAGCTCAAGCCAAACATGAACTTATAATAAAATTAAACTTAGTCCAATCCACGACATACTCAATTTGATTATAGCTTAAAATATCAAATCTCAGAATAGTAAAAGCCAGGCTGACTTTGTAGTTTGTACTAGAAATCGACCCCTGCTTCATAGCTTATATCCTTCTCTACCTCTAAAGAAATTACCAAGCAAACAAGGTTCTCCACTCAAGATAGGGTTTGTGCATACTCATTTGCTATTTTCTCAATCGCATCTATTTGCTGCTTTTCATCCTTCACCTCCTCAATGATCTTGTCTCATTGGCACTCTCGATCAATATCAAGGATACTCAACACAATGATATTGGTAACAATCATTATGGCAATGTTTATGTCTAGTCAAAGGGGAAGGTTGTGTGTGTGTCTGCCCATTGTTTTCATAGCATTAAAGTCGGTATTCAACCAATCGAACATCTCAACAAACACATAAATGTGATTTTCAATGTCTACGGTTAAGACTTAAATGGGACTCCCAAAGCTAAAAGCTTTATCGGAGCAACCAACAATAATCATTTGACATCATTAGAGGCCACATCTCACACCAACCTACACTTCTAAAGGTGGGGTGGAGCTCTTGTTGACATGCTAGGTGTGTGGGGTTGCTTGAATGATGACATGACAATTATTGCCATCACATATTGAAATAACTCAGATGAGAGAATGTAGACTCTAACTAATCTTCTTTATCTCATTCGCCAAAGCTAGAGGAAATTGCTCTCTCTTTAAAGGAAAATTCTTGTCTTATCTTATCATCCTATATAGGTACTAGCTTGTGGTCCACATTCAAAAAAACTTTGTGGAGCAAGTACAAACTTGCCCCTTATTTGTGTGAGAAATCCCTTCAAAGAGGTGGGAACATTCTTTGCATCCACCTCCACTTTGATATTGTTTGAGGGCTTGGTTAACAATGCCCACCCTATCTTTAACCAAATGTAAAAGTATTGCTCCCACCAATTTTTCACAAACTCTAAGTCCATTTTGGGCAAGTATACCTTTTTGTAAAGATGATTGTGAAGTTATAAAAATAACAACTTTTAAAAAATTATTATGGGTATCAAATAACAATTTTTTTAATGCTACCACACAATAGTAGATGATTGTTAAAAATAACTTTCCGCCACATAACATCTAGAAAGCAACAAGTAGTTGTCAAATGTAGATGTGATAACAGTCAAAAAAATATAATAAAAAAGCTATCACAAATAGACCCTCCATCAAGTCATTCATCATAAGGACTTGTGAATAGGTACACTAATTTGCCAACCCAATTGACACTTCTTACATAAAGCCATCATTCCTCACAACACAACAAAAGAGTTGGGCATGAACAATGTAGAAATAAGCTAAAAGCCTATAGGAACATTCACTTATGCTGATAGCAACAATCCATCTAAGACATTTAAAAGTGAGTTGGCAAACAGGTAATGTGTGATATTTTGGGGTAATTTGTTGTTTGTATGTATCATTGGATGATATTTTGTGGTATCTCAATTTCTTACTTTACTCGCATATTAGAACGAAAAATCGGCTCAACTATGATTAGGGATACCTAATTTTATTTAAAATATTATGTTTAAGTAAAAATGGGTTTGGAAATCAAATATTTTATTGACCATTATCATGCATATTGGCCCTTCTAGACTGATTTGATTGATGCATTATTTTGTCTGGGAAAGCTTTATCATTTGTCGATTAGAATCCTCGAATGATTGGCAAGTCAACATTCTATTATGAGGTTGATAAGCTCAATCACTAATACACCATGCTGGTACTTTCATATTATGTGATTAATGCATTATTTTGTTAAGATATGATTTATCATTTGTCAGGTTGAGAAGTCGACTTTCTTATTCTAGAGTTGGTGAGCTTAATGGCTAAGGTGACATCACGTCTTTGTCTCTATTCTATTTTGACCACTTGTGATGATCTCAAGATCAATGCATATCAAATATATTTTGTATGACACTTTTGATGAAGTGATTTGCTCCCTCATTTATTATATCTGATGAGATGGTTGAGTTTGATCATAAATGACCATGACCTTGCTTGTAAGATAGTCAAACATTTTTTTTTATCATTTTCCCATGCTGATATGGACTAACTACTTTGCCCACCTCCGCCCATAATGGGATACAATGGAGACGAAAGAATCATGTAGCCGACCCCACTTAGTGGGATAAAGCTTGTTGTTGTTGTTGTTGTTTAATTTTCCTATGCTAATATGTATATTTTGAATATTTGAGCAAATCACATTGCTTCCTAAGTAGGTATGATAGATAAATTTTTGAGAACTCACATTTTCTATGCTTTAAATTTTCAAACTAGTGACCACAAATAATATGACAATATATTCTATAATTTGTTTGTGTTCTAGCAATCACACCCATTTTACAAAACATTTTTTGGATATTAAAAATTGGGTGTGTGTGACAAGTTGTAGTAGAGCACATGTGAAAAATCATAGACAATCAAGCCTAAAAAGCTCAGAACTTGTCAAAATACATAATTATAAAATAAATATCCTAAACTTTAACATGTTATAATCATAGTTTAAATATGTAATAAATGACATAATAGTTCCATTCTTTTTAATCATAAAGTGTCTTGCCTTGATATATAAAAGATCTGCTAGTATTAAATTAAGCACTATTATATGATAAATTGATACTTAGAATTTTTTTATGAACTCGTTTCCAAGGATTCTTCCACTTCTAGGATTTCTCCTTTACAATTGTTTCATATCCTTATATCCCTCTTCTTGAGACACTCATTTGTCTAACTTTTTAGTTATTTTTTCTTTTCATCGCATTGAACAAATTCTTCAAAGCCTTCATTGTACCCCTCCATATCAACTTGGTATTAGAGCCTCATCTTGCCTCTCACTTGCATTCTCCCCAATTGCACTTCTTTGAATAAGATCCAATTCACATCTCTCTCACAATAGCTTCTATTTTACCTGCCTCATAGTACCAGCCACATGTTTAATTCCTTACTTGCTTGGAATGTGATTTTTCCTTGTTGCCACACGCAACCTCATCCTTGTCCATTATTGCAGTTAAGAGCATTCTCATATCCCACTTTACTCATACATCTAAATCATTCTTCCAACTATGCATGCCCTTGCTACTCGTCGCATTTGTTCTAAGTGGGTGTACTAGCAACAGTCAACACCTACTTGCATCAAGCAAGTTTGCCATATTCCCCTTGCACTCTTGCCTACCTCAACAAAACTAAGGGTGTAACAAAGCTAAACTAAGCGAGCTTGCTATAAATTGTATTTGGTTCATTCAAATTATGAGTTGCTTATCATGCTTGATATTGTTAGTAAATATCATGTGCTAAAATCAAAATATTAGCCGTCTATGATATGGACTTCTATTGAGGGAATCAAAATATAAACCCTCTATCATATGGACTTCAATTGACGGAATCAATATAAACTTCCCTGCATTACATGGAGAGAGAGAGAGAGAGTTGGCCGGAGAGAGAGCAAGTGGATGATAAACAACTGTTTTTTGTTTTGTTTTTTTGACGCGGAATCCACTCTTAAATTTGATTTGGGTGAATTTGCCCACTCTTAATTTCCTTTTCTTCCTCTTAAAAAATCTGCTCATCCTAAATAAATAACTAATTCTGCCCCTATTTTTATCCTATTAATTTCCATATAAATCCTTAAGAGTGATAAGGAAAAGCAAATCAAAATTAAATTTTGGCTATCATTTAATCGCTTTGAGAGAGAACAGTTTCTTCTTTTTATTTAATAGTGGGGAGAGATATAAAAAATATATTTTAAGTATAATATATTATAATTATACAGATTAATACATAAAAAAAAAAAAAAATTGAAGTTCGTTGCTTAGCGTGGGATTTATGCTAAAACTTGCTCAACATTGAACGCGCGACGCCTTTTGGTCTGTTCACACAGAGCTACTTTTAGAAATTGATTATTTGGCAGCTTCCTGCAGCCCAATAGAGCACGTCGAACGTTCAATGTTGAAATTGACTCCACCTTATTCTGTTCATGTTTTTTTTATTTTTTTGTTTTCAGCATCACGAAACCACAGAAATATAAATTTATTAACTATTAATTATCAATGACGTGGTGATAATCCAAGCATCTTCGTATACAACAGTTATGCCTTTTTATTATTATTATTATTATTATTATTATTATTCAGCATGATTCTCTATTTCTTAGTCACAGCTTTGTCAGATTTCTGATTTTTTTTTTGGAATGGGTATCCACAACCCACGTCTTGTGAGTGGGAATGTCGTTATATTGTCACGAGCTGCGTCGCATTCATCACCACGTGTGCTCGATTGATCTTTGTCAGACTTCCGATTTCAAGAATTTAAGAACTTATCTTTAATTACTAGGTTTGTTAACATCAACATATAAGTAATATTTTGTTTCCAAAAAATACAGTATGCAGCAGTCCATACCACTCAGATCTTTAAAATAAAAATAATAAGCTAAAACTGTACTAGGAAAGCAAAAAACCCACCTGCATGAGAGGCCGAACTTCTTTTTTTTTTTTGTTTTGTTTTTGGATCGGTAAATTTATTATATAAATAATTTTATATTAAAATTTAAATTGAATAATAGATAAATCAAAATAAAATCTTATATTTTATTATGATTAATAACTTAAAATTAATTACAATTTTTTCATCTTATTTTGTATTTTTTTATAATGTTATATAATAATTTTAATAAAAATCAAATTAAATATTTATTTTTCAATATAAGATATTAAATAGTCATTAAATTAGCCTGCTTCAATATATATATATATATATATATATAATTAGTTTTACATTATGATAGTGTTTATCAATCATCATTATTAGGAATCCATAAAGTATATGGATCCAAATTTTGTAAAGGTAGTTGGGGATTCGTTGTCCAGCAGATAAAGTTAGATCCGGACCATGGCTCCTATAAAACCCAAGTTACCCAAGCACAAACCAATTTAACTCATCAACGTGATCAAACTATGGCTTCTTATTCTCTCCGTTCCTTCTCTTTCTCTCCGCTATCGTCTGCCACTTCTTCTAAAACTGAGTATCTGGAAACATTCGATCTCATTTCAAAGCTGTCCTCAGCCCCTCCTCTTCCTAAACTAGCAACCAGCGCCAGCGAAACGAAGGACGTAGAAGACATGCCAGAGTGCGAAGCTCGCCGCCGATAAAGGAGCCGCCTTTGCATGGAAAGTAATGGAGAAGCAAATCTATGCTTCTGACGCTAGTGACCAGCAGAACCGCTTCATGATATGGAAGCAGATCGACGAAGACCGGATATTGCCGGCGATGACAACAGAGGAAATGGCTGCGGCGAATCTGACGTGTGGGCGGCGACTTTTTGGCGGAGAAGGCGAAGCAGGAGAGAGGAAACAGGGTAGAGAACATGGAGGTCTTGAGGTGATGGTGTATAACAGAAAAGGATGGGGTTGTTCGCTTTATCTTACGAGGTGGGATGCGAGTAAAGCTTCTGTGCTGAAGGGAGGAAACTACAGAGAATTTCATCGCCGGAATTACTTCGCCGCCGGCGATCAGGTTGAGATGTGGGCTTTCAGGGATGGAGATGGCAAGCTGTGCTTCGTCATAGGGAACAAGCTTGATCTCGAGATTTCTCTTTAGATATGTACATATGCATTGATGGGATATATATGGAAATGATTTTGATTAATGGAATGTATTGGATGTTTTGGCTTAGTCATGCATTAGTAAATTTAACATTTAAAATTTTATATTTATATATGATATGGCTCTCAAAATACCACCAGTCAAAGCACAAATCTTGATGTTGAAAGCGATATGATTTTGAGTCGAAACAAATCGAGATCAAGCACTTAAAATATCATTAGAATCTTGGACATCAATTAAATCCCAAAAGCTCTCAAATGTGGAGTGTTTATAGTCAAATCGAGTGTCTCAGGCGGATCTAATGAGCCTAAGATCTCATAATTCGACTTCATTTGGGCATCCAAATGCTCAAAATACATCAAATGATCGAAGGAGTCATTCGAGCCGTCCGATCGAGGGGAGTGGTAAGCCTTACATGAGTTTACTAGAATACTCCTCCCATCTATAACAGCTCACTCCTCACATGGGGGCTAAGCTAAGCTAAGTGAAGTGAAGCAAGTGAAGAAGGAAGCTAAAGCAAGTGAAGAAGAACAAGAACCCGAAAGAAGAAGAAGAAGAGTCCAAGCAAGGAAGGAAAAGCAGGAAGAAGGCAAGGAAGAAGAGGAAGAGATCGAGGAAGAAGAGGAAAAGTGAAGTGAGAGGAAGAGAAAGCTCTAAAGCAAGATCGCAAGATCACCACCGCCGCCACGCATCGTTAATTATACGCATTTCCACCGGAAAGATCTCCAACATCGAACTATTATAAAGCGATCGTTACATTTGTCCCTTTCTCAAATAGAATTCAATCCATCGGAAGATTTTGTACTGGATACATAGTGGAATTTTTTCTGCAGGCAGTGGTTTTCCCTCTTTTCGATTTTGTTAAAATTGAGTGTCATGTCGTTCTTTAATTACTGGTCATTAATCAACAAATTAAGGCATAAATTTTTACTCTACCGCAACTGGTTTTCCAGCACGCAACAATATATAATATTTATTATTAAAATTACACAAAAAATTTATATATAAAAATTGCTTTATTTTAAAAAAATTAGTAATAGTAATTATTAATTACTGTTCTTTTTATTTCCCAAATTTTACACTTAATAATATTTATGAATTTATAAATATTTGAAGCTTAGTTTGTAGACATTTCTTCTATTTCCATTAAATAGTTTTGGTTTGGTTTTCATTGTAGGGCAATTTTCATAATTATTAATTTAATTTCTCAATCTAGAATCTCATCAGGTTTAGTTATCTCTATGGGAGAATCAAATTATAAGTGAATTACTAATCGATCCTAATTCTTGATGTGATTTTTATATATATTTTTAAGAAAGTAATGATGATTTAGCAACTTCCCAAATAAATCTCCAATTATATTTCAAATAAAATATTTCATTTGAACTTAAAATTTTATGCTTTTGCATATTTTTAGAATTAATTTTATTTCATTTTTTGATCAATTTTTAATGTATCTCATTATTTGATTTTTTTAATACTATTCCAAAATTAATTATTTCATGTGACATCAATTTAATATTCTTTCAAAGTTAAATTTATATCTTTCACTGTACCCTCCTTAAACTAAGATCTTAATTCAATTGTATGTAACACATCCAATTTTAATGGAAGTCTTTAAATCCCTAACAATAGGCCATAGCTCTTTTATATATCTTATTTCTTCAAACTTTAATATCCAAATTATTATATATATCTCAAAAAATTATAAATTTTCTTTTCATATTATATATATTAAACATCTAACATTATTGTAATCATTTTATGTCTTAATAGTACTTAAGATTTAATTATTTAAAAATACATTTCTTTTTTATAATAACTTTTTGTACATTATCATTTCATTAATCTTCATAATGGAGAAAAAACTTTTTTGCGTTTTCAATGAATATTCGATTGATTTTACTTCCCTGATCATGGATTGCTCAGAATAAATAAAGCGTCAGGAAAATAACATTTTCCATTTTTTAACCTATAAAATGACGCCTTAATATATGTAAAATTATGCCTTAAGTTATATTTTAGAAAACAAAATCACAGAGTAATATTTTGTTTCCAAAAATACAGTATGCAGCTGTCCACAGGTCCGAAACTCAGATTCACTCAGATCTTTAAATAATAAAATAATAAGATAAAACTTATTATAGGAAAGAAAAGCCAAGCTGAAATATGTCTATAAAATCAACCCCAGGAGAAAATATTACGTCCAGAGTCCGCACGTAGCTTTACGTGCGGACTCCAATCCTTGGACGATGCGTGTCCAGCATATTTTTTTCTCGTTTTAGCGCTTAATGGCGCTGTAACTGGACGGACGGCGTTGTAAATGGACGGCGCATTCACGACGCCGTTTATGCTTACCCTGGCCCGACCCGGCCCATCTCGTTCAAACAGGAGAAGAAGCGTCATTGGAATACGCAGGAGGAATTGAAAAGAAATATATATATAGGGTTTATGGTGTATTTTTTCTTGCAAATCGAGCTCAGAGAGAGAAATAGAAAATCTCATTTCTTTTTTACAAAAGAAGCATGAACATGGAGAATGTTGAGGAAATAACGACCAATTTAGCTGATGATGTATTTAAAAAAAATTCATCGGTAATTTTTCTCGTACAATTTTTCTACGGTTTGTTAGTTATTTTATTTAATGTATATTTTCTACACTATTTGGAGTTCTTTGCAAGAGGACTGTGCTTGTTTTAGAAACTACTTTGCATGTGTACTTTCTGTAGTCTCATGAGAGTACTGACCAATTTCATATTATTTTTCATGTGTTCCTAGTCTGTCTGGAGAGAATATGATCATTACATTCCATTAGAAGCAATTTGGAGACTGTTTGGTTGGTTTTACTTTTTAGTGTTATTTTGCATTTGTACTCTTTGTACTCTCTTGAGAGTACAGATGATTTTGGCAATTTTTCTCGCTTTCTTCAGTTGTTGAGATTATGTTCATTACATTCCATTGCAATTTGGAGTCGTTTGGATGATTTTGAGGTTTTTTTTTATCAGCTCTGTACTCTTGTAAGAGTACAGATTATTTTCTCATATTTTTTGAGTTTATTTTAACTAGATGGGGAGAATATGGTCATTACATTCCATTAGAAGTAATTTTCTCGTTGTTTGGTTAAATTATATGGGAGATTTTCATCTGTACTCTCATGAGAGTACAGAGCATTTTGGGCCTTTTTTTCTCAGTTTCTTTGACCTATTTGGAGTAAATATGTTCATTACATTACATTAGGAGCAATTTGGAGGGTGATTGGTTAATTTTTATGGGTGATTTTTCATCTGTACTCTCTTGAGAGTACAGATGACTTTGGCCATTTTTTTCCACTTTCTTTAGCCTTATTGTTTAGATTATATTCATTACATTCCATTGGAAGCAATTTGGAGGTTGTTTAGATAGTTTTTGGGGGTTTTTTTGCATCTGTACTCTCTGTACTCTCTGTACTCTCTATACACTATACTCTCTGTACTCTATGTACTCTCATGAGATTTCAGAGCAGTTTGGGCTTTTTTTTTTCCAATTTCTTTGACTGTTTGGAGTAAATATATTCATTACAATTCATTAAGAAAAATTTAGAGGGTGTTTGGTTCTTTTTTTATGGGAGTTCTACATCTGTACTTTTATACTCTCTTGAGACTACAGATGATTTTGGCCATTTTTCTCACTTTTTTAGCCTGGTTGTTTAGATTATATTCATTACATTCCATTGGAAGTAATTTGGAGGCTGTTTGGATATTTTTTGAGAGATTTATGAATTTGTACTCAAGAGAGTAGAGCATTTTGAGCCTTTTTTTTCAATTTCTTTGGCCTATTTGGAGTAAATATGTTCATTACATTACATTAGGAGTAATTTGGAGGATGATTGGTTAGTTTTTATAGGTGATTTTATAATTGTACTCTCTGTACTCTCTTGAGAGTACAGATGATTTTGGTTATTTTTTCTCACTTTCTTTGGCCTTGTTGTTTAGATTATATTCATTACATTCCATTGGAAGCAATTTGGAGGTTGTTTGGATGATTTTTAGGAGTTTTTTTTTTGCATCTGTACTCTTTGTATTCAGCTCATTTTTGTTCCAGTTTCTTTGGCATGTTTGGAGGGAATATGTTCATTTATTGATCTATTTTACATGTCACATATTTCTGGAGCTATTTGGGCTGATGAATGAGGTCAATCAGCAGTGCAATGATGAATTCGTGATGTCTAATGACCCAAATTTGTGGAAACTCCCACCACTTCGTAACAAAACGGCATATATGCATGACTATGCATATCAAACTGGCTTCAGTGTTCAAAAGGACCATACTAGTTATTGGCCAAATTTTAAGAAATTGAAATCAAAAGATTTTTATGTGCAAAAGCTTTTAAGAAGTCCGCCTAAACGCATAACTTCAAAACTAAAAAAAGGACCGTTGTCCCACATGATTAGATTCTCTATTGATTTGGAGGGGGATTAGATGGTTAAAAAATATACAAAAAGTCATAATCATTCTTTGGCAAAGCCTGCTGACCTACATCTTCTTAGATCACACAGATGCATTTGCGATAAGAAGGTGTCTGTGTTGAAGACAATGATAGAGGCTGAAATTAGAGCAACTAATTCATTCAGCTATCTAACTGAGGAAGTTGGCGGCGTAGGGAATATTGGATTCACTAAAATAGATGCTTTCAATTTCATTCAGAAAGAAAGAAGATCGAGGATTGTCAATGGTGACAGTAATGCATTAATACAACTGTTCAAGGAAAGGCAAGAAACATACGGGATGTTTGCATGGGATGTACAAGTTGATTAGCTAGATTACTCAGTAGGTTTTTTTTGGATCAACGACATGTCTAGGATAGAATATGATTGTTTTAGGGATGTGATAATTTTTGATACAAGCTATCGACTTAATAAATATAATCTTGTTTGTTCCCCTCTTGTTGGAGTGAATCATCACTAGCAAAAATATCTTTTTTGGAGTAGCCTTTTTATCAAAAGAGACAATTGAGTCATTCTCATGGCTATTCCAAATATTTTTTTGGTTGATGAGTGATAGACATCCTATAACAATATTCACTGATCAAGATCAGGCTATAGCGAGAGCTATCGAAATTATATTACCGTATAGTCGTCATAGGTTATGCCAATGACATATTTTAAAGAAAGCTCCTTCCAAGGTTCATTACTTTAATAGTAATAAGAGAGTACAAGGGCTATTTTATACATGCATGAGCAAGTGACTCAGAGGAAGAGTTTGAAGAAGCTTGGTCTACCATGCTAGAAGAAGGAAATTTGCATGATCATGCTTGGCTATCTGAGCTTTATAAAATTAGGTCCACTACATTCAACAAGGATTCATTCTGCATGGGCATCTTGTCAACCCAATATAGTGAGTCCACGAATAATGTATGTCACAGAATCTCTAAACCAATAAGTTCACTCACAGATTATTTCTTGGGGTTGGAGAAGGTTATGGAGACATGGCGCCGGAATGAACATGATGAAGACTTCAAGTGTAGCCAGTCAGCAATTGTTCTTGTTGTTAAGACCAATCCAATTCTAAAATAAGCTGGTATGTTTTATACATGAAAGATTTATACTATGTTTGAGGAGGAATTTTTGCATGGAGTTGGAGGCCTATCAGTAACTGTGTCAGCTGACAGCCCCATGGAGTATTTGGTGAGAAACTTAGAGAAAAAAATTCATCCAAAATATAGACTGTCCATTTCAATGGGACTACCCTAGATGCAACTTGTACTTATAAAAAATTTAAAATGATGGGATTACTTTGTGCCCACTATATTAGAGTTCTTAGTCAGCAAGATGTAGTGTGCATTCCTGATAAGTATCTTCTCATGCGATGGTGTACCAGAACGAAGAGGGATATCTACATCGATAGTGCATCCAGAAAATTAAGAGATGTGGAAAGAAAAAATGGAAATGCTACTGGCATTATTTTTCGGAATCACATAAGTTGATATGCATATTAAATAAGCATCAAGGCACAGGGTAATAAGAGAGCTGAAGACTATATGCTTGGATTCTTAAAAAACTATTTGACGATGTCGACTCTATAATAAGTGGAAATTCTCCTTCAGCTGACAGAGCAGCTAAGAAGAAGAAGTCAACCACAACAGATAAGGGAAAAGACATCTTAAAGGATCTAGTTAAGTAACGTCTAAAGGGTGTTTCCAACGCAAGGCTTAAGGGATATTGAGAGAGTTCCAAGAAAACCAAGACTAATTTTCTATCTGCCTATTAATTTTTAGTATTTTAAATATTATTGTTAATCTTCAAACCATCCTATTTTTGTTATTATAGAAACCAAAGTACAGTCTAACAGTGTTGCAGAACATGTTTCGTCACCAGTTGCAACACCTTTCTCTATTATGCTAGAGTATTTTTCAGAGGTACGCACAGAATATCACACATCGATGTTGTAAAAAATTATCAACTAATACGATGTTCTACTTCAACTCGAGCTCCACAATCAATCAGTCGGCTGAAGGATACACTAAGCTGATGATGGAGATTATTACAAAAATATTTTAATGCATGACATCATTTAGTTATGTGTTCTTCGACTGTACAATCATTTCTATAATGCTTTAAAGTCCCTAAGATGACTCTTTTTATTTAACAGGCACACCAAGATTAGGAGAATATGAAAAATATATAGAGTACAGAGAGTACAGATAGTACATATACAAAAATCCCCTAAAAATAAGCAATCAACATCCAAATTGTTCCTAATGGATTGTAATGAACATATTTCCTCCAAGTAGGCCAAAGAAATTAGAAAAAAAGGCCCAAAATGCTCTGTACTCTCTTGAGAGTACAGAGAGTACAGATTGCATAACTTGCTTGAAACCAGGAAGGCCCAAATGGACATTAATATTGGTCAATTATCTTCTGCTTGATTTTCTTCTTGGCTACTAACTGAGCAATTTTTCTGGAGTTCTGGTGTTCGGCAGGCTACCTAATGTGTCTGGATTCTGCTTGAAACTTTGGTCTATTGACTGCCATGTGGTTATCCTTATTAATTGTGGCTTTGTGGTATGGAATTATCCACTATCTTAATCGATTCTTATTTCTTTTGACACTGCAAGTATATTGGGATATGATGTCATTTCTATGTTGATATATACCATCTGTATTACTGATACTTTCATGATTTCCTCACTAGGGGGTTGTTTTTAGGTCAGGTTGTTGTGGATTATGCATTCTGATATAATGTTGGTTCTGTTTAGGCCATCCCTTTACCACTCTGATTTTTGTTGTTATGCTTGCATATGTGAATGTGGCTATGCCTTGGTAAGCAGGTAACTATGATTAGTGATGTTGTGTGATTAGGGTTATTGTTGGCTATGATTCATGCTGTTATGCTTACATTATCTGGTGTTTATTATCTTAGAAAGGGGAGTTGTGAACCCTTTACCAATTTCCCCTAGGGGTGTTGTTGGCTAAGATCATAAGTTTTCTATCAAATTGGCTACCATTTTCCCCCAGATTTGTAGGCTATGATGGCTGGGATGACTTCACCCATTCCTTGGCTGGTAGTAGCAGGTGTATTGTAACCCTTCCTTTGAAGTTTGGATGCTCATGCCAGCAGCTGCCCCAATTTGGTGTGACTGAGCCTGAGCCTCTCTCCACCTATTTCTCCATATCTCTCTCATTACATTATTTTACTTTCAACATAACTTGTATCACTTTAACTATGTTACTTCTTCGTTCCAAATGTTTGTAGATTCTGCTTGTTTTTGTGCAGGTTCCTTCTCTTATGTAGGAGAACTTCTGGAGGCATACACTTCCCTTATCCATAAGATTTTCTGCCGATGGTTGGCCAATTGCTTGCTCCTTCGCTCTATTTATACCTTTTGCCTTCTTTTCCTCTTTCACATGTTTTGACGGTATTTAGCTAAGAGATTTTCTCTCTATGCTGTTTGTAGCTCTTTAAGCAATAGTTATTGAGTTAATCGCCTACTAAGGACCTTGTAATCATTCGACTGTGGCAATAAAATTTCCCATATTTTACCAAATTTCAGTATCTGATTGATGACTCTACCTTGCTTAAGAGGATGAACTGATTTTCATTGCATGCATTACATAGTTTGATATATACTCTATAAAGTACTCTATATTTTTTTGAAATAATTTTTATTGCATGCATTACACAAATTTGATAAGCCTGTATGTTCCTATTAATAAGATTAATAGAACTTGAAGAAAAAAAGTGTGTAATGAAGATGATATTAGTACTGATGATATTAGTTTACTAAGTATTTATAAATTTGTCGATAACATTAATTTAATTAAGATGATACTTTGAGTTACTAGATTATTTAAAAAAAATTATCATCTTAAAATAAAGAATTTGCTCCACACTACCCTCAAAATTTATATTTTTGAATAAGATGTTGCTAAGCTACATGTTCGGTAGTTTATTTGTTTATTTTATGCACCACATGATCAAGTAGATGATAGGTTTTAAGAAGCATGATTTCGACAGATAGAAACTAATTTTAGACATTTAAAAAATTCTAGCACATTTTTAAGTTCACATGTTAATTTTAATAATCGTACCCACTTATATTAAGTTCACATGTTAAGTGGTTTATATTGCTTCTCCTCCATACTTTTAGATTGTGGCATTATGAATGTGACTGCGAATAATGGTTTATTACTAGCATCCGATTTGACATACCAAGTATCATTCAATCGTAATTTTTAGATATTACACATTACAAATTACTATAATTAATAATTTTTAGATAATGTAAATTTTAACTTCACTTTTTTAGTTGATCTGAATTTAAATTATGATATAATTTGAATATCAAAATTAAGCATATTTTCTCCAAACAAGTAAAAAAATCATCATAAAAAAATAAATATTATTTTATCAATTGCCCATGATTAGAAGAGCATAGAGAGTACAGAGAATATAGAGAGTACAGAGAGTACAGAGAGTATAGACAACATAAAGAGTATAGAGGGTACAAAGAGTATATAGAGAGTACAGATGGTACACTTTCAAAACTACTCAGAAAACTCATGAAAAAGGCAACCCAAGAGCCTCCAGACTACTTTAAGATTATAGTTAACAATTCCTCCCCGACCTGCAAAGAAAAAATGGAAAAAATGGAAAAACTAAAGAAAATAATCTGTAGTGTGAGGAGAATACAAAGAGTTCAGCTACAAAACACCTCAAATATTCTATAGAGAGTATAGATGGTACAGAGAGTTCAAATGAAATACATCTCATTAAAGATGCCCAGCATCAACCAAATTACTGCAGGTGATCTCTGCTAAACATATTTTATCCAAAATGAGTATAGAGAGTACATAGAGTACAGAGAATATACATCTCAGTAAAGCATCCCAGCATCAACCAAATTATGTGTGATCTCAAATATATTTTATCCAAACGAGAGAAGAGAGAGAGTATAGAGTACAGAGTACAGAGTACATATGAAATATATCTTAGTAAGCACCCAAAGATCAACCAAATTGCTGGTGATTTAATAATCATATTTATCCAAACTACTAAAGAAAATTGAAAAAAAATAAAGAAATACTATTCGTGAGATACTACCGTGAAAATTGAAAAAAAAATAAGAAATACTCGTGAGAGTATAGAGTATGATACGTAAGTTAAGAAATCTAACAATGAGGTTCCTAGCAACCCAGCTGATTGAAGAGAGCTTAGACAGACAACCCAGCTGATTGAAGAGAGCTTAGATAAGCAACCCAGATCCAAAAAATTATTTTAAATGGTATTTACACAAGATATTATATCCAAACTGCCCTGAATAAATGAAAAAAAATAAGGAAACTTAATGTTAGCTGGAGTACAGAGAGCACACCTGCAAAACTGGAGAACATGAACAAATTGTGCACATGCTATCTCTAGAAAAGGTTTAAGACAATAAATAATAGCTTGTAAAATAGGTGATTGCAAAATATCAAACTTCAAATGTACGCTCGCCTTTTTTTTTCAATCCCAAATAAAAGATAGCGCAAACGAACTCAGCTCTAAATATATTCATCTTCTTGGGACAGTCATGGTGGTCAGCCCAGTTCACTAGGGGTTTGCAGATTGCTGCCTCTATGTACTTATAGATAAACATCCTGCAGTCAACACTATTATCTTGTACTGACAGCCCACTCACCATTTCGATTGGCCATTTTATGGGATCGCTCGCAAAAGACTGGCCAGCATCTTCAACAAGTAATTTGATCTGAATAGCAAGAAGTATAGTCAATAAGTTGGTCAAAAAAAAAATAGTTTAGGGGAACCAAATTAAAAACTGTTCTTACAATCTCAGAAAGAATGGTCTTATGGGTTGGTTTTGGTAATGACTCATAAAAATACCAGACCCCTAAATTAATATGCCCAACCAGGAGTATCCAGTGTTGATTATCTATAATTGAAAGTAAGAGTAGCTCAGCCCTTGACACACTGTGTGTGACATGTTGGATGAATATTTTGCTTTCCTTCTTTAGGCCATATTTCGCATAACTCTGCAAGAAAAGAAGAGAACGTTTATAAATTCTAGCTTCTATCTATACAAACAAGGATTAAATTATAATACCCTGCATTTCTGTGGGGTAACATACCCAATGCAGGCATGAAATATAAAAATGGGGGACATACAGCCCCAGATAGAGTGAATACTTCTCGGTCAGTATGAAGGCGAAGGCATCAACATGTGCATCTGAGAGATACTGATCTGTCAGCAACTCATCAATCTGCCCTCATGCAATAATGATATTTCCAGCCGCAAATACTGTATCACCCCTGCAAGTGAGAAATATTTGAAAGCGAGCTTAATTAAACAAATTGATTATTTTATGTATGAAGATGGAGTTGACTGAAGAATGTAATATTTGTCCTCAAATTGAGAGCATGACGTGTCAATAAGCTAGAGCATCGGCTTAGGCAGGACATCTCTGGATGAGAAGTCAACAAAATGATGTGCCTCTACTGGCTACAATGAAATTATTGATGATGAAAGTTATTGATGAAGAGCTAGATTCATTGTGAATTAAGGATCGATCCGCTGAGATGATGCATACCTTCGACTGATGCTCCTCCACCACAGTGATAGTAGTCTGTGGGTCATCTACTTTTATTGGCTCATCTTTGCGAACCTATAAAAAAATTTAGTGAAATCTATTTCTATTTTCTTAAATTTTAAAAAAAAGTAACTTAATACCTCGTATCTGCCGCCTTCGGAGGCCACCACATCACTTATTCTCGTGATCGACTTCAGAAAGTCTGTGTGAAGGGGGAAGAAATAACTTTCCTCTTCCTCATCTGCCGAGCCTTCACACCACGCTCAATGCTATAGATTAAAGGCTTTGCAGCATCTTCATATGCAGTGGAGGCCTCCACAAGAGCTTTCCCTATGGTGGACTCCACAGGAGCTTCCCAAGTGAAAGTATCCAGAGGGGCTTCCCAAGTGGAAGTACCCGCAGGGGTAGCAGCTGTAGTTAACTCCACATGTGACATCCCTGTGGTAGCCTCCACAAGGGAAGCTCCTGTGGTAGCCTCCACATGAGCTTCCCCTATGGTGGACTCCACAGGGCATCCCTAGTGTAGGCTACCACACGGGATTCCCAAGTAGAAGTATCCACAGGGGTAGCCTCCACAGGGGAAGCTCCTGTGATAGCCTCCATAGGTGCTGCCCCAATGACTGCCTCATCAAGAGTTTCCCCTGTGGTCACCTCCACAGGAGCTTCCCCCACACTAGGGATGTTGGACTGCCCGAAAACATCCTCGATAGCAGCAACCCTCAAATCAATCCCATATATTCTCTCTGTTATTGTTGCTTGAAAAGATGATATTGTATCTTTCAAGTATTTGAAACCTGCAAGTATCCTCTCTACCGCAGAGCCATCTGTGGGGGTAGTAGCAGAGAGAAGGCTAGATACATTGGACATAGGAGAATATCGAGGAGAGACATATGGAGATTCAGTGGGGGCTGAACTTAGTGGACTTAGAATGGGACTGCTATCTGGCTCGACATGTGTTGTATGTTGGGCAGAGGACAATGATTCAAGGAGCCAGGTCTCCTCTTCTAATATGTCCTTGAATGAAAGCCAAACCTGTGTTAAACCGATAAGAAAATGTGATGACATACAATATAAATAAATTCATTCTTATATAAACTAAGTTGGGCAGGGGACAATGATTCAAGGAGCCAAGTCTCCTCGTCTAATATGTCCTCGAATGAAAGACAGACCTGTGTTAAACCGATAAGAAAATGTGATGACATACAGTATAAATAAATATATTCTTATATGAACTAAGTGATATTATTATATGTCACTGGTGTCCTCCCAAACCAGTGAAAGCATCATCTGGAAACTTTATTTTTGGCCATCGCAGCATACGTGATTTTGCAGATAGAAATGACGGCCTTATGATACTTATGTGCTCGGGTCTAGATCTATAATGAATATTTAAAATAGTTAACTTCAATGCATTAAATAACACATAACTGAAGATATAGAACATACCATAAGAAGAGTGACAAAGACACTCATGTACCCGACTGCCCTCTGGGTCTGAGTCTTTGATGTAATACCATCAAATTGTGAAACTAGAAAGGCCCAAATGGCCTCTGCCCAGTTGTATTCAACAAATTTATCTATGTCATCGGTGTAGGAAATTAATTCTGATGCCACCCTATAATTGTGATATACAAAAAAAAAGATTTGACAGCAGAAAATGTATGTACAACTGCACAAATTATGCCGCAGGCAACAAGCTATCTAAATGCTCAAGTTTATTCTTATAGTCCACTGAACTGAACTGCGACTGCGGGAATTTTTGCCATAAGACCTATAATTTCTGTAACTTTATCGGGGGTGAAAGGAATGCACTGCCCACCCAGAAAGAAAGTTTGTTTCTCTATGTCCCAGCAAGACAGGATTAAGGTAATGACAATTGAGTCTTACTGAATTCTGTGAAATCTAATGAATTGATGCAGATGAAGCCTCTTTAAAATGTCAATGACTTCATCTGTAAAGCATGATGCAATATTATCAAACTCTTTCTAGCGTGGTAGGCTCACATCTCAAGTTATCCTTTTCCCATACATGATAAACTTCAAAAAGAAAAGTCAGTTAATGAGAGTACAAATGCAAATCACTCATAAAAACCAAGCAAACAACCTCCAAATTATTCCTAATGGATTGTAATAAACATATTTACTCCAAACAGGCCAAAGAAATTGAAAAAAAGGCCCAAAATGCTCTGTACTCCCATGAGAATACAAAGAGTACGTAGAGTACAGATGTAAAAAACTCCCCAAAACTATCCAAACAGCCTCCAAATTGCTTCCAATGGAATGTAATGAGCATAATCTAAACAACCATGCCAAACAAAGTGGAAAAATGACCAAAGTCATATGTACTCTCAAGAGAGTACAGATGAAAAATAACACTAAAAAAATAACCAATCACCCTCCAAATTGCTCCTAATGTAATATAATGAACATATTTACTCCAAACAGGCCAAAGAAACGAAAAAAAGGCCCTAAATGCTTTGTACTCTCATGAGAGTACAAAGAGTATAGAAGAAAATCTCTCATATAATTTAACCAAACAGCCAGAAATTTGCTTCTAATGGAATGTAATGACCATATTCTCCCCATCCAGGCAAAATAAACTGGAAAAATATGAGCAAATTATCTGTACTCTCATGAGAGTAGAGAGAGTACAGATGCATAAATCTCCTAAAACCATCCAAGCAACCTCCAAATTACTTCAAATGGATTGTAATGAACATAGTCTAAACAACAAGGCCAAAGAAAGTGGAAAAAATGGCCAAAGTCACCTGTACTCTCAAGAGAGTACAGAGAGTACAGATGCAAGAAAACACTAAAAAAATAATCAATCACCCTCCAAATTACTTCTAATATAATGTAATGAACATATTTACTCCAAACATGCCAAAGAAATTGGAAAAACAGGCCCAAAATGCTTTGTACTCTCTTGAAAGTATAGAGAGTACAGAGTATAGAGAGTACAGAGAGTACAAATACAGAAATCCCCTAAAATACATCTAAATAACCACCAAATTACTTTCAATAAAATGTAATGAACATAATCTAAGCAGCCAGGCCAAAGAAAGTGGGAAAAAATGACCAAAATCATATGTACTCTCAAGAAAGTACAGAGAGTACAGATGCAGAACTCCCCTAAAAAAATAACCAAACAGCCTCCAAGTTATTCCTAATGGATTGTAATGAACATATTTACTCTAAACAGGCCAAAAAAACTAGAAAAAAAATTCCCAAACTACTCTGAACTCTCATGAGAGTACAGAGAGTACAAAATATAGAGAGTACAGAGAGTACAGATGCAGAAATCCCCCAAAAAATTTCAAAACAGCTTTTATATTGCTTTCAATAGAATGTAATGAACATAATCTAAGCAGTCAGGCCAAAGAAAGTGGGAAAAATAGCCAAAATCATCTGTACTCTCAAGAGAGTACAAAGAATACAAATGCAGAACTCCCCTAAAAAACTAACCAAACAGCCTCCAAATTATTCCTAATGGATTATAATGAATAAATTTACTCCAAACATGCTAAAAAAACTAGAAAATAATGCCCAAAATACTATGTACTCTCATGAGAGTACAAAGAGCACAGATGTAAAAAAAATCCCCAAAACCATCCAAACAGCCTATTATAAAAAATTCTTTTTTTTTTACTGACTATCACTATATTATTTAACTATAACTTCCTTATTATATTTCAAAATTTTCATGAACTATGACAAATTTTTCAAAATAAATAAATACTCACAACAGTTAAAATAAAATAAAAAACTACTTTCCCAAAATAATTCTATAATTTAAAAAAAAAGTGCAAACTGCCCTAAACAAGCAAATAGTCTCTTAATTAACAAAATAAATAAATATGAAGCTTTGAAGTTATTACTCATAACAATAAAATTAAGTCACACTAATCATATTCTAAAATCAAGCTTTACAGCAAAAATGTATGAATTTGGAGAGTTCCAATATCTATAGGAATCTAATTACTCTTAATGTTATACTAAGAGAAACATAGAAACGGTAAAAATAGTAGCAAAACATACAAATACACTAAAGTTAAAAAGGGATTATGCTTAAGAGGGTGTTTAAAATAAATATAAATGATATATATATATATATATAACTATTTGGGATTATATATATGTTTAGCTAATCTATATTTTTCTTGTGTAGTTAGATTTACTTTACCTACAAGAATGTAATTTTACAATAGAAATTAAGATTAGTGCTATGAGGGATTATGATGAGTAGTGGCCAGAAGGCTTTGTTCAGGGTTGCCCTGTAATGCCTTTGATGCAAGAACATCCAAATAAAAAAAATAAATTGAGATATGAAGAACGAAAACCTCCAAAGCATTTAATAAACTTGTAATTATTCTTTCATATACTAGGTTGTATAAGGGTAGAGCTCGTCTACCCATCTTTTCTTTTCCGAGTTGTACAATGGCACACAATCGCACTGGCCTCTTATTATTTTATGTTAGTTATAAAATTGATTGATGATTTATTTAAATTGCACATTAGAAATGACATATTTTTTCATAGTTTCTTATAATTGATGCTTTAATGTGTAGCCTGGATGCATCAGGCTCTTAGGATAAAATAATTTTTCTATCCAACTAATCACTCATAATTAAATTTTAAATAACTCATAATCTCACCATAAAGCTTAAGCTATAATCAAGATAATTAAAAGATTTAACAACTCCTTAGCTGTATGGTAGTATGTTTGACATCATGAATCATCTTGAATCACTCTTGCAAAATGAGGGCCTTTGTCCTTACACACATAGGGATCACTTAAAGAGCAACCCCTACTAACGGAGCTTCACCTCTTTCTCTTTTGATTTGGCCAATAATCTACCTCATCATGCATTTAGACATATAAAAATCCTAAACTCTGTCTAAATAAGGTGTCAAAAATGAAATAAAACTTTAAAAAAAAATTTAAATTTGTAGATTAAGTCATATACTCATATCACTCATGATCTAGTCTCTTAGGGAGTAGGTTTAATACTTTAGTCTCTTTCTAAATAAATAACTATCCTAACTATCATATAATTCATAAGACCAGACTACATGGTTTTAATATCGTAGGAAGAGTCAGCCAGTGGTCACTTCATGCGGTTATAAGTCCAGAAGTCGAACGGTTCATCCTCTTGTGGACGTGAACCTTTATGTCCACCTATCGCTTAGATTTAGGTTGTGCTTTAGCTCGTACTAAAGCTCCCTATATTTAGGATCTGAGGTAATTGTTTTCTTCGAGCTACAAGCATAAATCCTCACCTCTTAGGTATTTTCACAACCATGTGTTGGTGAATCATAAGCCCTAGCAATCTAATCAAATTCAACTCAAATAAATAAATCTCTTCACTTTCAAATATATAAAGCCCAATCATAGAATAGATTGAAATGCTCAATAAGATTCCTAGTATCATGAGCATTTCCTACTTCCTCTCTTTGGATTCCAAAAATAAGTCTTCTCTTTGAACTTTCCCACTTAATTTTCTAAACATAACCAATCATTTGATAGTCTAACCTTAAAATCTTTGAAGATGATAATTGTGTACTTTAATCAAGAGTATTCTTAGGGAATTATGTTCCCTATGATGTAACTAATTATAGAGACTTGCCTCTATAGGGAACTTTAGAACCCGGTTTAAAACAAACCCTACTTTATTCATCCATATAAAATAGGAGAAAAATCTATGGTATATTTGAAGACTCATCATATCTTAGGAGTCCTTATTAGGTGATTAGGTTCATTAAAGGGTGATACTTTTATCTTTCAAAATAGTACATCATACATCAATGTCATACCCGATCACTTTAATAAGTACCTCCTACGATTTATGTGGTATCCCCCATACATCCAAAAATAAATACCACAGTTTCAGTCCAATCTAAGGTGGTATATTATAAAAAATCAAAATCATTAGCTAAACACTATGTTTATTACTCATCAGCTTAAACAGATTATAAGCATTAGCAGTTAAAGGAAGTCAAATATTTCATGGATGGATAGCAAAACTAGTATATAGAGAGTTAGATGAATTCCATGCTTCTCCATTTGCAAGATGTCACAAGGCACCATTTCTATTTCTATGCTTAGCTTGACAATTTGCGTCTTCAATAGCTTTTTTTTATTTTGAATAATCAGTCCGAGAATTAATGAAAGTAATAAAAACTTTAGCTACCTTTCTCTTTTTTCCTTTTTAACTTTTATAATATTATCCTTCTAGCTAACAACACATCCTGGTAAACCATAAACGTAGAATATCTTTTGATCAGATGTTGTTTTTTGAAATAATTTGTAATCTTTATAATATAAATCTAGTATATCTAAAATCAAATGTTTATGTTATTCTTTTTATCTTATATGTATTCTTAGATAGTGAAATACCTTTGAGAAGACCTCCACAAATAACCCTAACAACATATCAAATGATCTTGCAGTTCATGAGTGTAAACATTTCAATTAAAATGATAGTAATATAAAAAATAAGTTTGAAAATGACTTGCATGTAGATATAACACTTATCCAGCATCATCATCTAATTTTGAAAGTTTATTTCAACATCTGATGGATCTACATTATGCTCATCGTGTTCATCCGCTAAATTCAAAGAGACATTATTTAAACTAAAAGTTACTTCAATGATTCTTTTATGTTAAACATGTTAAGTTGTTCAACTTCAATTGGTATTTATACTTCATTTATTTCATCTTCACTTGTAATTTCATGCTCTTTCCTACACCAGTTTCAAGCAACATAGCTAGCAAAAATTTCTTCTAAGAATTAGTGATCATTAACATCACTTATTGAATGAAAGTATTTATTAATGCGTGATTTATATGAATACAATTTTTTTTTGAATTTTTTCTTTGACTGACAAACTCCAAAAAAATATTTTATTCCTCTAACATACTCACCGCTTCATCTAGATTTGGCCATTAAACTCTTGTCTATTTCAAGTAGAAAATACAACTCTAAAATCACAATTGATAATGGATAATTAAATATTTGTAAGATTAGTTCAAACAAAGTTCACAAGATCCTAGTAATTGTAAGATTGATCTTAGTACATTCTTTCTTATTCTCAAGGATTCATGGTTATAAGTTTGTTTAAATCCCATTGAAAGGGATCTTATAGGAGTAGCATTGGTGATCACTTAAGTGCCCTTACACATTATTTGAACATATACATTATATGTCACTAATCTTCTTCTTAGCTATAGTTGATATTTTGACAAAATGCACACCAAATTATGACAAAAATACGCAGATGCGTGTAGGATTATCTCGTTAGAACAGTTAAGAAAAATGTAAAATTGTGGATTGAAATTTCATTCAACACATTTAATTATTTAATTTGATGATTTTGAATCCCCACAAAATTTCCCAAAGAATGTTTTTCTTATTTTCAATGATATTATGTTACAATATTTCATACCTCAAAAACAATGGTCAACAAAGGAGGAGAAATGTATGAGCAAATTTTGGTGACCACTGGTATGCATTTGCGGCTAGAGGATGAAGTAGATGAGAGAGTAGATTTGATTGCAGCATTATATTATAGCAGACAAAATTACTGCTAATATAGATTTATAGCAACGGTTTAAACCATCATAAATAACAAAAACTTATTAAATTAAGTTTAAGTTATAGTGATTTAAATCACTACTATTGGTTTACTTTTATAGTGATTTTTTAATCCACTATAATAATTATCTAAAATAGTGAATTTTAATAGTGATGTTGAAATAAATTCTCTCTCTCTCTCTCGTTAAAAAAACAAAAGAATTTTATCCTCTCTCTCTCTCTCGTTAAAAAAACAAAAGAATTTTCTCCGTTCTCTCTCTCTCTCTCACGTTATAAAAAAGGAAAATAAAGTATTCCGTTTTTTCTCCTACCCCTCTCTCTCTCTCTCTCTCTCTCTCTCTCATTCTCACGCTATTAAAAATTATTAATTAATTTATTAATTATACTTACGAAGCCAAAGATAAATTTTTAATAAAGTTTTTAATTAATTATTTAATTATACTTAGGAGGCCAAACTTTTAAATTTTTTAAAAAATCATCTTTTCTCCTCTCTCTCTCTCTCTCTCATTTATTGGAAAGAAGATTATTTCATTCAATGCCAAGCAATTGCCCTTGGCTATTGCTATCGACGGATTATTGGAGTCCGCATATTACGCACCGCACATAATATTTTCTCTTTTTTTATGATATTAAAAAAATATAAATAATAAAGTTATTATTTAATTAATTAATTAGTTAATTGTACCTAGGTGGCCAAACTTATAATATATATAATAAAACAAATAATAAATTTTTTAAATGATGCACATATCAAGTGCCAAAATCAAAACTAATAGAAAAAGAAATAAAATTTAATGTAATATCTAATAAATAAAAAAATTAAAATTAATATAAACTGTTTTGAATAAATCTTAATAAAAAAATTATTATTTAGCAAGTCCTAAAAAAATTTATTATTTAGCAAGTCCTAAAAATCATCTTTTCTCTCTCTCTCTCTCTCTCTCATTTATCAAATTTTAGCTAAAACATTTTAACTTAATTTTTTTTAAACCGCATGTCGACATGGAGAGAGAGAGAGAGAGAGAGAGAGAGAGGTCAGGAATAATGAAGTCAAAAATTGCATCACCAAGAAAGAAGAGGAGAAAAGCAAAATTTTTAAAATAGTCATATTCTTAATCTTAATTAGTAATTTAGATATCAAAATTTTTTTTTATGAAAATATGTCTATCCGTACGACGGACGACTGTCGTCGATGCGGATGCCACGTCGGTGCTAGACGTCCGTCAAATTAAAATAAAAAAATAAATAAATATTTTTTTTTATTTACGTATTTTTATATGCATTAATAATTAAATAAATAAATAATTTTTAATAAATAAATAATTAAGTATATATATATAATAATTTTTAATGCATATATATTTCTCCTGATTAAATATAAATTATTATTTATTTTTTTATATATTTATATTTTTTATATTTTTTTATTATTATTATTTTAGTTTTTTTATACTTTTATATTTTATATTATTTTATATTTTTATATTTTTATATTTTTTATATTTTATTATTTTATATTTTTATATTTTGTATTTTTTGTTATTATTATTTTTTTTTATTTTTATTTTATATTCTATTTTATATTTTATATATTTTAATATTTTTATATATTTTATATTTTATATTATTATTTTTAATGCATAAATATAATATTTTTTATTTTATATTTTTTAATGCATATATATTTCACGTGATTAAAGATAAATTATTATTTATTTTACTTATTTCTTTTTTTTTCTTTCTTTTAATTTATAAATCTTCATAATTTTAATAACTTTTATATATTATTTTCTTAATTTATAATATCAAAGTTATTAAAAATTATGAAGATTTATAAATTAAAAAGAAAAAAAAGAAAAAGTTTAAATAATAATAATAACAAAAAATATTAAAAATATAAATATATAAAAAATAAATAATAATTTATTTTTAATCACGTGAAATATATATGCATTAAAAATTATTATTTATATATATATTAAAAATTATATATATATATATACTTAATTATTTATTTATTAAAAACTATTTATTTAATTATTTATTTAATTATTAATGCATATAAAAAATATGTAAATAAAAAAAATTATTTATTTATTTTTTTATTTATTAAAAATTTATTTATTTAATTATTAATATATATATATATGCTTATTTATTTATTTAATTAATTAATTAATTATTTATTTATATATATATAATTTTTGTCTTCTCTTTATTGGTGTTGTCGCGGTCGTTCGTATGGATAATGTATATTGGACGTCGTTTTCCAAGGAGAAAATTTTGTGCGGAGTCACGTGGCTTTCAAATTTATTTCTTCCAAACTATGGCCTGAGCAGTTCATAGGTCCGCCCCTGTACCTGAATATGTCTATAAAATAAACTCCAAACAAGCCATTTAATGCACCAATTTATCAAACTATGGATGCTCATTCTCTCCGTTCCTTCTCTTTCTCTCTGCCATTGCTACTTCTTCTAAAACTGAGTATTTGGAAACACTCAATCTCATTTCGGAGCAGTTCTTCGCCCTTCCTATTCCTAAACTAGCAACCACCGCCAACGAAACAGAGGACGTAGAAGACATGCCAGAGTGGGTTACGAAGCTCGCCGCCGATAAAGGAGCCACCTTTCCATGGAAAGTAATGGAGAAGCAAATCTATGCTTCCGATGCTAGCGATCAGCAGAACCGCTTCATGATAAGAAAGCAGATCGCCGAAGACCGGATAATGCCGAAGATGACAACAGAGGAGATGGAAGCGGCGAATATGAAGAGTACTAGGCGACTTTATGGCGGAGAAGGAGAAGCAGGAGAGAGGAAACAGGGTAGAGAACATGGTGGACTTGAGGTGATGGTGTATAACAGAAATGGATGGGGTTGTTTGCTTTATCTTACGAGGTGGGATGCGAGTAAAGCTTCTGTGCTTAAGGGCGGAAACTACAGAGAATTTCGTCGCCGGAGTTACTTCGCCGCTGGCGATCAGGTTGAGATGTGGGCTTTCAGGGATGGAGATGGCAAGCTGTGCTTCGTCATAGGGAACAAGCTTGACCTCGAGATTTCTCTTTAGATACATACATATGCATGAATGGGATATAAATGGATATAACGGTGTTTTGGGTTAGTCTTGCATGATTATTCTTACATACATCTCCTTTCCTCCTACTGTTATATCCAAACGATGATATAAATTATACTAAATTATAGCTTTACTTTGCTTATTATATTATTTGCAAAATATCTTTTCTCATCATTGTAAGTCACAATAGTGTTTTCTTATCACTCCTTAAAAATATTTTTCATATTTATAATAACTAACTATTGTATCTTCTTAAGTCAACATTAAATTTAATTAGGGATTTTTACAAATAACCTTTTAATCACTCTTTTTTTATTTATTTATATATATCATGATCAAATCATTAAAAATTATATAAAAATAAAAATAATAGATTAAGCTCTTGTTATAAATGCCAATATTTGAATGTCAATTTGAAATATTAAGATTGAATTTATTTATTTGATCGGATGTGATGAACAAAAATAGATGGCATGATGGTTAAAATTGCAAATTTTCATATATTTAAAATTCACACAAATTAAGTAAATTTTAAATTCCTCAAAAATAAATAATACTCCATTGTATTCTAAATTCTCCACACAATTGATTTTATTTAATTTACTCTAAACCAAACATTTAAACAACAAAAAAAAAAAACTCAAAATCTTTAGATTTATTTTACTATTCACATCAAACAACAGCTTGCTCAATTATATATTACAATAATTCATTCACCTCTTCACAAATTATTTTTTAAAAACTATCTACAAATCCAACTTAAATAGCTTAAAAACTATTCAAATTTATGATATCTTCATCAACATAATCTTATTAACAAACATCTATAACTGACCTCATTCATGTCAATTATGATATCCCCATTTTTATTATTAGCATTTTTAACATAAAATAACTTAGTGAAATTTCCATTATCCTTTATATTCATTCCATTTAATTTCTTTCAAAATATTATTTAATTTTTTCACTAATAATTATTTCCACTAATTCCCTTCTCACATAAAGGCCCTAAATTCTATGTACCGTATTTAATTTTAATCTTAAACCTAACCAATCCTTATTTTTCATCATAATTAAGACTGTCTCAAAAACTGAATTAATCAAAAATTACTCGTTAAGTAACTCATTTTTGAATCATTCATTAAGTAATCAAGCCAACAAAATATATAGATATTTTGAGCTTGAAAGAGAAACAATACTTCAATAATTAGAGTCAATTCGAATCAAAATGATTTCAATGAGCTCATTATAATCAATACAAGTCGAACAAAAATAATAGATCACCAAACAATTTGAAATATGAGCAAAATTTAAATGAACAAATTTTCAAACGAGCTTACGAGCTTAACATGTCAAGCTCAACAATTGTTCTAATATGATGCCCTTCAAGGGTGATTGTCTTAATATTCAATGGTTGGTCTTATAAGTGCGAGGTAATCAACACAAAGATTTAAAAATTTTATATGTCACATTACAATCAGATTCTGCTTTATATCAATAGTTGGCATGGTCTCAACTTCCTACATGATCATTATTAAAACATAAAGAGAATGGCACGTAAAGAATTAATGTTAAATTACTTGAAATAAAATAAAAGATGTTTTACTTTCTAGTTCAAATCTATGAAGATGTCAATCTATATTGATTCGTAACACTCACGACATGCAAATCATATATATATATATATATATATATATATATATATATATATATATATATATGAGAACGCTTTAACAGATATCGTGCTTCATCACATTGTTTCATATGCATCAATTAATTTTATAGATTTTATTTTTTTTAATGACTATCACTATATTATTTAACTATAACTTTCTTATTATATTTCAAAATATTCATGAACTATGGCAAACTTTTCAAAATAAATAAATACTCACAGCAGTTAAAATAAAATAAAAAAAACTACTTTTCCACAATAATTCTACAACTTAAACAAAACCGCCTAAACAAGCAAATAGTCTCTTAATTAACAAAATATGAAGCTTTGAAGTTATTACTCATAACAATAAAATTAAGTCACACTAATCATATTCTAAAATCAAGCTTTGCAGCAAAAATGTATGAATTTGGAGAGTTACAATATCTATAGGAATCTAATTACTCTTAATGTTATACTAAGAGAAATATAGAAACAATAGAAATGGCAACAAAACATACAAATTCACTAAGTTAAAAAGGAATATTACTCACCAATATTAATACTGTGGAAATGCCATCCTGGAGCTCCCTATGCAGACGCGTCCACTGAACTGGTTTCCCTTGTAATTTCCGGCAAAGAAGGTTCCATTTTATCAGAAATAGTCACATTATCTTTAGCCTCTGTATCCTTGGAAGGTTCAGAAAGGTCCTCAAGCTGCATCATAAAAGAACTAAATAATAATACAATCATTTCATAGCATTTAAAAAATAACCAAAAATAAAATAAAATTTCAGATAATAACTATAGTATACTACTATATCATGTATCATCATTGATCGCATTTGATGTCATCCTTATCGATGGTGGCGACCTTCACCCAAGTATTTAGGAGCAATTTTATAAAGGTTCATTTTCCATTTGTTTCTGTTGAGGAGTGATTCAAGAGGCACTAAACCTACTCTATATCACTAGAAGACTTCATGATTGAGCTCATCATGACTTCGACTCTTATCTCTAGCGCAACTACAAGGAAATAATCACACAACTAAAAATGATTACTTTGTGCAACAGTAGCATAAGAATTTGTCATAAAAATAAGCTATTTTTTGATAAAATAATTACAAAAGAAACTCTATTATATTCTACAACAACAACTAATGTGCAAACTCATTTGTAGCGTTGATAGAAATAAGTTAATTGAATAGGTAACAAATGAGGTAAATGAAGATAAGATCACACTAAAGTGTGATAAGAAGCCACAAGAGAAGACTGGATTATCAAACGATAATTTGGACAAAAGTTGGGTAATATCTTCTCATTTATACAAGTTTACTTTCTATATGACCATCCCAACTAGATTACATAGTTTAACTTCTGCTGACATGAAAAAAAAACAAAAGTGTATACACCAACATTTCTCAAGACAAATAGAGAGCTAGCTTTGATGTTGGTTTCGATTGGCTTCATTTAAGTAGATTCTCATAGTTGAGTGTCCAAAACATCATAAGGGACAACTTAGTCATTGCGGACGTTCAAAATAGAGCTTTAAATGAACCAATGCACTCGATGAACAACTCGAATTCGATTAGATTAATACTAGATCATGTTTGTTCAAATTAGTAAATAAACAAACTTAAATGTTTTTAAAAAAACTCTAAAGTTAAATAAATCAAATTTGAACTTAGTTTAATTTGTTTATTTATGTTTATGAATAAACTCATTTGTTGTTCAATAAATAAATTTTTAAATACTAGATATGAAGCTCGATGATAACTCATATTATAACAACAACAACAACAAGCCTTTATCCCACTAAGTGGGGCAGCTACATGAATCCTTCAACTCCATTGTGTCCTATTATGTGTCAAATTCTCATTTAATTAAAGTATACTAAGGTCATTTTTTATACATCTTAACCAAGTCTTTTTAGGTCTACCTCTACCTTTTTTTAACATAATTCTAATGCATCTACTCTCTAACGGGTCATCAGGCGGTCAATGCTTTATGAGGCCAAACCATCTAAGGCGACTCTCTTCTAATCTCACGGAGCTACTCCAACTTTTCCCGAACATACTCATTTTGCATTTTATCTCTAAGAGTAAAGCCATCCACGAAGCTTCCTCATCTCGTAACACTTAACTTAGTCTTATGCTTCTCTTTTATTGGCCAACATTACACCATAAGTCATTGCAGTCTTATCACCATCTTATAAAATTTTTTCCTTAAGTTTAAGTAGAACTTTCTATCACACAATGTCGGATGCATTCCTCCACTTCAATCCAACTTGAATTCTACTAATAACATCTCCATCTATTTCACCATCATTTTGAACAATAGAGCCTAAATATCATCGCTCACTCTTATTAATGACTTGTTCACCTAATGTCACAACACTACCACTAGAACTTCTAAGAAATTACACTTTATATATTCAATTTTAGATCTACTTAAAACCTTTAGACTCTAATGTTGACCTCCATAATTCAAGTTTCTCTTGGACTCCCTCTAGTCTTATCAACAAGAAGAATGTCATCGACAAAGGCATACACCAAGGTACATCTTCCGTAAATGCCTAATAAGAACATCCATAACTAAGGAAAAAAGATAAGGGCTTAAAGGCGATCCGTGATGTAATCCAATGAAATAGGAAAATATTTTGTCAACCCTCCTTGTGTTTGGACAGTGTAGCTCTAGTATACATATCCTTAATGACTTGAATATAACCAATATTAACTCCTTTCTATTCTAGAACTCTCCAAAGAACTTCTCTTGAAACTTTATCAAAAGATTAGTAAGCCAAAAAATTCCTTGATCTCCTAAACATTTCCACACTTCTATTGGAATATCATCAGGTCCTACTGTTTTTCCACATTTCATTTTCTTTAAAGCTTCTTTAACTTCAGATTTACTAATACGATGATAAAAATAAAATTTTCTATTTTTGTTTAGGGTATTAAGGTTGCTAAAATCAATCGTACTTTCAAATCTTTCATTAAAAAGTTTATCAAAATATCTCATCCACCTATTTTCAATATTCTTTTCTAAGAAATGTATTTTATTATTTTCATCCTTAATACACCTCACTTGAACTAGGTATTTACTTCTCTTCGTTCAGTTGCGTGTGCTGACATAAAATACACCTTTCATCTTCTTTGGTATCTAATATATTGTATAAATCACTAAAAGCTAAATTCTTTGCATCATAGATTGCTTTCTTAGAATTTTTACAAGCCACTTTATATCTTTCCCAATTCTCCGAATTTTTATATATAAACCAAGTTTTATAACAATGCTTCTTATTTCTTATCTTTTCTTACACACTCTGACTCCACCACCAACTATTTTTATTAAAAGAAGTTTTTCCTTTTGATTCTCCAAGCACATCTTTAGCAACTTGCTTAATTTCACTTGCTACTTATTTCCACATAACATTAGCTTCCTTATGAACATCCCAAATTCTAAGCTCTTGTAGCTTGCTCTTAAAAATATTTTTATTTATGTTCTTTAAGTGTCCCCATCTAATCTTAGGATAATAATTTAATTTATTTTTCCTCTTATAATCTTCCATCTTAAAATCTAAAACTAATAATCGATATTGGGTACTTAAACATTCACTTGGAATGACCTTACAATTTTACAATTTAAAAAATCTAATTTTCTTATCAGAAAATAATCAATATGTGTTTTACTAGTAAAATTAGTTAATTATACATTTAATAGTAATAGATTATAATTTAATTTTAATAGTATTTATTTTATTAATATTTATTTATTAACCAATTTATTAATTAACTCATCACGCAACCATTATGCGTGATGTGAACTAAATTTCGACATGCATAAGAGATGACAAATTGCAAGAGAAAATCATTTTATTTTTCTTTTAATTTTTTTAAAATCTTATTTAAAAAAAAACTTAAATCTCAAACACTTTGAAATCCCATCAATCAATTATAGCTCCAACAAAAAAAATCCTAAAAAAAATTAAATTCCTAATTGAATGAAAGTCAAATATTTTGTAGACTTGATATAAATTTATTTCACATGAAATTCTTCTTGTCAAGATAAGTAATCATAATTTTTTTTAGCTTTTTTATTTTTTTTCAAATTAATTTATTTGTTATTAGTGAAAATGTATATGTATTTGATGCAATTCCTTTTTATTTATTTATTTCAATGAAGTAGTTCATTAGTACTTATTTATGTTAATTGATTGCAAGAAAGTTTACTCACAACTTGTATCATATCTCAATTAATTAAAATAAAGTAATTAAAAACTAAATTTAAATTTATTCAATAGCTTGTTTGATTAAATTTATAAATCATTTGTTAAGTCAAATATTTATTCAATTTTTTAGCTTGTTTATTAACTCATTGAAGTACTTGCTCAATCAATATAAGCAAAACAAGTACAAATAAAATATAATTACTAAAAATCTTAAACTAAGTATGGACATACAAGTCAAAGCTCGACTCAAGCTTAAGCCAAACATGAACAACTTATAATAAAATTAAACTTAGTCCAATCCACAACATACTCAATTTGATTATAGCTTAAAATATCAAATCCCAGAATAGTAAAAGCCAAGCTGACTTTGTAGTTTGTACTAGAAATCTGACCCCTCATTCATAGCTTATATCCTTCTCTACCTCTAAAGAAATCACTACCAAGCAAACAAGGTTCACCACTCAATATAGGGTTTGTGCATACTCATTTGCTATTTTCTCAATCGCATCTATTTGCTATTTTTCATCCCTCTCCTCAATGATCTTGTCATTGGCACTCTCGGTCAATATCAAGGGTACTCAACATAATGATATTGGTAACAATCATTATGGCAATGTTTATGCCTAGTGAAAGGAGAAGGTTGTGTGTATGTCTACCCTTTGTTTTCATAGCATTAAAGGCGATCTTCAACCAATTGAACATCTCAACAAACACATAAATGTGAATTTCAATGTCTCCAGTTAAGACTTAAATGGGACTCCCAAAGTTAAAATCCCTCGTAACCGATAATAATTTGACATCATGAGGCCACATCTCACACCAACCTACACTTAAAGGTGGGGTGGAGGCTGACATGGTGTGTGTGTGGTTGCCTGAATGATGACATGACAATTATTGCCATCACTCATTGAGATATCTCAGATGAGAGAATATTGACCATAACTTAATCTTCTTTATCTCATTGGCTCAACAGAGCTAGAAGAGATTGCCCTCTCTTTAAGTGAAAATTCTTGTCTTATCTTATCATCCTATATAGGTACTAGCTTGTGGTCCACATGCCAAAAAAAACCTTGCGGAGCAAGTACAAACTTGCCCCTTATTTGTGTGAGGAATCCCTTCAAAGAGATGGGAACATTCTTTACATCCACCTCCACTTTGATATTGTTTGAGGGCTTGGTTAACATTGCCCACCCTATCATTAACATACATGTATAGTTGCCCCAATATCTATCCACCAATCGGTAGAAAAATATAAAAAAATAATTTCAAATGATGGGCTAATATACTTCAAAGGAAGAGAATCATTGGCATTGAAAGTGATCATATTAATTGTTGGTTGAGATCAATTTTGCTCAAATAACTTGTTATTTTCTTTAGAAGTCTTATTTTTCCAATAATAATAAGCCTTTGTAAGATGGTTGGTTCTCCTACATACCCAACATTGAATCTCATTATACTTTTTATTTTTATTGCTAGACTTGTGTAAAATTTATTTCTTAAACTTTTTATTAAAATGATTTATACTTTTTTCTTTTAAAATTACTCTTTTCCGTTAGATTGACATGTGTTTGAGATTCATTTTTAGTGAGAGTTTTATCTTTTTATTTTTATTTTTCTTCTATTCTAAGTGAAATAATAAGATCATCAAGAGATATCTTATTTCTATTATACCTAAGTATTTGTGCAAATTGACTTCATGATTGTGATAACTTTTTATTATCGATGCAACTATAAATGTTTTTATCATGCAAGCCATGTTCTTTTAGATCATGAATAATATATTGAATTTCATTTACTTGATCTAATACAGTGTGAGAATCACTCATTTTACATTTATTGAATGATTCGACCGAATATTTTTCTAGACCCACATCTTCATTTTCATATTTTGATTCAAGTGCTTTCCAAAGCTCAAAAGAAGATGTTGATGTACAAACCATGTCATAAAGATGATAGAAAAGAACACTAAAAATACGTCCAAGACAAAGAAAATCAATCTCTTGTGGAGTTTTTCCTTTTCCTAACCCATCATCGAAAGAAGATCATTTTCTCTTTCCAAATTAGATTCGGATAAAGGAGGATTATATATTACAAAAATTATTCCTAAACATGTCAACCAATATATAGTTTTCTTTTATCATCTTTTAAAGTGTGTTCTTATAAATTTTTTCGAATTTACATCTTCATTTTTTTTTTTTTTAGGAAATCCCATGATACGGGGGTATTTTATTGCCACAAAAACAAGGTTACAAGATCCTTAAAAGGGGTTACACTCCATAACTATTGCTCAAAGAGCTACAATCAACCTATGGAGAAAAACCCCAATCTAAATACATCCAAAATCCAAAGAAAGCATTAAAACAATTAAAAGTAAAATAGTAACTGGAGCAAACGCAAACAATAAGCGACAAAAGATATAGCGGTTAAGGTAATGCGACAATAAGTGGAGGAAAACACCATAAAGTGAGAATGATATTAAGGAAATGTGATAGAAAAGGCTCGGGCTCAATCACATCACGATGGGGCGATGCAAGTATGAGCATCCAACTTCGTGAAGGGTTACATCACGGGAGCTACTCAGAACCAATAGGAAGTGAGATCATCACGCCATCATAGCCAACAAACGAGAGAAGGCAACATCCAGGTTGTTGATAGATAAGTGAGCTTTATAACGCAAACCTAAGCTCATCGAGATTAACACCATCCCAATAGAATATATCGTGCAGAAAAAGTCCCAGGAAACCCTCCCCTTATAAATGACCTTGGGATAGCAGTGGTAAAGTAAAGCATTGTATTTCAGGGTATGAAATACAAACATCCAAAATACGCATCCAATAATTGCATTTAGAGCGGCCCAATAGCGGCATTCGGGTGCCATATAGGTAATTCATGAAACGAACCGGATAAGAGAAACGGTTAATCCGGTGAGAATATCATAATCGGTGATGGGATCGTCAACCAGTAGCAAAGCGGGGAAGAGATATTCACGGCGGGACGGCTTTTCCACCGAAAGATGAGAAGGCAGGATAACCAACATATTAAAGAAATGAAAGCCCAATTTAACCCAGCAATCATGCGAAGTGACAAAATGCAGCAAGGTAATATATGCAGCAGCCAAATGTAATAACTAACCAAAGTATAATCCCGGTAATGCACTTAGAGCAATTCCCATATGAATATTGTTAGCGAGAGCAGCGACCACAAGTTTGAGAAAAACATTTAGATCTGCGGTTCAAGCGGTTGCGACCATAAGCGAAAAAATGAAAGCCTCAACCCAATCATCATGAAGTGACAAAATGCGCAAGGTAATATGCGGCGACCAAATGTAACAACTAACCAAAGTATAAACCCAGCAAATGCACTTAGAGCTGCAATTCCCATATGAACATTCAGTTAGTAGGAATAGCAGCCACAAGTTTCCAAGAAAATCGTTTAGATCTATAGTTCCAGATTCAGCTAAGCGAGAAAAATTTTCCGATAATTCATATCATCGATCCGGATAAAAGGACAATATAAGCACCATAATCACCAAGAAGAATTGCATCCACAAGCGATAAATTCTATTACTCAAAGGAAACTTTTCCAAATGTGAGATTAGAAACAGAAACCAATGCATGATGAAAGTAGGGGCGAAAACAATCAATCTTTCCGGTGAAAAAAAAGGCGCAAGGCTAATGATACATCCGGTTGTAACAAACAACCCAAAAAATTATCCAGAAAAATCGTTTAGAGTAGCGGTTCCAAAAGAGATAGGTACGCCATACGATCAGATCAAAATTAACCAGGAACAATAGATATTCCCACATCGTGATAACATCAAACACAAGCGGTTTCCATAAATCGAGATATTCACGCGCCAACAAACAGATCTTCGAATGAAAAGAGGCAACAATGCTTAATGGGGACGAATCCGATGATCAACAATAACATAAAGCGAATGGGTGCTTCAACATTGAAAAATATGAAGACAAGATGCAAAGTCTGAAAATGTCATGATCTAATGTAAGGCAAACCTTGTCTTGTCCAAGTTAACCAATCCTTGTAAGTGTTTAGGAATAGAATGGTTATCAAAATTAGTGGGCTCATTCAATCTAGTTCTTAAGTTAGCAAGGTAATCAGCACAAGCATTTCCTTCCCTCCATATATGAGTGATTTTGTAACAAAATTGATTGAATTTTAGTTTGCTTGATTAAATAATATAATTCCACATTGCCATTTTTTTGGATTGCGGAGATCAATTAGTAGTAAGGCATCCACTTCAAGCGGATATTAAGCCAACCTTTACGTAATGCAATGTTAAGAGCATTATACACGCCATAAGTTCAAAAAGGCGAGTTAGTAGTAATGGGATTAGCAAAGGCCATGAGAACATCACCCTTGAAATTTCTAAAGATGCCACCACAACCGAAGCATTAGGGGATCTGACTCCATCGGTGTTAATTTTGATAACATTATCATGTGGTTTGGCCCAATAAAGTATTTTGGCATGATTAGAGGTGTTTGTATCAGGCAAATGCAAACCCAATTTAGAGGCGACAAATTTACACCCTTTTAAGTGTTTATATTTAATAAGGTTGGCTTTAAATAGATCACGGATTTTGAATTTAGTTTTGGCAATTATTTTGGAATGATTCATAGAAATATCGTTATGCTTAGCATCATTTCTAGCCATCAAATGAACCGAGAGAATAATGATCGCATAATTTTAATATGACCTTTTATATTGTTTTCAAAATATATCTCGAGGAGTTGATAAATAGAAAGTGAGCCGTTATATTTGTCAATGGAGAAAAGATTATCGTACCAAATCCAAAGTTTGGATGCCTCCACTCACAATTGGTGATTTACATTTTCAATATGGAGCAACAATGACATTTTGATTGGAGATAAAACCTTTACCCCACATCAAGGAATCAATAGGGACAAAGCTTTTAAGATACGCCAAGTGAGTATGGAATATGAGGTTGGAATATTATTATGCCAAAGTCGAGCATACACTTTGGAATAATCCGAGGTTCTTTGATCATAAGCCAAACATTTTAAAAGCGAATTACATTATGAGAGAGTTTAAAAGAATGGTCTTTTATTGGATGTAATGTTTATGTTATTGAGTTTGTCTAAAAGGATGAAGGGATATAATCAATGAGCACGGAAAAGTTCCATTTATTATTATTCGAAAGATTTGACTTTGATGGTATCAATAGAACATGAGGAAATTAATTCATCAAAAGAGTTATTTCCAAGCCGGTTATCTTGTCGAGAAAGAGTTGCGAGTTAATGCCCCAAAATTAAAGATTTCATCTTCCATTTGATATTACAAAGTATTTTCCAAATAGAAGAAGCGTTAGTTTTATAAGAGCAGTTCAATGGGTGCTTAGATAGGCAATATTTGTTTGTCATGAAGTTAGCCCAAAGGCTATTATTGCTTCTAAAATTTCACCAAAGTTTATAAGAGAATGCGTTGATGGTGTCTTTAATAGATTTGCAGTCCAGACCACCTTCCTCAGAGATGCCACAGATTTTGTGCCAAGAGGACCAATGTATTTTTGAGGAAGAGGTATTAGACCCCCAAAAAAATTTATTAATTAGCCTCTCAATTCTATTAATACAAAAATTGGTTGGAACGATAGTTTGAATAAGATAAAGAGGCATCAATTAAGGGTACTCTTAATCGAGTTAACCTCCCTCAAAGGATAGAAAATGATATTCCCAAGAGATACGGTTGGATATTTTGTGGATTAAATCGTCAAAAGGTAAGATCGTTTATGTCCTTTGAAAAGAGGAGTACCTAGATAATTGATGGAAGATGATGTTGATGAAAGTTAGTGATCCTCGTTATCTGATTAATCCTATTATTGTTGATTTTATTAGCAGTTATGAAGCAACATTTATTTTTGTTAAGGAGGAGACGCTTTCTTTGCCAAATTTTTTAAAGAATTTCATAATGGTTTTGACGTGCGGTATAGAAGCATTGCGACGATAAAATTCGACAAAGCAAAGATGAGAAATGGGAAATCCACCTTGAGTTTTGTAAATCATACTTGGCTTATTATAGAAAAGATCGTTCGTGCTCGGATAAATAATCTACGGTATAATAAAAAGCAATGGCGATAATGGATCTCCTTGGCGGCGTGTTTAGAAGTGAAGAAACCAGTCGATTCTCCATTAACGATAACCGAGAACCAAACATTCGATACGATTTTTAATGATACTGAATAAATTAGTTTGAGAATCGAAAAGTTGGAGTATAAAGCGAGGAATTTCCAAGAGATTGTCAAAGGCTTTAGAAATGTCCGTTTGAAAGCAATGTTACCTCTAATAGGAACATCAATATCATGAATCATTTCTTGTGCTAAAAGGATATTATCTATGGTTCCCCTTTAATGAAACCAGTTTGATTCTGGGAGATAATGTTCGGCAACAGAGGGTTGATACGGTTGGCGATTATTTTGGATATTAGCTTGTTAAAAAAGGTGCATAGACTAATCGGTCTAAAGTCATTCCATGTTTTTGGATGGTTGTTTTTAGGGATAAGTATTATGGAGGTGCTAGAGAAGAATCTAGGAAGGGGGTTGCCATTGAAAAAGTCAATAATGGCTTCAATTAAATCAGACTTAATAATGGACCAACATCGTTGGAAGAATATAGTAGTGTAACCATCCAGGCCAGCAATCGAATCTAAATTCATGCTTTGGAGAACATTACTAATTTGATCCGGTACAAAGAGAGATGTTTTGATGAAATTAATTTTGAGGGAATCGTTGAGGGTTAGCAATAGGTTCCATGTTAATGTTGTTGTTTAACAATTTTGGAAATGATGGATAACCGAGTCTTTAATATCATTTTATCCGATATCCAATTATCATTATTGTTTTTAATTTTCTTAATCGAGTTTATAACTTTTCTTTTGTTGAAAAGAATGGAAATATTTTGTGTTTATTTACATCATATATGTTTAGTTGCGACTTTTTGCCGCCAATAAGTTTCCTCCATGTTTTGATATTTAATCAAGTTATCTCTAGCGTTGAGTTTATCATTTTATTAGGTGCAGCGGCGCTTCTTCAAGAGAGCAAACAAGATCTTCCATAGTTTTAAGATTTGCAAAAATGTTTTAAAATGATGTTTATTCCACCAGTTGAGTTTGTTTTAATCTTTTAAGTTTAAGCCAAAAGCGGATCATGCCTTTAATGGAGTTATCGGGGTGAATAGGGCGTCAGTTAGTAAACAATGACATAAAGTCATTATGTTGCAACCACATATTTTGGAAACAAAAGGGGGGTGCGGTATTGAAGTAGGGGTATTTTCCACGGTGATCAAGAGGGCGTGTGATCGGTCTACTTAAGTGTTCTCGAGGTATTAGGCCATTGATCAATCCAAAGGTGGTTAACGATACGATCGAGATGTTGCCAAAGTCTAGAATTGTTCCACGTGTAGTTGGAACCGAGAACCTATATCGGTAGGTTACGGTCAATCATATTAGCGAAATCTTCCATAGAATTAATATTAGGGATGACCCTCCCCTTCTTTGGTAGAGAGGATGGTGTTGAAATCTCGCCAACCATCCAGGTTGAGTGAGAGGAAGCTAAAGATCTTAAGTTATTCCATAGAATGTTCCTACTCTATTACAAGATGCATAAATAAAAGAGCACATCACGGTGAAAACACCCACAATCGAGCATTAATCAATTGTTGTTGGTTGTCAAGGATATTGATCGATAGAATTATTCCAAAATAACCAAATTTTGTTGTTAATGTTGTGAGTAAAATTAGGGAAACCTAGTTCTAGCGGTAGCCAATCTTAGAAGAGTGGATAAGTGGTTCATGATAGTAAGGAGAGATATGTTATGAATGCGGCTTCTAACGATTGCGAACTAAGTAGTCCCAATACGAATGTTCCAAATGATGAAATTAATCATAATTGTTGGAATGGAAAAATTGATTGGATGAGAATGAGGAGAAAGGAAATTATTGTTGATGTAGGGTTGATGAAGATCTTGTGATTCTGGTTGCATTTTTAGAGTTATTTTGGATTTGAATGATTTTTTTTTGTTTAGTTTGAAAGGGTGCATGGTGTCCAAGGTATCTCGTCGAAAAGAGTAGTTAGTGTGATCCAAAGTTTTATTATTAAGCAAAGGAATGTGATGGTAATTTCCTTCTTCCATATCGAGAATGGCCGATTAGTTATGCTATCATTTTGGCCATTCAAAGTGTTAGGGGATGTAGGAATAGTTTCATCTTCTTTTATAGATTAATGGTTTGTTTTATTTTATTTTGTTGCTGATCCAAACTAAGATTTAGGTGATGTTCCCAAGCCTAAGTTCATCGAATTTCTTTGTTTTGGGTCATTAGTTATAAGAACTGCATGTTACCAATGGGAATAGTAGTAGGCATATTTTCTAAGTTCCCAAAACCAACGTGTCATCAATGTCATTGTTCAACACGATTAGCCTCCTTTTGCAATTCGAGTTCTAGGTAAAGAGTGATTTTGTGGAGGATGATTATTTTGGTTAGCTTTTGGCACATATGCCATTTTAGTTGGTTGTTCCTTAGTCCAAATAGTAGGAATAGGAAGATTGTTTTTTTGAGATGTGGATGTAAGATAAAACAATCATGTGTTCATGCCCATGAATTTTGCGGTGTGTGTACAAAAAGAGGAAAGTTTTCAAATTCAACCTTTTGATAATAACCCATTTTTTTGAGATCCAATCAGATTTCTTTTGGATGTTTTTAGTTATATCAACTTCAACAAGTATCCGAAACAGAGGCGGGATCTCACGTAGCGATCAATTTGAAGAGGCCGTCCAAAGATAGCCCCCACAGCAAACAAAACCTGATGCGTAACAAAGTGTATGCGCATATTGGGCAAAGCGAGCCAAATAGGAACAATTGGTGATTCCTCTTTAATATCAAAACTAGGTGTCCACTTAAGAAGTCACATTTGGCAGTTAAAAATGAAATAAGAACGACGTGCAAAAACTCTTGAATAATCCAAATCATTTGATAATTGAATTATCACATGCCTGGATCGATCAATCCCACGAAAAAGTGCGTGAGCTTGGTATGAAAAAAAGAGCGGATATTTTCTAAGTTGCGTTTCAGTTGAATTTACCCACCAACGATTCAAATGGCTTAGCAAGAATTTCCACATCGAATCGAACACATTATTGCGCATACCACGGAAATCGACATTAGTTTAAAGCGGTGGGGAGCAGTTGCAGAGCATCCTTGAAAGATTTTAGTAGGTAAGGATACTAGATCAGCGTCAGTGCGTTTTGTCCGAGGAAAAAGCCCCGCCATCAGAAGAAGCGGTTTACATTACCAACTAGAAGCGGGGAGAGATCGATACCAAATCGGAAGAACAACGGTTGATTGCGGTCGGAAGCAAGGAAAACACGGACGCCGAAGCAGCTAGGTTTAGGGCGTTAGATGAAAAAAATGAATTTACATCTTCATGACGAAGCAACATTTGTGTAGACATATTTTTTAATTAGTGAAAATAATTAAAACAAAGACAATATTTTGATCTACTCTAAGATTGTTAGAACTATAAGGAAATAAATTAACAATTAAGAAATAAATTTAACAAAACTATGCAAATAAAAATAAAAATAATGAGATAAAAATAGCCTCGGAGGGAGGCGTCGATGTTTCTATCCTAGTAGATCTTGGGTGATTTGTGGTGCTCTTTTCTTCGTTAGATTAAAATAATCTGATCATTAGTCGATCTTCACTAATATATGTCTTGTTGGCCAAAAAAAAAATGAAATGAAGAGAATAAGAAAAATTGTGAATGGAAAAAGGAAGAGAGAATATTGATTTTGTCTATTCAAGCTCACATTATCATCTATTTATAGGTGAGAGATTAGAGCCAAATATTAAATCACCTAATTATGATTTATAGCCATTACTAGCCATTATTTTAAGTTATGAATTAATTTATTTATATTTATTTATATTTATTTAATTTATGTTATAAGTTACATAATTAATATTTATGTTATAATAACGTTAGAATAATAACATTAAGAATAACATTATATATTATAATGTTATAATAATGTTATAATATATATTTTTCTTTATTTTTCTGTAATAACTTTTGCATGAAATTCATATCAATTTTATATTTATAAAATGGGTTTGCTTTAAAAAAATGACCTCTTTATTGTTATATAGACAAATCTAGCCATTGAGATAACTAATTTGCTTATCAATCTATAGATTTAAAAAAAAATATTAAAACATCCCAAAACTATTGTTTTTAGAATTGATCAAAATTCAAATCCTTTCAAGTTACTATGTTAGCTTTGGATGGATAGAATTGTGATTAGAAAAGGAAAATGTTTATATGAAAACTTTATATATAAGTCAACACAATGCAGCATTAGTTTATGTGCTGGTTTAAACTGTTACAGATCTGTATTATCTATGATGATTTAAGTCACATCTAATATAGAGCATTTTCTGTGATTTAAATCTTCATAAGGCTTCAAATTTAATGCCGTTATACACTATCATAAATCTATAATATTTGAGGCATTTTAAACCATTGTAAATACCGGACGTTTAAGAAAAAATCAATTGAATACACAATGATTTAAAAGTAAAATTTCACCTCATATGCATCTAATTAACCTTACTATGTGTTAGAGCTCAAAAAATTAAGTTCAAGTGAAAAAAAAAACTGATTGTTTTTGTTACAAATAATTTTTTTTTGAAAAATTTAAAAAAGTAACTTTCTAATAACCCTACATGTGATTCTAAAAGCATTTGTCATGAAATTTTTTTTGGCGACAAAAACTAATAGTTAAGCGAGTCTTTTCTTTCTGCTACTTTGTGAAAGCGAGCTCACTCAACGATCATAATTGATTTCAATTTAAATAGGAAACTTTAGTTATGCCAAAATCAAGCATGATTGCAATGATTGGGTTAAAGTCTAGTGAAAATACTCCCAAATATCATCGATTTGTAACTATAGAAATATCATTATTTTGTAATGTCAATTTCAAAATTAAGTTTAACAATATTTTAAATCGAGTTTGATTTTAAATTAATTTTAAATTATTTTTAATTTTAATTAGAAATTTTTATAAATCAATCATCTAAAATATATGTATTTACAATTTAATTATCCTATGCATTTTTATTGAACTATTAGACGTATGAATTCGAGTGTATCGCAATCAAATTATTGAGAATTTTATAAAAATTAAAATATAAGTTAGATTTTTGTTATGAATTTTAATATTTAAATGTCAGTTTTAAAAATTAAAATTAAAGATGATTAATTTATCAGTAGAAATTCCCAGTTGAATCTTTCCTCTTCGAAGAGGTAATATCTTCGTTATATTCATATATAAATTGAGTTTTGCTCAAGGAAAGATTCCAGAATACGATTCAAACTCAATTTTATATAGAATATAATGAGGTGTTTGATATTACCAAAAATAATATATCATTGTATCATGGCAAAAAAAAAAAAAAAAAAAGCAGTCATGATATATTTAATTTTCTGACTTGAAGTCACATTTTGCTGCTCAAGAGTTTCTAAAATTTGTCAACATGGAAGTTGTATAAAATTATCTTTGTACGATACCAACCGAAACATTTAATGAGCCTGATATGGCCAAAAAATGAGTGTTGCATCAATATCTTCAATTTTTGTAACTTCAGAAGTCGCACATTTGCAAACTCTGCGGCTCACCGGACGAGATTCATCAAAAGTTGTTAACATAAAAGTTGTAGAATTTTTTATTATCTTTCCAACGATACCAAGCGCCAAATCACGACGATGAGTCGATATGGCCAAAAATGTAATTTGTATTTAATTTTTTTTAAAAAAAAAATTAAAGGGCCAGTCGCCCGCTGACCGGGCGACTAGGCCTACTTTTAAAATTTTTTTTTAAAAGTGGCTAATCACCTAATTAAGTTTATAAAATGACCTAATTTAAAAATTAAGCCTATGATTAAATGATTAATTGAAAATATTAAATATTTACTATAGTTTTGAATCACACATGAAAGCTTTTATTTACAAACTTATCATTATTAATTGTGAAATATATGTCACAGTCTTTTTCACGTATCATTGTTTAAAAAATCTATATAAATGATCTAATATTATCACACTGATGGAGTGCATATGCGTGAGCTTGTAGTAATAATTTATTATTTAATATATAGGGTGTTATCTTGTCCATAAAAGTCCCTTTGCTCAAGAACTTATAATATTTTTTTGTTTTCATATAATAGTCATTTCATATGTGGACTTATACAACAAATCAAGTGCCTTTAGATATTTAGGAAAAATAATTCTTTTTTAACAATACATCTCTCCATAAGTAGCCTCTAAGATTATGCCTTTTTATTAATATAATCATTTATTACTTATAAAAACTTGTTCACTTAAAAGTTTGAATAGATACATATACATCTTATAATTATAAATTTTAAGCTAGTTTGCATTATCTTACAAATAAGTGCATCCATTTGTAATATGCAAGAGTACTAAGTTTGATTTCTGCAACTTAGTGAATGAGTAAGTGAACTATGATTTCAAAAATGATAGGTAAAAGTTTTTTTTTTTTAAATTTGACATTAAATTATCATACTATTATACTATAAATTGCCTAAGCTCACTTGAAATAATATGCTTAACATATATTAATTTTAAAAATTATGATATCTTTACTATAAGGTTTTTGACTTTACCTCATGGTGCAAAAGACTTAAGTATAATTGAAAGAATATCTTCAATAAAAACATGATAGCCATTATCTTTCAAACCTATAATTTTACACTTAATAATATTAATGAATCTATAAATATTTGAAGCATAGTTTGCAGGCATTTTCATTTTTTCGAACACTTCATATAATATTAATTTTTGCTTTTTGGTACTATGAAACTAGCTAGCGGTAAAATAAAACAACTAGTATCAAGAATATGAAGATACAATTCACTCTTTACTCCAATGTCAATTAAATATTATCATCTTCTAAATTATTTTTAGATTTGTCAATATCTAATAAAATATTAATAAAAATTAAATATTTATCTCTATATTTATGATATTCAAATTATATGATAAGTCCAAGTCAAAAAAATATTATATTTTCATATTATAGAATCAATCAAATGTCCAGTCATTAACCTAGTTTTTTCCTTTTAAAACTTTACTACTTTACTAAAATAAACTTTAAATTCTAGTTCTAAGATTGTGTTAATTTATACTTGCTATTGATCATTTGTAGTGTAATTCTAACCTTCTATGTGTTATCAAAATGATGATTCTGTCAACAAAAATATGCAACTAATAGGTATGTAGCTAATATTGATGACCCATAAAAAGAATTTTTTTATTTTTATACAACCTCAAAGATTATGTGTATTTGGCACAACAAAGGTAAGTAAATTTTCTTAACCTAGATAACATGTGACATGCAAGGAAATCTCTTATTACCTTTATTAGTAGTATATATATTGATACGTCGCCGAGAAAATTCGATCAAGCTTACGAATCTCAAGGCATTTTTTAATGCTTCGATCTAATCGCCGATTTCAAGGCGATCGAGTCGAGACGAACATAGCAACATCAAGCTTAGTCTGATCCAGCTCGAATCGACTCGGATCAAGCTATCGAACATGAAAATGGATCACGATCCAAATGGTCACCAAAGCGACATATTTATAGTCAGTCGGCGGCTCGTCAAAGGCGAATCCAGAATCAAGATCACCCAATTCACATCATTAAGGCACCCGGATCATCAAAATACACCGTCGATCAGGGGATCGCTTGGGCGTCGATGGGAGTGGTTGGAGTTTTCCGCAATTTACAAGGCTCCACTATAAATAGATCATTCTCTCCTTAGAGGAGGCATCGGTTGAAGACCGGAGAGCTCGAGAACCTCGTCGACCGCCGACGATCAGCACACCGCGTGGTGCACGAAGATCGAGCTTCGACCTTAGGAGATCGCCCCGGGACTAGAAAAGGCAGGTTCTTTCTTTCTCCACGAAGATCAAGAGGTTGCTCCCGGAAGATCCGTTCTGCCGCTTTTGGGAAACTTCTCCCTTGGGTTGAGTTGACCGATATTGTATCTACACTGAATATTGTTTCAGAACACCTTCTTCTCAGACGAGAAGCGGGGACAGTATCTTTGAACACATAGTGAAAGTTCTGAGGGCAAGGCCCGTGGTTTCCTTAGCGGGTTTTCCATTATAACCCTGTTCATATCCCACCTTGTGTGTTGGATAATTTTGAGCTACCGAAGATCTCGCATCTGAATAAAATTCTCTAGCACGTTGTTTGGCGTCGTGGGAATTTCAGTTCCCCATTGCTATATCTCCAATATGGTTGGTAGCGAGGTTTGCTCCAACGCTCCTCATTCTCTGGATCAAGGACGCCAAGTCTCCAACACTTCTCTACATAACAGACTTCTGTCCCCAGGTGAGGGTCCGTCGGGCCCCTCTTTGGAAGATCGCGTTCAAAGGATGGAGGATTCCCGAGCGAAATTCTTGACTCTGCGAGAGGGAGGCAAAAGCGTTCCAACAGCGGAAGAGCCACGGTTCCGGCCTCATAATCAGATTTTCTTCACGAGAATGATTGCAGGAATCGGATCAACAAGTAGAGAACCCCTTGGCACCACATCCGGATCGAACTTGGATACCGCCGATTCTACTCACCCCACGAATGGCTCACAGTGTCGGTAAAACTCCACGTCATCTCTGCGATGAACTACGACGGCAGTGCGGGAAGAGTTCCCGACAAACAACACATGATCCATTCTCCGCGCTCTTCCAAAACTTCGTCCCCTTCGGCGAGATCATCTCTCATACTCGACGAGATTCAAGCTTCCGGCATGGACCCTACGATGGCAACCGCCGTGTCACGAGCATATCGATTTCTTTGAGCGATCATGCACATTCGCGTGCAACGACTCTCTTGTGTCGGTATTCCGGCGACTCTCAAAGACGCTCGTGGTTCTATTCACTCGGCTAAGGGTCCGTCCGATCATTTGGAGAGCTTCGCCCGATTTTTTGTAGAGCAGTTCGCGAACAAGAAAATCATCAGTTCATCACATCTCTCCGAATCCGAGCGATGGAGAGTCCCTCAAAGAATACTTCCGAGGTTCTCCTCACGGCAGACAGTCTGGGAGTAGATCCAGAACTTTTGAGGGGCGTGCTTCTCGGAGGACTCCGGCCATGATACTTCTATTCATCATTAATGCGGGAGACAGTCCATTCCTATGCTGACCTGGTCCACCAAATAGAGGCACAAATCTCCAGCTATCGGTGCTCATCGGTTTGAACCACCAAGGAAGAAGGTTCCCAAAGATGATGTTCAAACATCTCAAGAAAAGAAGAGGACAACCTCCCCAAAACCTCCTCGGGACCTCGGATGACTCGACGGAGAGGAAATATCTGACTCTCAACACGTCATGCGCGAACATCCTGCTATTAGGAAGAGGATGGTCAAGTGGCGCGACCTTTAAAGCACAGGTGGAAATCAAGAGAATTACGCCACTTTCCATGCCAGGGCACACCAAGAGTGCCAGCGAAGGAGGAGATTGAAGACTAATAATTCGGGGTATCTAGGCCGTTTATACAAAACCAACCCTCGTCAGCAAATCGGGGCAACCAAACTCGGAAGGAACGCGGTCGGAGAGATAAACTTTGCGGAGGGCGGTGTTATCAGCCAAATATTCATTCTTCAAGAGCGAGAAGAAGTCTCGGGTTGACCATTCTATCACCTTTGATGATTTAGATCTAGAGGGCCCATCCCACATCAAGATCCCCTTGTCATCGGTCACGGTCGGTGATCCATGCTTCAATATTAAAAGGATATTGATCGACAATGGGAGTTCGGTTGATGTTCTTTTTTACTCCACTTTCAGCATGGGTATAGAAGAGAAGCTTCAACCCAGCGGCGGTCCAGTATGGATTTGATAATCGGCCGTATTAGTGGAAGGGACAATCAGTCTTCCGTAACTCTTGGGAATTTCCCGACCACATAACCCCACTGATTTATTGTAGTCAAGTCACGAGTCGCGTCAATATTTGGGAGACCTCCGGTCATATTCGGTAGCGGTCACATCGCCTCACCTCAAGATGAAATTCCCGATACCAGCTGGCATCGGCGTGGTAAGTGGGAATCAACGAATACGGCGTCTTTATATCAAGCCGACCATTTACGTTAGTAACCCTCAACATCGAGAACTTGACTACGAGATGAGGATGCCTGAAAGGGCTTCTCCGGTTGAAGATGTAATTTGTCTTCTATCTCGAAGTGATCCATCGCGAAAGGTGAAGGTGGGATCATGCGTCTCATCGATCGATCGTGATTTTCTGCGTAAAATCAAGATATCTTTGCACGGAGCGCTCGATATTCAGGCATTGACGGGAAGTCATTACGCTCCCTCAAAGTTGACCAAGCCGTGATACGAGAAGAAAGAACCTTCACGAGCGATTGCGGGTCATAGAACAAGAAATCACCAAACGGAAGTCAAGTTCATTCGAAAGTCTACTACCCCACCTGGTTGGCTAACGTAGTGTTAGTCAAGAAGGCCAACGGTTCCTGGAGAATGTGCATCGACTACACTGACCTTGATCGTGCAGGCCCAAAAGATAGCTTCCCCCTTCCTCGTATCGACCAGTTGATGCGACATCGGACATCGAATCTTTGAGCTTGGATGCTGCCGGTACAATCAACGGGATAGGTCAAGGTCATGGACTTCCCACGACCTCTTTCTGAGGTTAACGTCATTAAATGCTCGATAAACAACCTTGGATAAGTTGGCAATCTTCTATAGAGCCTACAACTTTTCCATAACGTTAACATCATCGGTAAATGCCGATACACTCGGATAGGTCAAAATCTCGGCCAATTCAACGACCTCTTCCATGAGTTAACATCGTCGGTGCTCGATAAACAACCTTGGATAAGTTGGCAATCTTCTATACGCAACTTTCTCCATAACGGTTAACATCGTGTAACGCTCGATACACAACCTCGGATAGGTCAAAATCCCGGATTCAATTCGATCTCTTCCATATAGGTTAACATCGTCGAGTAACGCTCTGATAAACAACCTTGGATAAGTTGGCAATCTTCTATGCGCCACAACTTTTCTCCATAAGTTAACATCATCGAGTAAGCGCTCAGATACACAACCTGGATAGGTCAAAATCCTCGGATTCAATTCGATCTCTTCCATACAGTTTAACATCGTCGAGTAACGCTCTGATAAACAACCTTGGATAAGTTGGCAATCCTCATAGCACCAACTTTCTCCATAAGCGGTTAACATCATCGGTAAGCGGCTCGATACACAACTGATAGATCGAGAGGTTACGAGAACCTCATAAATATATTCGTGCGTTTGTCATCAATAGCGCTCGGTAATGATCTTAGAATAGATCAATTACTAAAGGGATTCAGATGATCTCTTCTAAGCAAATCTTTATCATCGAAGCACACACTCTGGAAATATTCACAAATAATTTTGTGGATTGTTAATACTTCTCGCAACATACAAGTACAATCAATCGAAATAATATACAACAGCGAACAAGACATAAAGGAATTACTACCGGTCTTGATGGTCTCATGTTAGATGATGAAGAACTATCGAGTCATCCTCGTCGTCAGGATCGGAAGCGTGGCTAGGAGAAAGGACCTCAACACCGGCTCCCCACTTGCGTCGCCAAGCGTGTCCCCTTGAAACCTCGGATGAAGCCTTCATCACCACGCTCAAGCCTTCACCTCACATCGCACGTGGTCTCGGCCTCCGACGCGATCTGTATGATACTCTTGAAGCTGTCGAGTTCTTGAAGTCCTCCTTGCCTACCAGAGATAAGCTCTTTCTCGAAGGCGGCGGCGTAACTCGGTTTTTTTGTCTCAAGACGAAACCTTCGAGAAAAGATCTTGGATCCTTTGCATGCAATCCTGTTTACTCCACTAATTCATCCAGTCGTCGACTTCACGGCGAAAAGAAAGAAATTCGGCAGTGCAACTGGTCCTGCGCTCATCAAGTTGATTCTCCACATCTTACTTTTCGCGTCGCTTATATTCACCATGGAGAAACTTGACCTTCACGAACTCAATTCCAGTCATTGACAATGTTCATTTTGAAGTCAAGTTCTTGCTTCTTCGATATCGAAATAAGAAAAATTACGTTAAACCTGAAATGGGAAATGATGATGAGAAGAATTGTTCTACTCTTTGACCCGCGGGAATAATTTAACGTCCTCGAATGAAGATCCTTGGGGATGACTACTCGAAGGGCAGACCCTTTTTGGTGCTCGATATCACCATCACCTCTTGCTCCTTTCTCTTCAGACGGCTCCCTGGAAGAAGCGAGGACGCTTGGGAGATCGGTGAAACCTCTTTGTTGGGCTTTCTCACAACGCATAAGACCGGGTTGAATAGAAAGCCGCCTCGAACAAAATTCCTCCCGCAAATGATATATCGAATCTCAAATCGAAGATCTTCATATTCGAATTTCGGTGTCGCGGGATATCTTCATCCGGGAATGGGTAAATCTCTCGCTTTCCCCATTTCTCGAAGACCAGTCATTCTTCACAAAAGAACACCTTGCCCAATTCTTGGGAGGATCCCGTCCGTCAAGTAGCGACTCGCAAGTGATCGACCATGTGCATCTAGTAAACTTACATCCGGTCGGGTCGAGTCAGTCGCATCGCCTCGAAAAGACTATAAGTCCCATCACGATCGTCATTGCCACCCGAAAATTGGGAAATGCAAACCTGCATCGACAAAATGGCGATCATCTCGGGGATGGGGAAACCGCAATCCCACTCATCGTAAGTGGTGAAATACCCGGATTGGGCTCTATCGACTTCTTCGTTAAGAACCAAATCATTGAAAATAATATTTTTTTTCCGTGATCAACTAATTCCCACCTAATCTTCGCCCTCCCATTTTAGAAGGGGCCGCCTCCTGCTAAAGTGGTCTGGACGCGGTTCTCTTTCAAAGAGATCTCACCCATCTACAAACACCCGCAACTGCACGATCGAGATGAAAAAATTATTCCAAGAGAGGTCCAAACTCCCACCGTGGGGAGGGCTGCACTCTAGCTTGGTGAGATGAGGTGGTAGAGGCTGATCCAAGAAGAGTGCCCAAACTCCCACCGTGGGAGGGCTATGCACTCGGTGGAGATGAGGAGGAAGAGGTCGATCCAAGAAGAGTGCCCAAACTCCACCAGTGGAGGCTGGGCTATGCACCCCAGCTCTGGGTGAGGTGGATCCAAAAAAGAGTGCCCAAACTCCCACCGTGGGAGGGCTATGCACTCCAAGAGAGGAGATCCAAAAAGAGTGCCCAAACTCCCACCGTGGGAGGGCTATGCACTCTAAGGGAAAAGAGGAGATCCAAAAAAAGAGTGCCCAAACTCCCACTGGGGAGAGCTATGCACCTAAGAGGAGAAGAGGAGAGAGAAAATGTGTCTTTCCTCTAGCCCTGTTTTATAGACCTCTAGGCAAAACCACCTAAAACCGCTCAAAATCAGAACTGCTGTTTCGTCTGTCATACAGACTCATACAGCTGCAAGGCTACAAGGCTGCCTCAAGGAGTTCATCACATATAAGCTACCGGCGACTGGCGTCACAGTTTCTGCAAACTGTTTGCCATCTGTCGCTGCTGTCCATGGCTAACCGTCACTCATGAAGAATCACTGGTTGGGTCGAATGCCGACCATCAGGGCTGGTGGTCAGGGTCGAATCGGCCGGCCACCTGTCGAATCTCACTGGCTCATTCACAATCACCACAAATGTTTCAGCTTTACCTGCCTTCTCATACCACCAACTCACAGATCTGCTCAGCTCTGCTGGCCCTGCCCCATCGCACGCCGAGCTCATCACATACGCTGGGCGCTACAGCGCTCCATGCAGCTACAAGACAAGGCCAGCTCATTGGACGACGCTATGCCCTGCACCACGGCTGAAGCTCCTGCTCGCCTCCTGATCGATCCAGATCTCGAAATCTCGCACTGCAAGATACCTACACGATTTGCCCCGCAATGCCTGAGTCATAATCTTGTTCTATGAAGACTGTTTCTCAAAATGCGCAGCTTGATGAACTCTCAAATTTCATGAAGAATTTGCTATTTTCAAGTATTGACATATATTTTGGATGACCGAGATAATGTCACCCAAAAATAAAACCGATACGCCCTCGTAAAATTAATCGATCACGAATCTCAAGGTATTTTCGAAATGCTTCATCTAATCGCCGATTTCAAAGAAGTTTAAGAAATAATGACTGGAGGAGAATCTAACATAACATTGTTAGTCTGATCCGAGCTCAATCGACTCGTGATCAAGCTATCGAGCATGAAAATGGATCTCATCCGCCAAATGGTCACCAAACCGACATATTTATAGTCGATCGAGCGTCACAAGACGTCCAACGAATCCAAGATCACCCAATTACATCATTAAGGCACCTGCATCATCAAAATACACCGACGGGGATCGATCGCGTCCGATGGGAGTGGTTGGAGTTTTCCAAATTAACAAGGCCCACTCCCAAAAAACTATAAATAGAGCCTCCTCTCCGAGGAGAGAACGGAATCAAGACCGTGAGAGAACCTCCAGCCTTGACGCATCATAGCACACCGCCACCACCAAGAAGGTTCAAGATCGAGCTCGCCTGGGAGACGCCTGCAGGACTAGAAAAGACCGCCTCTTTCTCCTCAAGATCAAGAGGTTGCTCCTAAGATCCGCTCTCGCCGCTTTTGGGAAACTTCTGGGTTGGAGTTGACATATTGTATTTTTCTACACTGAATATTATTTCCCTCAGAAACACCTTCTTCTCCTAACTAACGAGCAAAGACCTGATCTTTGAACACAGTAAAGTTCTACGTCAAGGAGGCCCCGTGGTTTTTCCCTTAACGGGTTTTCCAATGATAACCCCGTGTTCATATCCCCGCTTGTGTTGGATAATTTTCTCTAAGATCTCAGATTCTACCTAATAAAATTCTCTAAGACTAACATATATATATATATATATATATATATATATATATATATATATATATATATATATATATATATATATATATATATATATATATATATATATATATATATATATATATATATATATATATATATATATATATATATCTATATAAGTTTTGTCCAATTGAGACATCATAGCATTGAATTTTATGTCATAAGTCACTTAACTCTTAAATTAGTGGTTGGAGATATACATCAACATTTTTTTTAACTTCCCTATTTAGGTATGGTCATAGATAAATAAAAGAGGTTTGTTTCTGTTGAACTCATTTTTGGAGTGAGGATTCAATCTCTTCTTAGATTTAGGAGTCTTCTAAATATTAAGACTTCCTTAGTCATAAGAAACTTCTAGCAATTAGGTGAACACTTAACCTAAGCCTAGAGACTTAAAAGGGTTAACATTAAGGATTAGGTCATGCCTTAGGGATTAGGATGACCTACCTACCCCATGACTCAAGTCCAACCTATGTTCACCTTCTTAAGCCACAACCAAATTCAATTCATATCAAACCTACAATCAAATCACATATCAAATATCAAATATCAAATCAAAATCCAAACCTAAGCCACATGATTTATTCCATGGACTTAGCCAAATCTTTATCCAAATCAAACCAAGATCAATTGATTTTCTCATGAATCAACTATATCTTTAATCTTATCCCCAAATATAAAATCAAATATACATTCAAATGATCAAAACTAAATCAAACTAAATGAAGATCCTTCATAGGCCATATGAACCAATTCCATGGACTTAGCCATAAATACACTCAATTCAAACAAAAATCAATTGATGTTCTCATGAATCAATTACTCCTTCAATTATCATCCCAAATATAAATAAAATCTACAATCATCAAGCCAAACCAAAATCAACCCAAGTCAAACCTAACCTAATCCATTTGACTTGAAATATTCAAATAAACCAAAACTCATTTGAACCCAAACCAATTGCAAATAAATTTATAAACCAATCTTAAACTCATATATAAACTCAACTAAACTCAACTCAACTAACCCCAATTGGTCCACTTGACTTAAAGTGACCAATTTGACCTATTTGAACCAAGTTTCAATCTAACCCAAATTGAATTGAACCAAGCTTATCCAAAATCTCATATCATGATTGTTGATCACCTTAGGATGATCAATTGTTATAAATTGGGTCAAACTAAATCAACTTAGTCATTTGACAAAGTCAATCCCTTAACCCATATGAACCCAAACTAGCCAAAACACGTCCTACACCAAATTAATTGAAACCATTAACTCACACCAACCTATGATCAACAATTGAACATGATTTGACCATCAACTTGGCCCTTTGACCCAAGTTGACCCAAGTTGACCTAAAAGATCAAATTAAGTCAAATCATGATTTAACTCAAATTGATTGCAACCAATGGCTCAAGTTCATTCCAAAATTGATTATTGAACTTTACCAAAGCCATGATTGAACCCAGTTTGATCAATTGGTCAACCTAACCCATTTAGCCTAAATTGATCTATATGGTCAATTTAGCCTAAATAAAAACCAAATCCAAATTAATTGAAACCAAAGCATACAATCATTTTCAATAAACCAGTCGAACATAAATCAACACCTAACCTAACCAACTTGACCCATTTGACCCATTTGATTCCAAATGAGCTAAAATCGAACCTAAGCCAAATTGATTCAAATCAAATGAACCAAAATACTTTAAATCATCATTTGAACTTGACCCAAGCTTTGGTTTGACCCAATTTGACCAATTGGTCAACCTAGCCCAATTTGACTTATAAGGGCCAAATTAAGCTAAACCCCTTGTAACCAAGCCATGACCTATTGAAACCTAATCCAACTTGACCCAAACCCATCTTGGGTTAGCCCAAAACCTACCACGCCCAAATTGGGCTCAATCCAAGGCAAATCTCCCTTGGATTCTCCTCCTCACATGGGATTTTTCCAAGATTAGCAAAGTCCACTCTTCTCTTTCCATGTGGAAGCCTCCTCTAACCCAAAATGGAGGTTAACCTAGCTGCCTAACCCATCCCAAGTGGGCTAAGTCGGCCTTGGACCAAAGGGAGGTGAGGTAACTCACCTCACTGCAGAAACCCATGACCAAATGAGATGGTCAGCTGCCAGCCAGCTTCCACCAACCCACTGGAGCCGAGGTGACACCACCACTCCTACACTGACACACCCACCATTGGAGCTAAATCCTTCGTCCGACAAGGGAGGGGATATACCCCCCCCTCATTTTGATCTGAATTTAACACAGACACCCTCGACAAGCTTCTAGGACATTTACAAATGTCCTAGAGCCCTCTCCGAAGCAAACCGAGCTCCCCCATTGCCAAATTTCTCAAAGCCTAAACAGGAAGTCCGTCCATCCGACCCGATTCCCTCAAACCTTCACCAAATCCAAAATCATCTTACCCACACCTCATCGAGTAAGAACAAATCACTTTCCAAGTTTCCTGACTGTTGGAGGTAGCAGTTTGATCAAAATCGAGCTCCAAAGTGATAGATAATCCACCAAGCGAATTATGAGGAATTGGATTGCTTAACAAAGCCGCCTCCACTACCTAAGCCTCACTAAATTCATCGCATGAACTCCAGGTAATTCCATGAAACTGAGCTTTTAGCAAAAAATCGTTTGAGCTTTGTAAAGAAAACTTGCATTTCACGTGATCTTAGCTGTTGGATCCTTTTGGATCCTTCACGCAAAGTGTGGGATCTATTTAGAGTCAACCCATGCTCAGGTGAGCTCGAGTGAGCTCAGATCGAGCGGGGAATGGCGGACGGTGTCCATCTCTGGTCGCTCGTGTGATGAAGGATCACACACCGTCGTCCATTCCTTGTGATCAAAATAGACGGTCGTGATCAAATCAATTAGATTAATCCATTTTATCCCTTAAGGAACCGTGGGTTAGATTTGCATTGTCCAATCCGAGATCGAACGACGGAGATGAGCGCTACCAACCACGCCGGACGCATTTAAGTGACCAATCCTACCATATAGAAAGCCATCATACTGTGCGCTGATTAAGCTTACAATTATGGCTAATTATTTTTTTTAATGGTCAAACTCTCATAATTCATAATAAATCATAGAGAATTCCAAAAAAAATATAAATAAATACTCATTTTAATGGTATTTTAGAGGAGAATCATTTAAAATTAATTCTAAGTGGCTTTGAACAATAATAGAGGCTTAATTGAAAATTTATTTTACTTAATTACTCCTTAATTACTCAGATAATTAATCTCAAACTTTGTGGGTTAGTTTAATGGGATGACCAGTACCTCCCATGATTTTTTTATGATTTATTACTTAGTTAATTGGGGGAATTAACTATTTAAGCTTTAATTACTCTCTTAATTAATCTAATTAATTAATTAACCTCTTAAAAGTAAAAAAAATAATTAATTAAGCTAGCTAATTACTGTTGAATAGCAAATCGGCAAGGGGAATGGTGTTAGGACTACTTTCCTAATCTTTTCCCTAAGTCCATTTCATTTAAAGGAAAGATTAATTAAAATAAGATTAATTAAAGGTTTAATTAATTAATTAATCAATTAACTAAATCTTAATCACATCAGACTTTAATTAATTAAATCATGTGTAGATCTTTAGGTGTTTAATAACCTAAAAGTACTTGGGAAAATTATGGTTAATTCACATGAGTGGAAAAATCATAAGAGTATTTAATTAAGCTTCTTAATCTAATTAACTATCAATTGTGAGCCAATTGCATTAAGTTCCTTTATTTCGTAGGATCATTGCAAATTTACTTTATATTCATATGCATATCATATTGGCTCATAATTATTTGGCTAATTACATTAAAGTAACATAGGTACTGGTAATTAATGGATTTAATTAAGGGTCTAACTTAATTAATTCATAAAATTCACCTAATCACCTCTTCTTAAACTAAATCATATTACCAATGTGGGAGTGGGATTAGATAACAAATGAGTGCTTCCTCCTCTTTAAATCAAATCAAAATCCAAAAACTAAATTAATAAAGAAGCTTTGGTTTGCATTTAATGATTTTATTCTGTATGTTTATCCTTAAGAATTAATTGGATTGATTGAATCACATGCTTGTATTTGATTATTCCTCTCCAATCATGCTAAATATTGTATGTCATTTGATTTCATGCATCCATCTCTTTTCAAAAATTAATTGAATTAAATGAGATTTTCTTTATGTAAGCTTGCATGTATTGACTTAACATAATATATGTGTGGCTATTATCACTATTAAATCCAAATATATATTTTAAAAGTTTATAAATGAATAATAATATGTGTAGTGATGATAATTATAAATACATAAGAGATGTATGTGTTTATAATTTAAGTGTATGAAGTGAAGTCACTTTCTCTTATTCATATGTATATAAGTTTGAATGGTAATGGGTATATACCTGGACATCTGAATACAAGGCTTTAAGTAGCCTAGGTCATTTGATTACCTCTCACTTCCTAGTTAACAAAGGCATATATCCATCTGATTTCATCCTTATATTTTAACATTAGAATTTTAAATCATATACATAAATAATTCAATTAAAGAAAAGACAATCTTTGTATGATTCTCATCCTCTTAATTATGAATACATGTATATGTATTTAAGAAAAATGGGTATATATTCTGGACATCCCTGGAATACGAGGCTTTAAGTAGCCTCAAAGAGACCTCACTTCCCTAGTTAACAAATGCACGTGCTTGCTATGTCTTTTATACATGCATGTGTATATTTAATTAGAGAATGATAATCCTCCTTTCTATCAAAAAATGCATGCATTCATAATTTTTTTAATTACTGAATTGTTTAATCATGTGATTTGAAGCTCACTTTCTTATGTTATGTGTACAAATTTACATATGTTTGAATACAATGGGTATATAGTCTGGACATCCCAGGAATACGAGGCTTTAAGTAGCCCCAAGGAGGTCATTTGATTATTCACTTCCCTGGTTTAACAACGACACGTACCTATTTAATTTCACTCTTATGCATTTTTGTATAAGAATTTGGATAGAGCTTTAAATTTGTATATACTAAATAATTCAATCAAATGAAAAGATAAACTTGAAATATTCACACACATTCATCATTCAAGAGTGCTAAAACATGTTGTATGTATAGGTATGTTGAGTATTAAATCATATGCATGATACATGTGATGAAAATGAATGAATTAATATATGTCATGTGTTAGTAATTTACTTAGATTAATCTTAAGAAACCTTTCATATTAAGTAAGATTATTTAAAGTGAAATTAAATTTAGGATTAATTAAAAATCATTTAATAAGTCATCACTAAAGAGAACTAAAATTAAATTAACATGCTTTAGACATGGCTTAAGGTAGGGATGGAAGAGGGTAACTCTTCTTCCTTTCCTGTATAACACTTAGTTATTAAATGTAAATCATATGAAATAAAATATAAATTAAAATTCATAAATCAATTAAATAATTTAAAATAAAATCAACCTTCATAATAATTTGAATTTTTTTTTACACTTAGAAAAATATAACCCTAATGCTTAGTAAGACACACCACACAAGCCTTAACATACACATTAGAATTAAGTCACCACTTCTAGTCCAAATGTTAGGACGGTGTATGATGTGATGTATGTTTTATTTTGTGATATATTATTTTAGACTGGATATTAGGGTGTATGCTTCGTAGACTGGATGTTAGGCCATTCTTAGGCTAATCATATTTTCTATAGGGGATTATGTTTAAAAGGGTGCTTAAAAACAAATATAAATGCTCTCTTTACATGTTGCTTAAACCCCTAAGCATAATCCAAATTAGGACAAGTGGGCTGTGTAGTAAGTGATATATATATATATATATATATATATATATATATATATATATATATATATATATATATATATATATATATATATATATATATATATATATATATATATATATATATATATATATATATATATATATATATATATATTTAATCTCTATTTGCATGTAGTTAGATTTATTTTACCTATAAGAATGTAATTTTATATTAGGAATTAGGATTAGTGTTATGGGGGATTAGGATGAGCAGTGGCTAGAAGGTTTTGTCCTAGGGTGCTCTATAATGCCTTTGATGCGAGCACATCCAAATAAAAAAGAAGAAATTGAGATATGAAGAATGAAGACCTTCGAAGCATTTAATAAACTTGTAATTATTCTTTCATATACTAAGTTGTATAAGGGTAGTGCTCAGCTACCCATCTTTTCTTTTTTTAGATTATGATCACTTTGACCTCTTATTTTGATTAGTTTTAAATTGCATTAGAAATGACATTTTTTCATAGTTTCTAATGGTTGATGCTTTAATGTGTGGCCTTGATGCTAGCTCTTACGATAAAATAACTTTTCTATCCAACTAATTACTCATAACTAAATTTTAAAAACTCATAATCTCACCATAAAGCTTAGGCTATAATCAAGATAATTAAAAGGTTTAGTAACTCCTTAGTTGTATGGTTGTATGTTTCATATCATGCATCATCTTGAATCACTCTTGTAAAATGAGGACCTCTGTCCTTACACACATTGGGACCACTTGACCCATGAGAGCAACCCCTACTAACGGAGCTTCACCCTCTCTCTCTTTTGATTTGGCCAATAATCTATCTCATCATGCATTTAGGCATATAAAAATCATAAACCCTTTGTCTAAATAAGGTGTCAAAAATGAAATAAAACTTGAAAAAAAAATTTGCATTTGTAGATTAAGTCATATACTCATATCACTCATGCTTTAGTCTCTTAGAGAGTGAGTTTAAGACTTTAGTCTCTTTCTAAATAAATAACTACTCTGGCTATCTTGTAATTCATAAGACCAGACTACATGGTTTTAAAATCAGGAAGAGTTAACTAATGTTACTTCATGATGAAGTTAAAGTCAAGGTTCATCCTCTTGTGGACGTGAACCTTTATGTCCACCGCCACTTAGATTTAGGTTGTGCTTTAGCTAAAGCACCCTAGATTTAGGATCCGAGGTAACTATTTTCTTCTGCCAAGCATAAATTCATTTTGCATTTTCACATCCATGTGTTGGTGAATCATAAGCCCTAGCAATCTAATAAAATTTTAACTCAAATAAATAAATCTCTTCACTTTCAAATATATAAAGCTCAATCAAAATAAATGCTCACGCTTTCGGTATCATGAGCATTTCCTACTCCTCCTTTGGATTCTAAAAATAAGTCTTCTCTTTGAACTTTCCCACTTAATTTTCCAAACATAACCAATCATTTGATAGTCTAACCTTGAAATCTTTGAAGATGATAATTGTATACTTTAATCAAGAGTATTCTTAGGGAATTATATTCCCTATGATGTAACTAACTATGGAGGCTTGCCTACATAGGAAACTTTAGAACCCACTTTAATATAAACCCTACTTTATTCATCCATGTAAAGCATGGGAAAAATCTATGGTATATTCGAAGATTCATCATGTCTTAGGAGTCCTTATTAGATGATTAGGTTCATTAAAGGGTGATATCTCTATCTTTCGAGATAGTACATCATACCTCAATGTACCCATCACTTCAATAAGTACCTCTACGATCTGTGGTATCCCATAAAAAATCACCACAGTTTCATTCCAATCTAAGGTGGTATATTATAAAGAATCAAAATCATTGGCTAAACACTATGTTTATTACTCATCAGCTTAAACAGATTATAGGCATTAGCAATTAAAGGAAGTCAAATATTTCATGGATGGATAGCAAAACTAGTATATAGAGAGTTAGATAAATTCCATGCTTCTCCATTTGCAAGATGACACAAGGCACCATTTCTATTTCTATGCTTGACTTGATAATTTATGTCTTCAACGGATTTTTTTTATTTTGAATAATCACTGAAGTCTGAGAATTAATGAAAGTAATAAAAACTTTAGCTACCTTTCTCTTTTTTCCTTTTTAACTTTTATAATATTATCCTTCTAGCAAACAACACATCCTGGTAAATCACAAATGTAGAATATCTTTTGATAAGATGTTGCTTTTTGAAATAATTTATAATCTTTATAATATAAATCTAGTATATCTAAAATCAAATGTTTATCTTATCCTTTTTATCTTATATGTATTATTAGATAGTGAAATACTTTTGAGAAGATCTCCACAAATAACCCTAATAACATATCAAATGATCTTGCAGTTCATGAGTGTAAACATTTAAAATAAAATGATAGTAATAAAAAATACGTTTGAAAATGACTTGCATGTAGATATAACACTTATCCAGCATCATCATATAATTTTGAAAGTTTATTTCAACATTTGATGGATCTACATTATGCTCTTCGTGTTCATCTGCTAAATTCAAAGAGACATTGTTTAATCTAAAAGTTCCTTCAATAATTCTTTTATATTAAACATGTTAAGTTGTTCAACTTCAATTGGTAATTATACTTCATTTATTACATCTTCACTTGTAATTTCATGCTCTTTCCGACACAATTTCAAGCAACATAGATAGCAAAAATTTCTTCTAAGAATTAGTGATAATTAACATCACTTATTGAATGAAAGTATTTATTAATGCATAATTTATATGAATACAATTTTTTATGAATTTTTGCTTTGATCGACAAACTCCAAAAAATATTTTATTCTAACATACTCACCACTTCATCTAGATTTGGTCATTAAACTCTTGTCTATTTCAAAAAAATAAAATTCTAAAATCACAGTTGATAATGGATAATTAAATATTTGTAAGATTAGTTCAAACAAAGTTGACAAGATCGTAGTAATTGTAAGATTGATCTTAGTACCTTCTTTCTTATTCTCAAGGATTCATGGTTATAAGTTCGTTTAAATCCCATTGAAAGGGATCTTATAGGAGTAGCATTGGTGATCACTTAAGTGCCCTTACACATTATTCGATCATATACATTATAATCTTCACTTCTTAGCTATAATTGATATTTTGACAAAATGCACACCAAATTATGACAAAAACACACATATGCATGTAGGATTATCTCATTAGAACAGTTAAGAAAAATGTAAATTTGTGGATTAAAATTTCATTCAACATATTTAATTATTTAATTTGATGATTTTGAATCCCCACAAAATTTCCCAAAGAATGTTTTTTATTTTCAATGATTGAAATAATAAATATGTCAACTATGAAAAAAAAAAACATTGCCCAAATAATTCCCTGAAAATTTTTCATGAAATTCTACACAACTATAAACCAATGGTAATGGAATAATTGTCACATGAATACAACAAATGCTAGAATTAAATTGAGAAATCCAATTTCTTACTAAGGAAAATTCATTTGATCCTAATAGTGCAAAATAAATCAAACTAATTGGCACGATTAGAATTTAATTAATGTAATTAACATTGTCAATATACTTGAGAATTTTTTTGACTAACCTAAATCAATTAACTAATAAAAAATATTAATTTTAAAAATAAAATATTCAATAAGAAAGCATGAAATTATTATTTTTAAATAGATAACCCTAAGATGCTTCTATGGTTTAAATTTTATTTAATTTGCATCTATGAATCTTTTTATGCAAATATTTTAAAAAAAATTAAAATAGCTAAAATGAGCTATGTATGTTTCAAACTCGGTCCTACTAGCTCTGTGATACTTATGTATGGTCAAATGACACTTATTCATCATCCACGCATAAGATATTATGTTACAATATTTCATACCTCAAAAACTAAAGCCTGTGAAATACCAAAATATATACTTTTTATGTGGGGAAACAGACCTTAATAAGCATAAGGGATAAACTAAAACCTGTGAAAGGAGTTCATGCACCGCCTATCTGGCTATCCATAACATTTTTAACTTTTGTATGAAAAAATGAATAATCTCAGAATCACACTAGAGCCTGAATTCAGAATATGTGCTACCTAACCAGGTCAGTTTTAAACCCCGAGACAAAAGAACTGGAACCTGAGAGGGGTGTCACATATCATCATATAGGTCAATGGAGGACTCTATGATTTGAAAAAAGTTGTAAGAACCTGGAAGTATACTGGAGCTTGAATTTGGGAATGCGCCGCCTAATCTGGTTACTTTCTAACCCTAAAATTGGAGAGAACTAAGGCTTGCAAGGGGGGGTTGCGTACAAATATACAAGTTAGTTGGGGCCACTAGGAGAGAAAGTGAAAGATGTAATTTTCTCTCATCTCCTTAGGAGTATTTATACTCAAAAATTTACTCTTTAAATTCTTTTATAAAAATTAAAAATAAATAAATAAATATCTTTTTATCTTTTTTAAAAAAATTATATAAATAAAAAGAGAACTCTTTATATTCTAAAAAAAACTTTTCATCTTCTTAAAAAAAAACTTTTTGAATTAAAAAAAAAAAATCATCTTTTCGCATCTCTCTCTCTCTACGAAAAAAAAGAATTTTCTGCTCTCTCTCTCTCTCGTTACAAAAAAAAGAATTTTCTCCTCTCTCTCTCTCTCTCTCGTTACAAAAAAAATAGATTGTTCTCTCCCTCTCTCTCTCTCTCTCTCTCTCGTTACAAAAGGGTATTTTTGCTCTCTCTCTCTCTCTCTCTCTCTCTCTACTCTCTCTCCCACTCTCTCTCTCGTAACAAAAAAAAGAATTTTCTCCTCTCTCTCCTCTCTCTCCTCTCTCGTTACAAAAAAAAAGAATTTTCTCCTCTCTCTCTCTCTCTCTCTCTCTCTCTCTCTCTCTCTCTCGTTACAAAAAAAAGAATTTTCTCCTCTCTCTCTCTCTCTCGTTACAAAAAAAAAGAATTTTATCCTCTCTCTCTTTCGTTATTTTTTTTTTTTTTTGGAGAAAATGAGAGCCTTAGCTCAATTGTATTCCAAAAAAGTAATAATTACAATGTTATAAAGTGACTTCAGACCAAGAAATCAACCAGCAACACCAAAACAACATAACAAAATCTGTAAAGAACTATAAAAGAAGAAAGGAAAACTATAAAGGAACAGCCCTATAGCTTTACCCAAAAAGAAAGCCTAAGCTCAAACAGAAAGTGAAAAGACCAAAACAAAGTACCTTCCCGAACTCAGAGAAAGCACCAAAAACAGATATTTGAAGATGTATAGAGATGGTTTATGATGATTTCTGGACTCAGACCTTGAATAATCCAAAATCAATCAACCCCGAATAGAAAATGCAATGCAGCAGCACCCTCACAGCCTTCCATTTGGCAAAAACAGCATCCTACCAAGGTTGCTGTGTTGTGCAACCAAGCAAAGCCAAGATCACCCCATCTAGTGGTAGGATTAGTGTCATCGTCCAAGTAAAACCAAGATACTACCATCCGCACTTCCTTCAATAGCCATAACCTCCAACATTGAATCAGAAATATAAAGAATTCCATATCGGCAACCTGCGAAAGCTCAAAACCCAGCCAATGTATCAGATAATGACCGTCCAGCACACCCAACATACCCAGCACATATCTGATTAATCGACATTTAAAACAGCTCACTGAATGGTTCTGATATGCCAAAACCGAAATAAGTCCAGAACAGTAGCCGGCCAAGAGTCCTTAAGCTTCCACCTAACAACTTTAAAGGCTATACGATCCCTTATAAGATCAAGTAAAGCAGTAATAGAAGAAGCGGAGTAAGAGATGCACCTATTGTTCCTTTCACGCCAAATACAATAGACTAAAACAGAAACTGAAAGGTAGTGAAGTTTGGTAATCATTTTGTGCATATTAGGAGCTAAATTATTCAAAAAACAAAAGAATTTTCCTCGTTCTCTCTCTCTCTCGCTCTCTCTCTCTCACTTTATAAAAAAAGGAAAATAAAGTATTCCGTTTTTTCTCCTACCTCTCTCTCTCTCTCTTTCTCACGCTATTAAAATATATATATAAATAATAAAGCTATGAATTAATTATTTAATTATACTTACGAAGCCAAAGATAAATTTTTAATAAAGTTATTAATTAATTAATTATACTTAGGAGGCCAAACTTTTAAATTTTAAAAAAATCATCTTTTCTCCTCTCTCGTTACAAAAAAAAAAAAAAATTTCTTTTCCCTCCTCTCTCTCTCTCTCTCTCTCTCTCTTCCTCTCTCTCCCCCTCTCTCTCAAGTTATAAACAAAAGGAAAATAAACTATTCCATCTTTTCTCGTCACCCACTCTCTCTTTTTCTCACGGTATTAAAAAATATAAATAATAAAGTTAATAATAAAGTTATTAATTAATTAATTGTACCTAGGTGGCCAAACTTATAATATATATAATAAAACAAATAATAATTTTTTTAAATGATGCACATATCATGTGCCAAAACCAAAACTAATAGAAAAAGAAATAAAATTAAATGTAATATCTAATAAATAAAAAAATTAAAATTAATATAAACTATTTTAAATAAATCTTAATAAAAAAATCATTATTTAGCAAGTCCTAAAAATTTCTCATTCAATAGATTTATTAACTAGTAAAAATATAATATATTTCAAGATGAAATATGCTTTAACGTCCAAAAATAAGAGGAAAATGATATAGTACAATTTATTAAGTTAAGTATATATATTGAGGCAATAAAAAATATCTAATTTTATAAAATTAATTTAAAAATAATCTAAATTTTTATTTATAAGTAAATTGAACGTCTCAACGAGACAAGCCGAGCCCATCAACACTAAAATTAGGTCAACCTAGGTCCAAATGAGCTCAAATCAAGCAGAAAAAGCATACTTAAAGACTTCATGAAACTAACTGGATGGTCAAACGATATTTAAATATGATAATTATAATTAAATTAAGTGGCTCGACGAGATGAATGCAATGAGCCTAAGATCACTTAAATCGAATATCATTTGGATGGTCAAATCATCAAAAAATCATCTGCAAATGAAGGAATTAATATAAACTCTATCATGGAGTATTTTTTTAATTTTGGCTATAATTATCAAAATGTCTCCCTCAAAATCTAATAAATAGGACCTCATGCTTGTCATAATTGAGGAAGAAGCTAGGAGTAAACTTAAAAGAAAGGCTAGAAGTTCAGTCCATCACACTCTCACGTCATCGATTGCCATATTGTCATTTGTATGCACTAATGACCATCTTATAATGCTTTATTTGATTCAAGAACTCCCACCGTCTTAGTTTCCAAAATATAATATTGTAATCCCGTTATCGAGAAAGTTGAAACTTTGTAACTCAAACACATATAGTGGAATATTTTGATTAGGTTAGGCCCCGTAATTTTTTCTCCTTTTCAGGGGTTTTTTCACATAAAATTAAAGTTTGTTCTCTTTCAATTTATCGTATCGTCATTTATATAAAACTAAGATGTCAAATTTTACTCCACTATAATTTTTTTTTGACATGCAACAAGTTTAATACTTTTTGAAGTTACATTAATTTTAAATTATTTCAAATTTTTTTGAATTTTAATATTTTCGAAGGGCCTTTTCCACTAAGAGAGTATTCGAAGTAGGAATAGAGATTGCCAAGTGATTGTATGCGCATTCAAATAATATGTTATTTGGTGTAACAAATATGAACTTAATTATACGAGTACTGAATAACACTAAAATAACAATTAAATGCAGATAAAATTTAGGTCATTTCGCTTTAAAAATCTTTCGATTTGAATTTATTTTTCTGATCATGTATTGCCTTAGAATAAAAAAAAACGTCAGGACAAATAATATTTTCCATTGTTTTAACCTATAAAATGAGAACGCTTTAACAGATATCGTGCTTCATCACATTATTTCATATGCATCAATTAATTTTATAGATTTTAATTTTTTTTAATGACTATCACTATATTATTTAACTATAACTTTCTTATTATATTTCAAAATTTTCATGAACTATAGCAAACTTTTCAAAATAAATAAATACTCACAACAGTTAAAATAAAATAAAAAACTACTATTCCACAATAATTCTACAACTTAAACAAAAGTACAAACTGCCCTAAACAAGTAAATAGTCTCTTAATTGACAAAATAAATTAATATGAAGCTTTGAAGTTATTACTCATAACAATAAAATTAAGTCACACTAATCATATTCTAAAATCAAACTTTGCAACAAAAAGGTATGAATTTGGAGAGTTACAATATCTATAGGAATCTAATTACTCTTAATGTTATACTAAGAGAAATATAGAAACAGTAGAAATGGCAACAAAACATACAAATTCACTAAGTTAAAAAGGAATATTACTCACCAATATTAATATTGTGAAAATGCCATCCTGGAGCTCCCTATGCAGACGCGTCCGCTGAACTGGTTTCCCTTGTAATTTCCGGCAAAGAAGGTTCCTTTTTATTAGAAACAGTCACATTATCTTTAGCCTCTGTATCCTTGGAAGGTTCAGAAAGGTCCTCAAGCTGCATCATAAAAGAACTAAATAATAATATAATCATTCCATAGTATTTAAAAAATAACCAAAAATAAAATAAAATTTCAGATAATAACTATAGTATGCTACTATATCATGTATCATCATTGATCGCACTTGATGTCATCCTCGTCAATGGTGGCGACCTTCACCCAAGTATTTGGGAGCAATTTTATAAAGGTTCATTTTCCATTTGTTTCTGCTGAGGGGTGATTCAAGAGGCACTAAACCTACTCTATATCACTAGAAGACTACATCATGATTGAGCTCATCATGACTTCGACTCTTATCTCTAGCGCAACTACAAGGCAATAATCATGCAACTAAAAACGATTACTTTGTGCAATAGTAGCGTAAGAATTTGTCATAAAAATAAGCTATTTTTTTGATAAAATAATTACAAAAGAAACTCTATTATATTCTACAACAACAACTAATGTGCAAACTCTGTTGTCAATGTTCTAACAGAAATAAGTTAATTGAACAGGTAACAAATGAGGTAAATGAAGATAAGATCACACTAAAGTGTGATAAGAAGTCACAAGAGAAGACTGGATTATCAAACGATAATTTGGACAAAAGTTGGGTAACATCTTTTCATTTATACAAGTATACTTTCTATATGGCCATCCCAACCAGATTACATAGTTTAACTTCTACTGACATGCAACAAAAAGTGTATACAACCAACATTTATCAAAGACAAATAGAGAGAGCTAGCTTTGATGTTGGTTTGGCTTCATTTAAGTAGATTCTCATAGTTGAGTGTCCAAAACATCATAAGGGACAACTTCCGTCATTGCAGGACAGTTCAAAATAAAGCTTTAAATGAACCAATGCACTTGATGAACAACTCGAATTCGATTAGATTAATACTAGATCATGTTTGTTCAAATTAGTAAATAAACAAACTTAAATATTTTTAAAAAACTCTAAAGTTAAATAAATCAAATTTGAACTTAGTTTAATTCGTTTATTTATGTTTATGAACAAACTCATTTGTTGTTCAATAAATAACTTTTTAAATACTAGACATGAAGCTCAATGATAACTCATATATTATTTAAATAAAATATTAAATTAATTAATTATACATTTAATAGTAATAGATTATAATTTAATTTCAATAGTATTTATTTTATTAATATTTATTTATTAACCAATTTATTAATTAACTCATCACGCAACCATTGTCCGCCATAAGCGCAATGTGAACTAAATTTCAACATGCATAAGAGATGACAAACTGCAATAGAAAATTATTTTATTTTTCTTTTAATTTTTTTTAAATCTTATTTTAAAAAAACTTTAAATCTCAACCGCTTTGAAATCACATTAATCAATTAAGTTTAGCTCCAACAAAAAAAAATCCTAAAAAAAAAATTAAATTCCAAATTGAATGAAAGTCAACTATTTTGTAGACTTGACATAAATTTATTTCACATGAAATGCTTCTTGTCAAGATAAATAATCATAAATTTTCTTTTAGCTTTTTCATTTTTTTCAAATTAATTTATTTGTTATTAGTGAAAATGTATATGTATTTGATGCAATTCCTTTTATTTATTTATTTCAATGAAGAAGTTCATTAGTACTTATTTATGTTAATTGATTGCGAGAAAGTTTACTCACAACTTGTATCATATCTCAATTAATTAAAATAAAGTAATTAAAAACTAAATTTAAATTTATTCAATAGCTTGTTAAATTTATAAATCATTTGTTAAGTTAAATATTTATTTAAATTTTTAGCTTGTTTATTAACCCATTGAAGTACTCGTTCCATCAATATAAGCAAACCAAGTACAAGTAAAATATAATTACTAAAAATTTTAAACTAAGTATGGACATGCAAGTCAAAGCTCGACTCAAACTCAAGCCGAACATGAACAACTTATAATAAAATTAAACTTAGTCCAATCCAAGACATACTCAATTTGATTATAGCTTAAAATATCAAATCCCAAAATAGTAAAAGCCAAGCCGACTTTGCAGTTTGTACTAGAAATCTGACCCCTCGTTAATAGCTTATATCCTTCTCTATCTCTAAAGAAATCACTACCAAGTAAACAAGGTTCTCCACTCAAGATAGCGTTTGTGCATACTCATTTTCTATTTTCTCAATCGCATCTATTTGCTACTTTTCATCCTTCTCCTCCTCAATGATCTTGTCTCATTGGCACTCTCGGTCAATATCAAGGGTACTCAACATAATGATATTGGTAACAATCATTATGGCAATGTTTATGCCTAGTGAAAGGGGAAGGTTGTGTGTATGTCTACCCTTTGTTTTCATAGCATTAAAGTCAATCTTCAACCAATCGAACATCTCAACAAACACATAAATGTGATTTTCAATGTCTCCAGTTAAGACTTAAATGGGACTCCCAAAGTTAAAAGCTTCATCGGAGCAACCAACAGTAATCATTTGACATCATTGGAGGCCACATCTCACACCAACCTACACTTCTAAAGGTGGGGTGGAGCTATTGGCATGCCAGGTGTGTGTGGTTTTGCTTGAATGATGACATGACAATTATTGCCATCACTCATTGAGATAACTCAGATGAGAGAATATTGACTATAACTTAATCTTCTTTATCTCATTCGCTCGCCAGAGCTAGAAGAGATTGCCCTCTCTTTAAGGGAAAATTTTTGTCTTATCTTATCATCCTATATAGGTACTAGCTTGTGGTCCACATGCCAAAAAAAACCTTGTGGAGCAAGTACAAACTTGCCCCTTATTTGTGTGAGAAATCCCTTCAAAGAGGTGGGAGCATTCTTTACATCCACCTCCACTTTGTTATTGTTTGAGGGCTTGGTTAACATTGCCCACCCTATCATTAACCAAATGTAAAAGTATTGCTTTCGCCAATTCTTCACAGACTCTAAGTCCATTTGGGGAAAGTATACCTTTTTGTAAAGATGATTGTGAAGTTGCAAAAATAGCAACTTTTAAAAAACTATTATGGGTATCAAATAACAACTTTTTGAATGCTACCACACAATAATAGATGATTGTTAAAAATAACTTTTCACCACATAACATCTAGAAAGTAACAAGTAGTTGTCAAACGTAGATGTGATAACAAACCAAAAAACATAGTAAAAAAGCTATCCCAAATAAACCTTCCATCAAGTCATTCGTCATAAGGACTTGTGAATAGGTAAACTAATTTGCCAACCCAATTGGCACTTCTTACATAAAGCCATCATTCCTCACACAACACAACAAAAGAATTGGGCATGAGCAATGTAGGAATAAGCTAAAAGCCTATTAGGAACATTCACTTATGCTGATAGCAACAACCCATCTAAGACATTTAAAAGTAAGTTGGCAAACAGGTAATGTGTGATATTTTGGGATAATTTGTTGTTTGTATGTATAATTAGATGATATTTTGTGGTATCTCAATTTCGTACTTTACCCGTATATTAGAACTAAAAATCGGCTCAACTATTATTAGGGATACCTAATTTTATTTAAAATATTATGTTTAAGTAAAAATCGGTTTGGAACTCAAATATTTTATTGACCATTATCATGCATATTGGCCCTTCTAGATTGATTTGATTGATGCATTATTTTGTCTAGGAAAGCTTCATCATTTGTCGATTAGAATCTTCAAGTGATTGGCAAGTCAACATTATATTATGAGGTTGATAAGCTCAATCACTAATAAGCTATGCTGGTACTTTCATATCATGTGATTAATTCATTATTTTGTTGCGATATGATTTATCATTTGTCAGGTTGACAAGTCGACTTTCTTATTCTAGAGTTGATGAGCTCAATCGCTAAGGTGACATCATGTCTCTGTCTCTATTCTATTTTGGACACTTGTGATGATCCCAAGATCAATGCATATCAAATATATTTTGTATGACACTTTTGATGAAGTGATTTGCTCCCTCATTTCTTATATATGATGAGATGGTTGAGTTTGATCATAAATGATCATGACCTTGCTTGTAAGATAGTCAAACTTTTTTTTATCATTTTCCCATGCTAATATGTATATTTTGAACATTTAAGCAAATAACATTGCTTCCTAAGTAAGTATGATAGTTAAATTTTTGTGAACTCACATTTTTTATGATTTAAATTTTCAATCTAGTGGCCACAAATAATATGGCAATATATTCTATAATTTGTTTGTGTTCTAGCAGTCACACCCCCACCCATCTTACAAGCATTTTTGGATATTAAAAATTAGGTGTGTGACAAGTTGTAGTAGAGCATAGATGAAAAACCCTAGACAATCAAGCCTAAAAAGCTTAGAACTTGTGAAAATACAAAATTATAAAATAAATATCCTAAACTTTAACATGTTATATCATAGTTTAAATATGTAATAAATGACATATTAGTTCCATTCTTTTTAATCATAAAATATCTTGTCTTGATCCATAAAAGATCTGCTAGTATTAAATTAAGAGCTATTATATGAAAAATTGAGACAGAATTTTTTGTGAACTCGTTTCCAAGGATTCTCCCACTTCTAGGATTTCTCCTTTATAACTGTTTCATCTCCTTACATCCCTCTTCTTGAGACACTCATTTGTCTAACTTTTTTAGTTATTTTTTCTTTTCACCACATTGATTCTCCTTTTAGAACAAATTCTTTAAAACCTTCATTGTACCCCTCTATATCAACTTGGTATTAGAGCCTCATCTTGCCTCTCACCTGCATTCTCCCCAATTGCACTTCTTTCAATAAGATCCAATTCACATCTCTCTCACAATAGCTTCTATTTAACCTCGCCTCCTAGTCATAGTACCAACGGCGTGTTTAATTCCTTGCTTGCTTGCAAAGTGATACTTCCTTGTTGCCACACACAACCTCATCCTTATCCATTATTGTAGTTAACAACATTCCCATATCCCACTACACTCATACATCTAACTCATTCTTTTTATGCATTTGTTCTAATTCCCACTGCCTTGCCTACCTCAACAGCTAAGTTAACAAAGCTAAACTAAGTGAGCTTGCTATACATTGTGTTTGGCTCGTTCAAATTATGAGTTGCTTATCATGCTTGATAGTGTTAGTAAATATCATGTTTATGTTCAATTTATTCAAACTCCAAAGAATAAGACTCATTTTCAACACAATATTGGCTATAATTATAAACAAAAAATAAAATTCCAAGCTTTTTATGAAATAAAATGAGGAGTTCAAAAAATAAGAGTCATGTTTGGCTCACTTACACCCCTAGGCTTGAGTTTTATGACTCATCTCAATACAAGAAAACACCATGATTCTCAATTTCACTTTTCTAACTCTTGCCAACAATTAAAATACATTTGAGTCAATCTAGTAAAGCACTTAAAAACCTCCAAACCTCCAAAGTTGTCTTGATAATGGATGGAACTATGGATATTGGATATTGTGGATATAATGAATTTTGTTCACTTTATTTCTCTACTATGGGATGATTTCCCATTGATCACCTTATCTTGAATAAACTTCCATTCACTCCTCTCCTCTAGAGGATTTTACCAACTCTTACAATTAAAACTTCCAAATCACCATTGAAGCATTTTAACTCTTTGGAATAGAGTTTCTGCCTAACCCAAGGGAATTGATGTAGCATCACTATCAAGTACATGTCCTAAATGTCAAATTAAACTGATCTTCTATATTTAATAAAGGGCATATTATTTTCTTCATTTTTATATTATAAGATACTTTTACGTATTGTAGTTCTAAGCGAAGATAATGAGTGTTAGACTTATATTAAAGAATAGTATATGATGAATTGAGATTTGTAATTTCATGTGGCCTTCCCTTTGGGGATTCTCCCCCCTTATAGAGTTTCTCCTTTGCTGCTTCATCTCTTTCTCTTTCCTCCTTCCATTTGAGGTGTTCATTCATCTAATTTTTCTACTCGTTTCTTCTCTTTATATCTTTGGTTCTCCTATAACGAATCCTTCTAAATCTTTGTTGCACCCACTATATATACGATTTGACCTTTAAGCAAGGTAAAGCAGATGAAATGTTAGAATGAATATGAAATATTAAGCAATAATGGCGTATAACAGGGATCAATTGTTTTCAACAGACAAAGAAAAAGTACCCCCAAGTTTCTTAAGCTATCAGAGATGTCATCTTGCTGCTGCTGTAGAGTGGTTCTCAGTCCTTGGAAGTCCTGGAGCCAAAAATAGCGATTAAGGATAAGCATCACAAGTTCACAATAACTATAAGTACAACATTCAAAGAACTAAACTGATTTCAGTTGATCGAGATCAGCATTTAGTGTCTTCTTAAGCTCGATCAGTTCCTGCATGGTGAAGAACTATCAAACAAATACAGCCATCTAAAATACAAAGCTTCATGAATTAACAATAAGTTGAATTCAAATGAATAGTATACAAGTAACCATAAATAATCTCAAAGAATAATACGAATGACTGTTTAACACAGAATAAAATACATATAATTGCAAATATGCAGCGCCTCGCCAAAACAAACCACCTACTACTTTCCAAACTATAATGCGCAATGAAAGCTCAATTGATGCAGGACTAAGGATCAGAATTTTCTAATAAAATTTAATGGTGCAGTATAAATGTATGCAAAAGAATCCAAGGATAACTAATTCAAAAGTCACCAAATAATTCAACTACGTGTTTTCTTTAAGTATAAAACGTTAATATTTGAATTAAATCCAAAACAACAAGAAAATGATCAAAATAATCTTAGAAATTCAGCAATAGATTAAATAATATCACTTCATAATTTTCCAATCATCATCTTTAATGCCAAAGACATACTATGTTCATTCAATAATGAGGCCATGAGGGTATCAATACAACCACAAAAATAAGTATTTGAAAGTTCCACTAAATAAAAGAAATAAAGCACGTAGATGTTTGCTCCAAGAAATTACACCACATAGGACCATTGGTTCAAAAACTAATGAGCACTTCAAAAAAATGCTAAAGAATAGGTAAGAAAAAAACTATTCAAGATGCTAGCTCATTTCAGTCATCATCATACCATATCTAATTCCAGCATCCATGAGATATCATCATTTTTATATTTTAGCAATATCACAAGATTTCTTCAATGCACTCAATCTTACATGGGAAAAGAATAGTCAATCGAATCAAGAAAACTAGAGAGTAATTATATTGGATTCAAAACTGTAAAGTCAAGGATTATTAAGAAACACAAATGAAAAACAAAACTTAAAAAGACCACCAAAATTTTAGGTGATGAAGAAAAATGATGAAATCTATTTGCTAACTACCAGGATTGATAAAATGATGTTCTCAAAACTGATTTACTATTTCCCAGTCAAAACAAATTTCCTTAACTTTAGGTTAATTTAATGTCCAATAACACTCAATGGAGAATTGCATAAAGGTTTTACATCACTATATTATGTAAACCATCTATTAAACTTCCAATACAACTTGATTTGTATACCATAAGTTGAACATTCAGATTGCCCAAAAGGTCAATAAACAAAATTTCAAGCACATTTGGATTATATTTAGCAAATTAGTCTGGTAAAGTCAGCAAGAGTAGGTTCTTACATGTTCCAAAAGTTACAAATAATACTAATCAAATGGGCATGTGGGAGAAAAAAAGGTTGTTAGATGTTTAATTCTAGTATTGAATAAGAATAGCAGTAAGAAGTTAGAAACGAATTAGTGACTCATGTATTCTATTAATGCTCCTATTACAGAGAAATTAAAGGTGACAGATAAATAAATAATAGTTTTCTCTCCCCTTCTCTGTTGATGCTCTCTTCCGTCTCTTCTTCTTGGAGCTTGGACAAGGTAGAATTGCCTAGTTCTATTGTTATCCTCAACTTCTTTTTCATTTCTGCGTAATGGTTCATATAAATGTCTGACTTAAAATACAATGTAAATAGTTATAGTTAAAGAATGGTTTATTATTATACAAATTCATGTGCGTTTCAGAAAGCGGATAACAAAATGCTAAAAAAAGAACCACATTAGAAAGAGCAGCTTCAGAAGTACTCTCCAAAATTTTCAAAGCAGATCACCAAATCTAACCAAAAGGGGGAATTTAATCTAAATTTCTACAGCCCAGAGATCCAGATGTGTGAAACATGTACAAAAGAAACAAGGTCTTCCGAGAAACACCTTGCGAAATATCAAGCTTGATCTTCAAGTGCAGCAAAATATTAACAAAATCATGTATCTACAAAAGTCAGAGAATACTGACTTCCTTATACATCTTGACTTGAGTGTCCAATTTTGATTTTCAGTCTTGCAAATCCTTCAGCGGAAAAAATTAGTTAAAAAAACAGAACATAGATTCTCATATGAAAAAACCAAATCAAAATAGCTGCAAAATGAAATAGATGTATTAGTTACAGGGGTCTTCAAATCTTACCTGTTTCAAACCTTGCAGCCTAGTCAGCAACTCTGACTGCGATTCGTTCAGTTCCTGCCATGAACTAAAGATCAGGAAATGACTGAAGAAAAGCATGCGCGAATCTATAATGAATATTGCAAGAGGAGTAAGGGAAATTGCCATCACACCGCTATCTTTAATCCCATAGGACGTAGATCATCTCTCTTCTGGAAGCAAAAGAAAATATCGAATCAAAGTTAGCAACCACCAGGGGATGGAAAATCTTGGTAGAGACAACGGCACGAGCTAAAAAAAATAACCGGAGCATTACGAGAAAATCTAAACTAGATTTCGAAGAAGGTACCGTCGATGCAGAAGTACGAGTGGAGGGAGGAGGAGAAGGGCTCGAAGTGGTGTCTGCCATCGGAGCTCGGCCTAGGCTAGGGTTACAGGATCAGGGAGCGTCCAGGAGAAGAAGAGGGCAGGTTTTGAAATGAGATGGAGGCGTGCTCAGTTCAATATTATTTTTCGAAAAATTATTAAGTTCAGAGTACTGATATAATTTCAACATAAAACTCTCTTATGTCTTAATTATAAATTATTATATATTGATCTTATAATATTATATTATTAAGTATATAAATATTATATATTATTATATAATAAATATTATATTAATATATAATAATTATATATTAATTAAGTATCTTATAATATTATATTATTAAATTTAGATATAGAATTACTACATATAATAATCTATCTCATTATTAAGCATTTATATAAATAATACTCAATTCTTATATATAAAGGTATATTACAATAAATATACAAGCTTTAAATTCAAGATCATTTAGGCTTTTTTGGTAACGCGATTTCAAATACACCGTAGGCTGGCCAGTGATTTACCCACCAAATTCAAATTAATACACAAATCAAAAGTGATGTAAAGTTCATTGGTCACGGCCGCCTCACCGCGCGCCGCCCACGCATGCGCCGCAGACCCCCCACGCCGACGCCCAAACCTTCAATTTATTTTACATTACATTTTGTCAACCAAACAAAATGCAAAGTCGAATGAAAGTTTCTCAACCAAACAACTATAAAGTAATCCTTTTATAATCAATTCCTTTACAGATTAAATCAGGAAATCAAATGTCTTAATTAAAAGCTAAAGCTCTTGACTAGTTAATGTTACTTATATCATTTAAGATTGAAATAAAATATTGACTCTTAACTTTCTTGTTACACTATTTATAATGCAATTACTAGTTTTGACTTGCATAACACTAACACCAATAACATTGTATACTTCATTACTAATGATTTCCTATTAACTTTTTTATATGCCTATAGTATCAAGTTGTCTCCTCACACCCATCTATACACATTTCCAACTGTCCAAATAAACAAATTCCTATGTATAACACAAATGAAGATAATTATCAACCTTCTTGACCTTCGCATGCCTTTACACCTAGATGAATCAATAAGAAGTTGATTGACCTTAGAGATTTTGGAAGACTTATCTACCCTATAGCCTAAACCCAACCTATTCTTTTCTTCACAAACCAAATCTCAAATTCATGCCAAACCTGAAAAATATACCTAAAACATCTCAAATCCTCCTAGAAAGAACTTAAAACAGCTTATAATATAATTTAGATCTATAATTGAAAATTCTACAGTGCTTTAAAATTTAAAAAAATGGTGTACACTCGAAAGTGTACAAACTGTACACTCTGAAAAACTGATAAAAAAAAATACTTAAATCCTGTTGAAAGGCACTCCATACAGTATATAATATCATTTAGACCATAATCGGAAGTCCCACATTATTTTAAATTTAAAAAAGAGTGTATATTTCATAGTATACAGATTGTACACTTGAAAAATTACACAAAAATTATCCAAATCCTCTTGGAAAGAACTCAAAACAGCTTATAATATCATTTAGATCCACATTTTGGATGTTTGATAGCACTTTAAATTTAAAAATAAGGTATATACTCCATAGTGTATAGAGTGTACATATAGAAAACTGCACCAACATTGTCCAAATCCTCCTAGAAAGAACTCAAAACTGCTTATAATATCATTTAGAAATGACATAGGAAGTCTTGTAGTGTTTTAAAATTTAAAAATGAGTGTACACTCAAAAGTGTATGGATTGTACATCTCAAAAAATAGATGAAAACAACCCAAATTTTAGGATTTCCTTTATAGATGTTTCATCTCCTTACATCCCTCTTCTTGACTCATTTGTATAACTTTTTTAGTTATTTTTTTTTCTTTTCACCATGTTGATTCTCCTTTTAGAACAAATTCTTCAAACCTTCATTGTACCCCTTTATATCAACTTGGTATTAGAGCCTTATCTTGCCCCTCTCTTGCATTCTCCCAATTGCACTTCTTTGACTAAGATCAATTCACATCTCTCTCACAATAGGTTCTATTTAACCTTGCCTCCAAGCCATAGTACCAACCATATTTAATTTCTTACTTGCTATATGTGATTTTTCCGTGTTTTCACGTGCAACCTCATCCTTGTCCATTATTGTAGTTAACAACATTCTCATATTCCACTACACTCATACATCTAACTTATTCTTCCAACTATGCATGCTTTTGCTATTCTTTGCATTTGTTCTAGGTGGGTCTACTAGTAACACTTAGGACCTACTTGCATCAAGCAAGTATGCCATATTCCCCTTTCACCCTTGCCCACCTCAACAAACTAAGAGTGTAACAAACTAAGCAAGCTTGCAATAAATTGTGTTTGCCTGCTCAAATTATGAGTTGCATCGTTCTATTGTTAGTAAATATATTATTTCTGCTACAATTAAAATCTCCAAATCCCCATTCAAAATATTTTAACCTTTGGAATAGAGTTCTTCCTAACTAAGGAAATTGATGTAGCATCACTATCAAGTACATGTCAAATAGTTGATAGTGATGCTACTATCAAGTACATGTCTAACCAAGGGAATTGATATGACTCTGAATGTAGCTTACTCAATTTTATTTTAAATTAATTAATTAATTAATTATATTTAGAGACCAAACTTATAATATATATATAAAATAATAAATTAATTATTATTATTATTATTATTAAAAATGATACATATATATCTTGTAAAATCAAAATTAATAGAAAAGAAATAAAATTAAATGTAATGTCTAATAAATAAATAAAATTAAATTTAATATAAAGTATTTTGAATAAACATTAATAAATAAAAAAATTATCATTGAGCGAGTTCTAAAATTTTGCAATAGATTTATTGACCATAATCAATTTTATTGATGAGATCTTATGTTAAAAATTATCCAATGATAAACATTTATTTGGAAAACCCGTTTGAAAACCACTTTTCTCTAAGAACTTCACATTGTCAAAAGATACTTTTCTCCTCTGGTTCTTATGAAACAATATTATAAAATACAATATCTCAATTCCAACCCAGGAGAAGTTTCAAAATAAACGGATCTTTAAACCTCTCTTGGAGAAGACTTCTAACCTTATCTCCTAAAGCATATCTTCAGTAATGATTGGTGATATGTTCGTCAAAATGGTTTGATTATTCTTCCTTAATATTATGAATGAATTATTTATGATTTAAGAAAATTAAAATAATATTAATATAAAATAATAATTATTTTGAATAATTTTATGTAATTATAGAATAGTTAAAAAAGAAGCAAGAAATCGTGTTCTTTATCTATTTTACATATATTATTCTCTCTCTCTCTCTAGTCCTAGGATTTATATAAATTAAATTTTTTTTTGAGAATAATCATGCAACTAAAGACGATTATTTTGTGCAGCAGCATAAAATTTGACATAAAAAAAGCTATTTTTCCAATAAAATAATTAAAAAGAAACTTTATTATATTCTACAAAACAACAAATGTACAAACTTGTTGCCAATGTTCTAATAGAAAAAGTTAATTGAACAGATAACCAATGAGGTAAAAGAAGATAGGATCAAAAATATGATAAGACAAGAGAGATCATCAAACGATAATTTGGACAAAATTTCGTTAATATCTTCTCATTTATATAAGTTTACTTTCTATATGGCCATCCCAATTAGATTATATAGTTTAACTTAATATATGCAAAAAAAAAAAGTGTATAAACATTTCTCAAAACAAATGAGAGCTTTGATGCCGCTTTCTCTCATTTAAGTAGATTATCATAATAGTAAAAATCATGTGAGATAATCCTCATGCATCGAATATTTCTCTCTCTCTCTCTAATCTCTAATTCAATTAGATTAATACTAGATCATATTTATTCAAATTAATAAATAAATAAACTTAAATGTTTTTAAAAAACTCTAAAGTTAAATGAATCAAATTTGAATTTAGTTTAATTCATTTATTTATGTTTATGAATAAAATTATTCAATAAATAACTTTTAAATAATAGATGAAGCTCGATGATAACTCATTTGACCTCTTTTCTTATATTTTTTTTATATTTAAAGAAATCATTTAGGTGTTCAAATTTTATTGAGTCCGATGGAATCGGATGCATCCATATCCGACCTGCATGTGAGAGAACAGTTTCTTCTTTTATTTAATAAGATTATCCAGTAATTTTAGGGCACGTCGGACGTTTGTTATGACACCGAATTCATGTTTTTAATAAGACAATTATAGTTAATATTAGGTTGTCAAAAAAAGCTCGTTAACAATTATTATTGCTCGTAAAACTAAAAACATAACAACTTGTGATCGTGCACATTTAAATTTCTAAATAAAAAAAATTATATTATATTATTATTATTTATTACTATTATTATTATATTACTATTATTTTATTTATTATTATTACTATTATTATTATTATTATTATTATTATTTTATTACTATATTTTCATTTATTATTTTATTATTATTATTATTATTATTATTATTATTATTGTTATTATTATTATTAAATATACATATGAAACGTTTATATTTTCATAGTTTTAATTAGTGCTATTTTATGTAAAAGATTCTCTATCCTCCATCTGTTTGTTGATGCTTTCGTTTCATCATTCTTTAGTAACACCAATGCATTCGCTCGATATTGAAATTAACACACTTCTGTTCAAGTTTCTTGACACCAGTTAGCATAGCGTTCAGTTAGTAACTTTTCTTTGTTCTTATCTTTCCATCTGTTTGTGTTTTGATGCTTTAGAGATAAAACTCATGCAGCCCAATAACGTCGCATCTTCAATATTGAAATTGAACATTTTTCTGTTATTATTATTTTTTTTTAATTTAAGCAGCCGATTTCAAGAATTTAAGAACTTATATTTAATAACTAGATTTATTAACACCAACATATATACTTATTTTGCATGACTTTTCATTTAAGAAAGAAAGCTTGCAGACTTTCTAATGTTAATATTTGATTTAATGATTGTCAAATATTTAATCTTCTTAAAATAAAGATAAAACTTTTTAAATTAAAAAAAAAATTCATATTTTCTCCTCCTCCTCCTCCTCTCTCTCTTTCTCTCACACACACACACGCACACACACACACGTTTAAAACAAAAGAAAAAAAACTTCTTTTCTCCGCGCCTCGCTCTTTCTCAACCTATTAAAAATATATATATAAATAATAAAGTTATTAATTAATTAATTAATTATACTTAAGAGGTTATATATATATATATATATATATATATATATATATATATATATATATATATATATATATACTTACTTTACTCTTTAAATTCTTTAAAAAAATCAAAATAAATAAATTAATAACTCTTTATCTTTTTAAAAAATAATAATAAATAAAAGAGAACTCTTCATATTCTAAAAAAACTTTTCATCTTCTTTAAAAAAAATAAAACTTTTGAATTAAAAAAAAATCATCTTTTCGCCTCTCGAGCTCTCTCTCTCTACAAAAGCAAAAAAAAAAAAAAAATTTCTGCTCTCTCTCTCTCTAATCTCTTATTTATTTAAGAAGAATTATACCGCTTGAATCCATTCAATGCCAAGCAACTGCCTCCATTGATAGCGATGATCTCTCTCTCTCTCTCTCTCTCTCTCTCTCTCTCTCTCTCTCTTATAAAAAAAAGAAAATAAACTATTCCGTCTTTTCTTTTTTTGGAAGAATTTGAGAGCCTTAGCTCAATTATATTCCAAAAGAAGAGATCAGTACAAGGTTACAAAATGAATTCAACAAGTGAATTCAACAAGCGATTCAAAACAAAAACATATAAGGAAACAACAGAACAGACAGAAAAGGAAAAGCTAATTACAACTCTTCCCAAAAAAAAAATGGTGCAGGACCAATTAGCTTACATACTAGATAATGCACAATACCAAAAGCACCCAAAACAAAAACTTACGGCAAGTGATTAGTGTTGTATTTTACTCTGGACTCAGACATCGATCAAAGTCAAGATAGCTCCAACCCGAAAAAAAAAGCAGCCAAGGCAACGCTGCAGCACCCTCACAGCCATCCAGTTGGCGAAGAAAGAACTCATCCAAGGTTACTGTGTTGTGCAACCAAGCTGAGCCAAAACAACCAAAAACCGATTGGTAATATATAAGTCATCATCGTCCAGTATCTCGATATGAACAACCACGAGAATCAACCGCATAAACCACTTTGGCAAATCGGTGTAAATGTTCCTCCAACCCAAAAAAATATTCGTAACACTAGGCCAAGAGTCCTTGACTTCCCATCTAGCTTTAAAAGCAATTCGATCCATAATTTGATCGATTAAGAGAAGAGAGTAAGTGATGATTCTTTTATTTCTTTCTCGCCATATGCAGTAGACTAAACCAGCAACTGATAGATAGTGAAGCCTTTTAATAATTTTGTGCATCTTGGGTTCCAAACTATTCAAAACTTGTTGTAATGTAGATTGCATTAAAAAAAAATTGTCATTAGGAAGAATACTTCTGATCAAATGCATCGAGAAGGGGCACTCAAAGAAGAGGTGAGAGTGAGATTCAGATTCTCTAAGACAAAAACAACAAGTAGTTTATATATACTTAGTCCTCTTTAACAAGTAAATCGATGTCTTTAAACCCCTAAATAAGCCAACCAATAGATAGAATAAGACAACCTGGATACCATATACCTTTATACCAATTCAAGGCATATTATCAAAGAGAGCCCTTTAAAGTCACTAGTTGTAGAATGCTTTGAATCCCATTCAATCCAATCCTCTCCAATAGTAATAGAATCAATAGTAGCAAATAGCAATGGGAATTCTTCAGAAGTAGACAATCTCCACTCCCGTAATAAAAGAGCTAAGCTTAGTATCATTATAAATAGACGGAAGTTTGGTCATTGGAATCCAAAGATTCAATCATTGTTTTATTAACACACCAAGGATCAGAGAGAAAAGTATTACCATCCCCAATGTGGTAGGATATTTTCTCAAAAAACAGCCATATAGTTTCAATTCCTTCCACATAGGGAGATTTTAGAATGGAATTACTCCAAATGGATCCATATTTCTGACACCAAATTGCAAAGAGAGAGTCCGCTTAAGAGTCGTCTTCCATGGTTTTGATCTTACATAAGAATTAAGGAGAAAGCAGAGGATTCCAATTCCCCTTTTTCCCTGGGACGAGAGGTTTTGTCCCAAGATATAGTAGTTAGTTTATTAGAATCCCCATTATGATAAAAAAAGCGTGAAGTGAGAGAGTAAATGCTCTTTAAAACACCCTTTGGAATCATCATAGATCTAAACCAGTATGAAATCAAGTTGTTAACCGAGGATCTAAGTAATTGCAACCTTCCTCCAAGAGACAAAAATTTGCATTTCCAACCAGCAAGCCAACTTTGAAGTTTATCAAATAAGCTAGAGAAGTTTATTAGTTTAGGAGATCCCAAAGTTAGGGGAAGGCCCAAATATTTGATTGGGAAAGTACCCTGAGATATATTAAGAATGCTGCATAGAATTTCCACTTCCCTAGAGCCTTTTGAAAAACAAATGAGAGATTTATCATGATTAACCACAAGTCCAGTATATTTTTTTAAGCTCTCAAGACAAAATTTCAGAGATCCCACAGAAAGGCTGAGAGTACTAGAAGTTAGTCAATCTTGTATTGATCGTATTATCATCATTGAAGCTGCGGTGATGGCAGTTACAACCCAACTATTGCAGCATAACTGTTGTAACATGATTCAAGAACTCCCACCGTCTTAGTTTCCAAAATATAGTATTGTAATCCCGTTATCAGTAAAGTTGAAACTTTGTAACTCAAACACATATGGTGAAATATTTTGATTAGGCTAGGTCAAGTGACTACCCATGCTGTTGGCCTTACCCGCAAGAACATCTTTGAACGATTTAGAAGCCAGGGAGGGATTGGAACCAGAGATCCCCGAGGGTTCAGGAAGTTTCACGAAGACCAAGGGGAAACATAGATTGTATTCATGATTAGCAAGCGTGTATGTTAAGCAAACCAAAAACCAACCAGGGTTGTCAAGACAAAAGAGGAGCCAAGAAAGCCACACGACGATGATGGGAGAAGGAAATCGCTAAAGCAGGGCGACGGCTAGATATCATCGATTTGTAACTATAGAAATATCAATATTTTGTAATGTCAATTTCAAAATTAAGTTTAACAATATTTTAAATTGAGTTTGATTTTAAATTAATTTCAGATTATTTTTAATTTTAATTAGAAATTTTTATAAATCAACCATCTAATATCTATGTATTTACAATTTAATTATCCTTGTATTTTTTTGAATTGTTGGACCTATAAATTTGAGTGTGTCGTGATCAAATTATTAAGAATTTTATAAAAATTTAAATATGAGTTAGGCTTTTGTTATGAATTTTAATATTTAAATGTTAGTTTTAAAAAGAGCTAGATAATTTAGTATATAAAAGTAGAGCTGTCAAAAAAACTCGTTGTTCACAAACAACTCATGTTTGACTCGTTCGTTAATTAAGTGAGCTGAATACGAACAAATATTTCAAGCTCGATTTATGAGTTAGGCTTTTCCATCATTTTATTTTCTATTTTATTATATTTTGGTCCTTAGTTTATCAATACTACACTTAGTTTAATGCTAGATTTCTTAGATTTATGACTTTTAAAGGGCTCTGATGTTAAACCTTTTTTAATATGAGTTATAACTTAATTTGATAAAAAAGCTGCTTAGTTTATCAATACTATACTTGGTCTTTACTTCAATAATATTACACTTGGTTTTGTGCTGAATAAGTTAGATTTATGAGTTTTTCAAGAATTTAACCAGTTATCAAGCTATGATGGTATTATTGATTAGCTGATATAAAATTCCAAACTAAGCTCATGTACATGATTAATGAAGTTCTGATTATATATATATATTCCAATTTTGATTGATGCAGCTTTCATTTTATTTGCTATTTTATTATATTTTTGTCCTTAGTTTATCAATACTATACTTGATTTTATGCTGGATTGTTTGGATTTATGATTTTTAAAGGGCTGTGATGTTAAACTTTTTTTTAATATGAGTTGCAAATTTGCTTGATAAAATGACTGCTTAGTTTATCAATATTACATTTGGTCTTTACTTAAACAACACTATACTTGATTTTGTGCTGAATAAGTTAGATTTATGGGTTTTTTTTAAGAATTTAAGAAGTCAATAAGCTATGAAGGCATCATTGATTAGTTGTTATAAAATTTCGAGCCCATTTACATGATTAATGAAGTTACGGTTGTATATATTTCATTTTGATTGATGAAGCTTTCATTTTATTTGCTATTTTATTATATTTTGGTCCTTAATTTATCAATATTACACTTCATTTTATGTTGGATTGCTTAGATTTATTATTTTTAAATGACTGTGATGTTAAACCTTTTTTAATATGAGATACAACTTAGCTTGATAAAATGGTTGCTTATATATCTTATTTAGATGAGTCTGTTTCAACAATATCACACTTGGTTTTGTGCTGAATAAGTTGGATTTATGAGTTTTTTAAGAATTTAAGCAGCCATCAAGCTATGAAGACATTATTGATTAGCTAATATAAAATTCCAAACATAGCTTATTTAAGAATTAAAGCAACCATCAATGTTAGTTAGCTTGTTTTACTGCTTAATATTTTTTGTCTGCCTTTGGTATTATTTTGAGATCAATCTACTTGCTATTTTTTTCTATTTTTTTGGCCGTGGGGAAGAATCTCCACATGAAATATATACACATCATACATTCAAATTTCAATCACTTTATAAATTGGCAGGTTATTGCTTTATTGGAAAGAAATCAACTTCTCCTGACTAATATTTGCAATTATTTTGAGATATGACTATTTCTTTTTTTCTCCGAATCTTTGATTATGAAGACCATTCAACACTATTTATATTATTACATAGCTCTATCTATTATGATAACATTAAAGTATATCTTTTTTGCATAAATTTATTTTTGAGTTTGTCTTACATGATTAATGAAGTTATGGGTGTAAATATTTCATTTTTGATTGATGCAACTTTCATTTTATTTGCAATTTTATTATATTTTGGTCATTTGTTTATCAATACTACACTTTGTTTTATGCCTAATTGCTTAAATTTATAAATTTTAAAGGGTTGTGATGTTAAACCTTTTTTTAATATGAGATTGAACTTAGCTTGATAAAATGGTGATTATATATCTTGTTTAGTTGGTCTATTTCAATTATTTTTTGACTGCAACTTTTATTTTAATTATTATTTTATTATATTTTGGTCATTAGTTTATCAAAATTACACTTAGTTTTATGCTGGATTGCTTAGATTTATGATTTTCAAAGGGCTATGATATTAAACTTTTTTTAATATAAGATGCAACTTAACTTGATAAAATTCATGCTTATATACCTTGTTTAGTTTGTTCTATTTCAATTTTTTTACAACATTTTTATTTTATTTGATATTTTATTGTATTTTGGTATTTAATTTATCAATACTACACTTGGTTTTGTGATGAATATGTTGGATTTATGGGTATTTCAATGGGTTGTGATGTTATATTTTTCAAGGTACAATATGGCTGTTTATCTTTCTTGTTTTGTCTAATCTTTTTCAATTCTTTCTCGCTTCATACAGTTCTGATTTTATTTATTGTTTTGTAGTATTTTATTCTCTAGAGTCTAATTTGTTTGTGGTAGATAGTTTGAAATTATGATTTCTTTAATTTTAAGCAACTATCAGTACTATGACATCATTGATTAATATAAAATTTCAAACTGTGCCCATTTAATAATTGTATAACATAATTTTTTTTTTAGTTTTGTTTATATGATATAAGCAGTATAAACAACACATCTTATGTGGCATATTGATGATTTTTGAAGAGTGAATAACCAAGCCAATTCTACCAAGATTATGTTGAGGGTTGAAAGATGTTAAAGTTTCATTTTGTTTGGTATAAATGTATAATTGGATTGTACTCATTTGTTAATTTATTTGTATATTGTAATTGTTGCGTGCTAGAAAACCAGTCGCAGTAGAGTGAAAGTTTACGCCTTAGCCTTGTCGATTAGTCTAGCACACACACAGGTAATTAAAGAGCGAACAAGAGACACTCCAGAATTTTTAACGTGGAAAACCTCGAAAAGAGGGAAAAAACCACGGGGCCTAGCCCAGTAAAAAGCTTCCACTATGTATCTGTTTCAGAGTACAAAGTCTTCCTAATAACGGGATTAAAGAATTGCATATGAGGGAGGAAAAACAACTATGTAACAACGATCAAGTTGTAATAGTTGCTGGTAGTAGGTGGAGATGCAGGAAAATTAGCGATGAAGGTGGCCGGTGATGGTGGTTGATGACTGTCGAGCAGGGGTGCGACCTTGCTTGGAGGATCTTCAAGCTTCAGAGCTTCTTCTTCCTCCTTGCTTGGGCTTTTCCTCTTCTTCCTTGCTCGGCTCTTCCTCTTCTTCCTTGCTTGGGTTCTCCTCTTCTTCCTTGTTTGGACTCTTCATCCTTGCTTCCTGACTCTTCCTCTTCTTCTTTCTCGGACTCTTCCTCTTCTTTCTTGCTGACTCTTCTTTCTTCCTTTTTTCGGACTCTTCCTCTTCTTCCTTGCTCACCTCACTTCCCTTCACTTGGCCTCCCTTCATGTGAGGAATGAAGGTCTATTTATAGATGGGAGGAGGGCATTAAATTCATGTATAAACTCTGATCGGACGGCAGGATGATTCCTTGATCATTTGATGTATTTTGAGTATTTGGATTGAGATGAGTCTTAGATCTTGAGGATTTCAGATGTCACCATATTTTTGTTTGGGATTTGATTGATGTCCCAAAGATTTCAATTATATTTTAAGTGCTTGATCTCGATGGTTTGACTCAAAATCATATCTCGACATCAAGATTTGTGTTTTGACTAGTGGTATTTTGAGTCATATCGGTTGCCTATTTTTGGATGACATTAGAATCATCCAAAATATATATATCAAATCTTCGAAAATAACGAATTCTTCAGCATGCGGGCATGAATCATACATTTTGAGAGAAAATCATCATAAAAATACAAAATTATGATTAGGAAAGTAGTGAGCCATAGGCATGAGATTTGAGGTTATGGATCTATTTGGATACTCGGAAGTTTTCAGGCGTTTGGAGACCCGCGAGGCTGCGTGGGCGCCCGGCGTATGAGCATGAGCGTCGCGTGAAGCGTCTTGTAAGTCTGAGTCTTACTGCGGCGGCCGAGCGGCGCTATTTAACGAGCGGAGCCACATGGGGTCGCGGAGCGGTCAGGTCGATCGTATGGCTGAGCGCGTCGGCCGGGTCATACGATGTTCACGTGATGGCTGTGACGGCCGTCATGACGTTCAGCGTGGGACCCACGAAAGGTGGAGGGAGGCCAGCCAGCCTCTGTCTTGTAGCGTTCATGGCTATGCGCCATGAGGAGAAATTAGTAGGGTTTGAGCCATTTTGAGGAGTTTTGAGCCATTTTTGAGAGGTTTTACCCTTTTCCCTGGGCTATAAATTCCCAGGGTGAGAGGAGAGGTACACCTTTCCCCTCTCCCTTTCTTCTTTGAGGGTCCTTTGGAGGCAATCAGAAGAAGGCGATAGAAGCGTTGAGGGAGGCGATTGAGAGGCGGTCAAGGAGCGATCAAGGGCCATCGTCCCGTTCGTTCCTCGTCAGTTCGGCGGACCGTCCGGGTTAGGAAGCGATCAAAGCCCACGGTACATCGTCGTTATTCCGGTTTACACTCGTCCGTTCTTGCCTCGTCGGACCGTCGGGTTAAAAGCCCATATATCGTCGTGGTTCCGGTTCTGACCTCGTCGGTTCGGCCTCGTCGGACCGTCGGGTTAGGAGGCGATCAAGGCCCACGGTATACGTCGTGGTTCCGGTTTATCGGCCTCGTCGGACCGTCCGGGTTAGGAGGCGATCAAGGCCCACGGTATACATCGTGGTTCCGGTTTACCGGCCTTGTCCGGTTTATTGGCCTCGTCGGACCGTCTCAGGTTCGCGCTACATCATCGTCGTGGTTCCGTTCCGACTCGTCCGATTTCTTGCCTCGTCGGACCGTCCGGGTTAGGAATATCAATAGCGGTATCGTCGTGGTTGGTTACCGCGTCGGACCGTCCGGGTTAGAGGCGATCAAGGCCCGTACATCGTTGGTTCCGGTTCTGCCTCGTCCGGTTCGCCTCGTCGGACCGTCCGGGTTAGAAGCGTCAAGGCCGGTATCGTCATGGTTCCGGTTTATCGGCCTCGTCGGACCGTCACGGGTTAGGAAGCGATCAAGGATATCGTCGTGGTTTCGTTTCGACCTCGTCGTGTCGTCTGGTTGAGCGTCAGGCCCGTAGTTCATCTGGCGAACTCCATTTTTCGAAAGCGTTGGCTCCACTGTGACCGGCCGGGTTTGGAGGTGATCAACGGCGACGATAATCGGTAGCAGTGATGGAGCGGTGGTGGCCGGCGTCGATGTCAGCGATAGTGACTGCGGCAGTGGTGAGATAACGGCGATGATGGTGGACCGGAAATGCCGCGATGGTCGGCAGTAATGGCAACGATTAGTGATGTCAGCGGCGATGGTAGTGGCGAAGATGCGGCGATAGTTAGCGGTAGCCGACGGCAGTGGGTTAGCCGATGGGGTGGTCGGCAGCGGCAATAGCGGCGTAGTCAGCGATGCGGCAACGTCAATGCCAGCGAGATACCGGCGAATAATTAGTAACCGGCGAATGATGATAGTCGCGGCGGTACCGGCAGCATATCAGCGGTGGTACCGATGTAGTGGCAATGGCGTCAAATGGTTAGCGGCGCAGAGGTTCAGCGTAAATAGCAACGATGGTCGGCAGCAGCGCCAGCGTCGTGAGATTTTCTATCGTTGTTTATCGAGTGTTACGATGGCGATGCTATGGAAGAGGTTGAATTGAATCCGGGGATTTTGACCTATCCAGGTTGTTTGTCGAGTGTGACTTCGATGGCGTTATCTATATGGAAGAGGTCATTGAATCCGCTAAGGATTTTGACCTATCCGAGGTTGTTTGTCGAGTGTGACTTCGATGGCGTTAACTGTATGGAAGAGGTCAATTGAATCCGAGGATTTTGACCTATCAGATTGTTTGAGTGTGAATCGATGGCGTTAACCTGTATGGAAGAGGTCGAATTGAATCCGGAGGATTTTGACCTATCGAGGTTATTTGTCGAGTGTGACTTCGATGGCGTTAACTTGTATGGAAGAGGCCGTGGGAAGTCCAGGACCTTTTGACCTTTCCGGTTGTTTGTCGAGCTTTTGCTCGATGGCGATATCCGTATGGAAAGAGATCGCAAGTCCAGGGCGTTTTGACCTATCTGGGTTGTTTGTCGAGTGTTTACCGATGGCGTTGGCCGTATGGAAGAGGTCGCGGGAAGTCCACCAAGGGCGTTTTGACTATCCGGTTGTTTGTCGAGTGTTTACCGATGGCGTTGACGTATGGAAGAGGTCGCGAAGTCCACCGGGGCGTTTTGACCTATCTGGGTTGTTTGTCGAGTGTTTTCGATGACATTAACCCGTATGGAAGGTCACGGAAGTCCACAGGCGTTTTGACTATCCGGGTTGTTTGTCGAGTGTTTTCGATGGCGTTAACCCGTATGGAAGAGGTCGAATATTTGTATAAGCTTGTAGCCAGAGTTGACTATTGATCTTTGCCTTTTCATTGGTGTTGCTGACTTGCTTATCTTTTGAGATTAAGAGTTGCCCCCCAATTGGGGGTATTTTCATATGAGTCGATTGATTCTTTTCCAATTGACGTGAATATCCTTGTTGAATGGGCCTTTCGATTTCTTCTTTTGATGGGGTATGGATGCGTTCCTTGGGGGTGCTTTTTATCTCTCTGATTATCCAAATTATTAGCGATGTGCATTAATTGTCTCATCAAGATTTGTGCTTCCACGATGAACTAAGTCATATGGCCGGACCGTGTCCCAGTGATGAGTAAAAGGTCTGGGCGAGCCCTCGAAAACTCTTAATAGTTGAGTCTACCCGGTATTTGGCGAGCTTCTAAGGAGAACCTCTGGAAGTATTGTTTGAGTGATTCACCCTCATTCTGTCGAATACCAGAAAAATGGGAGGAATTTTTAATGATTCTCCGGTTTGCAATAAACTGTTCCACAAAGAACCTGGCGAGTTCGTTAAAGGTATGGATGGATCCTCTTGGAAGAGAGTAGAACCAAGTGCGAGCTTGCCCTTTGAGGGTAACGGAAAAGCAAAAGTGTGTCGAGCTTCGTTGGATATGCATGATAGTCTGTAATGGTCGATGTGTTCGTGTGGGTCGGTTGCCCCATCATAGAATCAATGCTCGGAAGCTTGAAACCAGGTGGGTGTTGAAGAATAACTTAAAGGTGATGATTCCTCATAGCCACGGTGAGGAGGACGATTTCTGCCTTGAAGGTGAAATTCATCTTGCATTAAGCGTCGTACTTCTGTACGAATGTCATGACGAGCGGGATTAACAAGATGAGCATGTGTGAAGCTATCAACAACGATTGGTGGATTAATGCCAGCGATGGATGAGTGGAGCTAGCGGTCGAGGAGATCGGCGTTACGGTCTCCATGCGGAGGATTTCCAGTGTCGGAGGATTAGCGTTTGACCTCCTCAGAACAGCGATCTTGGGAGATATGTTTTGTAGTAGTTGTTGTAGTCCTTGCAAAAGCTGGATCATCTTATTTTGAGACTCCTCCATTCGGCGAACGATCTTCAAAAGAGATTCACGTGCCTTAGACATGATCACGCTGTCGGAAGTGAGGCGAAGGTTGGCGTCCTTGGTTGATTGGTTTCAAGTGGCGAGTTGGAGCGGGAGCTCGTTATTATCTTGCTTTGTAGCCATGGCGCGGGTTTTCGAAATTGTGATTGAGGATTCGTTCCAGACGGCAGAAGCTCTTTAAACCGTCCTAGAGTGAAAGTTTCTAGCCTTGTCGATTAGTCACGCAGGTAATTAAAGAGCGAACAAGAGACTCCAATTTTAACGTGGAAAATCTCGAAAGAGGGAAAAAATCACGGGGCTAGCCCGAGCTTCCACTATGTATCTGTTTGAGTACAAAGTCTTCCGATAAATTATGCATATGAGGAGGAAAACGGTATGTAACAACGATCAGGTTGTAATAGTTGCTGGTAGTAGGTGGAGATGCAGGGTCAATTAGCGATGAAGGTGGCGGTGATGGTGGTTGATGGCCGTCGGCAGTGCGACCTTGCTTGGAGGATCTTCAAGCTTGAGGTTCTTCTTCCTCCTTGCTTGGCTTTTCCTCTTCTTCCTTGCTGCTCTTCCTCTTCTTCCTTGCTTGGGTTCCTCCTCTTCTTCCTTGTTTGGACTCTTCCTCGCTTCTGGACTCTTCCTCTTCTTCCTTCTGGACTCTTCCTCTTCTTTCTTCTGACTCTTCCTCTTCTTCTTTGCTGACTCTTCCTCTTCTTCCTTTCACCTCACTTCACTTCACTTGGCCTCCCCTTCATGTGAGGAATGAAGGTCTATTTATAGATGGGATGAGGGGCATTCTTGTAAATTTATGTAAAGCCCGTACCACTCCCCTCGATCGGACGGCTCAGGATGATTCCTTTGATCATTTGATATATTTTGAGCATTTGGATGCTCAAATGAAGTCGGAATTATGAGATCTTAGGCTCGTTAGATCCGGCTCGTCGAGACGCTCGATTTGACTATAAATACTCCATATTTGAGTTTTTTGGGATTTAATTGATGTCCCAAAGATTAATGATATTTTAAGTCTTGATCTCGGTTTATTTCAAAATCATATCGCTTTCGACATCAAGATTTGTGCTTTGACTAGTGGTATTTTGAGAGTCATATCATTAATTAATTTTAAAACTGTACTTAAATAAATAAATTATTTTACTACATCATATTCAAATATAATTTTGCAGTATGTAGTTTTTGTTTGCAATAAAAATTATTTTTTAAAAGTTCATTTTTATTATTAGTCCATAATTTATAAATAATGCAGAGCGGTATATTTGCAATAAAATTTTTTATTAAATTTAATATTTTTTAAATATTAATAAAAAAATAAAAAAATTTTAATGAGCCAATTCGAGCCGAGCACGAGCAGTAAACGAACACGAATAAATTTTGGAGTCGAACAAGAACATATTGTTAACAAATTATTAACGAATATGCGCCGATTTCAAACAAAAAAAAAAAATTTAATGAGCCAAATATAAATAAATACTAAGCTCGCTCAAGTTAGATTTGTTTGCACCCCTATATTAAAGTTTGAAGGGCTTCTTCGTCCGTAAGAGAATTTTTTGAAGTAGATATTGTGAAATGTATGTAACGTAAAAAACCTTCCGCATATTCAATGAATATTTTACTTGGCATAACTCTGCAATGATATTAACAAAATTACACGACTAGTGAATAACACTAAAATAACAGTTAAATGCCAGAAAATAAATTATGCCATTTTGCTTTTAAAATATTTCGATTTGATTTTATTTCCCATTTTCTCTGATCATGAATTGCCTCAGAATAAATAAAACGTCAGGAAAAATAACATTTTCCATTTTTAATCTGCAAAATGACGCCTTGATATATGTAAAATTATATATGCCTCAACTTATATTTTTTTAAAAAAATCAAAGAAGTAATATTTTTGTTTCCAAAAATACAGTATGCAGCAGTCCATAAATCCGAAACTCAGATTCACTCAGATCTTTAAAATAGAAATGAATAGCTAAACTTATTATAGGAAAGCAAAGCCCACCTGAATGTCTATAAAATCAACTCCAAACCCATTTAATTCACCAACTTGATCAAACTATGGCTCCTCATTCTCTCCGTTCCTTCTCTTTCTCTCCGCTATCGTCTGCCACTTCTTCTATAACTGAGTATCTGGAAACACTCGATCTCATTTCGAAGCTGTCCTCAGCCCCTCCTCTTCCTAAACTAGCAACCAACGCCAGCGAAACGAAGGACGTAGAAGACATGCCAGAGTGGGTTGCGAAGCTCGCCGCCGATAAAGGAGCCGCCTTTGCATGGAAAGTAATGGAGAAGCAAATCTATGCTTCTGACGCTAGCGACCAGCAGAACCGCTTCATGATATGGAAGCAGATCGCCGAAGACCGGATATTGCCGGCGATGACAACAGAGGAAATGGCTGCGGCGAATCTGACGTGTAGGCGGCGACTTTATGGCGGAGAAGGCGAAGCAGGAGAGAGGAAACAGGGTAGAGAACATGGAGGTCTTGAGGTGATGGTGTATAACAGAAAAGGATGGGGTTGTTCGCTTTATCTTACGAGGTGGGATGCGAGTAAAGCTTCCGTGCTTAAGGGAGGAAACTACAGAGAATTTCATCGCCGGAGTTACTTCGCCGCGATCAGGTTGAGATGTGGGCTTTCAGGGATGGAGATGGGAAGCTGTGCTTCGTCATAGGGAACAAGCTTGATCTCGAGATTTCTCTTTAGATATATACATATGCATTGATGGGATATATATGGAAATGATTGTGATTAATGGAATGTATTGGATGTTTTGGCTTAGTCATGCATGGTTTTGATGACCATGAATCTATGGAGAGTTTCATGTGCTATCACTTAGAAGCTGTTCTTAGTTAGTGCAATTTTTTTTTGTTCATATCTTTCGATCTGTTTGTGTTTTGATGCTTCAGAGATTTCATTTATCCACAAATCTGCTTTGTTTTTTTTTCTAATATTAAAAATTTATGCATATTTTCACATAATTTTTTATGTATTAGTAAATTTAACATTGAAAATTTTATATTTATATATTATATTTATTATTATAATTACACAAAAAATTTATATATAAAAAATTGCTTTATTTTAAAAAATTAGCAAAGTAATTAGTAATTACTGTTCTTTTTATTTCCTAAAATAGTTTCGGCTTCGCCGCCAGAGTTTTGCTTGTAATACAGAATCTTGAATTGAGGACATAAGTGGTCAATTATTAATCAATCATGGTTGTTAATGAATATCATTTGAAATATTTTTTAAATTTAATTGACAAAATTATTAATCACGAAACTGCCGTTAGCCCTGGGGGGACTCATTCAATCATTTTCTATTTATTTAAATATCTAATTTCATTTTATATATTTTCAATCAATCTATAACAATATCTCGTTATTTTATTTATTCTGCGACTCAAAAAAAAAAAAAACACTATGAGTTTGTCTTAAATTCTTCACTAAAAGTAAAGCTTGTATGTTTCATGATGTTTTTGTCTTAAATTAAGATCATAAAATTCTTCACTAAAAGAAAAACTTTTTATAATAACTTTTTTTGTACATTATCATTTCATTAATCTTCATAATGGAGAAAAACTTTTTTTTGCGTATTCAATGAATATTCGATTGATTTTATTTCCCTGATCATGAATTGCCTCAGAATAAATAAAACGTCAGGAAAATAACATTTTCCATTTTTTAACCTATAAAATGACGCCTTAATATATGTAAAATTATGCCTTAAGTTATATTTTAGAAAACAAAATCACAGAAGTAATATTTTGTTTCCAAAAATACAGTATGCAGCTGTCCATAGGTCCGAAACTCAGATTCACTTAGATCTTTAAATAATAATAATAATAAGCTAAAACTTATTATAGGAAAGAAAAAGCCAACTGAAATATGTCTATAAAATCAACCCCAGACACATTTAATTCACCAACCTGATCAAACTATGGTTCCTTTTTCTCTCCGCTCCTTCTCTTTCTCTCTGCTATCGTCTGCTACTTCATGGCAATTTTTTTAAAATAGGTACCGTTAAAATACGAATTAGCAAATTGAGTATCGTTAAAAAAAAATTTAAGAATAGGTAGAGTCGCCCAATTAGTGGGCGACTGGCTACGCCACGTCGTTTTCCGACGTGGCGTTAACGTGAAGTAGCCGTCGCGAGGCTTCAGTGATCGCCCAATTCGCGGCTTGGTCTGAGGGATCGCCTAGTAGTTAGCGGCTATTATTAGGCGTCGCCGATCGACTAGCTCCTCTCGGTTTTCCTCGATTCCTCGACACTCCGCTCAGCTTGTAGTTGCCGTAGAAGTCCGCTAGCGCACGACCCGGTCCTCCGTCGCCGCTTGAACTTCCGCCCGCCGGCTAGATCTAACGCTGCATTGGCGTCTTGTCTAGGTATTCGTCGAAACTTTATTTTTTCGGCGTTATTTAACGACGTTTAACTTCTCTCTCATTTACCGTTGGAAGTCAACTTTAGGTTTTGCGATTCTTGCGACTCCATTTCGGTTGAGAAAAATTGCCTTTGGCGGATTCTACATTTTTTTGCAAGATGAATAGAGAATATGTTTGATACTTTATTATGGAGGCGAAATCGATGAGCAATTGATCAAGTTATATGGGAGGTCGAACTTCGTCAATTGGGTTAAACCGACACCTTGCGGCATTGAAACGCAATTATGAGAAACTTGAACATCGATCGGGCGCCCACCTGTCACATTAACAGGTCGTTATCCAGTGAGTAGCGGATTTGTAGCGTCTGTCATATCTGACGATGATGTTTGCGAAGTTACACTTGATGAAGCTTCCCGTCAGATGTTGGTGTTGTATGTCGAAGTGGAAGATGTTAATATTGCATCCACATCATCCGTAGTGAGGTCAATAGATATACCGCTAACACACATGATTTCATCGCGAACATCCGGGGATACAACGCAGCTCTGATGAGTTCATTCCCAGGTAGTTTATCGTCATAATTTATCTGATTAAACTTGTAACAATTAATATGATAATTAGTTGCTGAACTTATAAGTTATGTGGCAGTGATGATATTGTCTACCGTTCGGATGAACCGTATGTGCCTGAGAGTGCTGCAGTTGGAGATGAGTATCAGACTATGAGTAGTGGCTCAAGTAGTGAGTCTGAACAGGGTATTAGTGATGATGACTGTTCAGTTGAGTTAGAAGACACTGTACTTGGGAATATAGACAGTCATACTCTGCTGAGAAATCACTCATTTCGCAATGTTGACAGTGAGAGTCAAATGTTGTCCACAAACGAGTATGTACGGAACTGTAAAACGCGCGTGGGACAACGATGTTTATTTTGACGGCCCATCCGACACTAAATGATGAAATTGAAATTCCAAATGACATTCCCAAGGTATGTGTTTTGCAAGTAAACGAGTTTTTGCAATTTCTATTGTGTCATTCCATAGTAAATAATGTACAATTCCTATCTAATCGGAAGAACTACACGGTTGTATGGTGCGACGATAGTCATACAAGGCCTGTAATTGGCGTTTACATTGTAGCGTGACAAGCGATTAGGGGTGCTTGGAGAATATCAAAAGTTGGTGAAAATCATGATGTGTCAATCACGATAAGTTCATTCATCGTAGTTCAAGTTTCATAGCATACTACATCAAACTGATCAGCATCGATTGATTTGAAACCTAGAGATTATAGGTAGGATGGAGTCAAAATTTAATGTTAAAGTTTCATATGAAAGCATGGGATGCAAATGCAATAAAAGCAATATTCGGTATGGAAGAGTCCTGGACTCGGTCTTTATATGTCGGTTTACTACTTTACTGGTCTGAATTTCTACCGATGCACGCGTTTTGAGACTTTTTGGGCTTTCGGCCTTCAGGATGGAGTTCTTTCCTTTTAAGCTTAGACGGTACATTTTACATTTGGGCAGTATCGTGGGTGGCGGCTCGATGCATACGTAGGGAGGCAATACTAGGATGAACCTCGAAGGTGTCTCCAATGGTGGCGGCCTCCTCCTCGTCATGACGTCAATCAGCGGTGCTCCTCTCCATCGTATCGTCAAAAAAGTAGAAGATTATTGTTTACAATTACATACGCAAATTATGATAAATAATGGATCAACACTAAATAAAAGCGGAAATTAATCTTAAGATAATGAGTGGGAAATCCACATAGACAAGTGCTTTTTTAGATGAATAATTCGACTACATGAGAAGTATCAACAATCTTATAAATTACAACTAAATTATTAATAAAAATGAACTACTTAGTTAAAAAAAGGATTACTACGTAGATTTGGTAGGATAATTTTAAAACTATAATTTTCATTTTCACAAAAAATAGTTTGAAAACGGTCTCATTATCCATTGATTCATCATCAAAAAAGTTTTCTCATCATTATTAATAGATTTAGAGAAGATCCCATTTGATAAGAAGACAAATCCTCTTTGTCTATTAAACGCGAATTATCACTAAGCGAAGTACCATAAAAAATAATAGTTAAAGAAGGGTAGAAACTAATTTATTAAGCAAAAAAATACTTTGCTGCACATTATCAAGAAGCTCCATACAATCATGCTTGCCCAAATTCAAAGAAGATATAACAACATTTTCTTTTAAATATTTTATTAGGAAAAATAACAGAACCATTATCTAGATTTTCAGTACGAATCTCCTTATAATTTGAAACTAAAACAAAAAATCATCCACTTGCAAATTTTCAGGAATAATACAAATAATAGTAGCTGAAACTTGATTACTCTCCAAAATACTTCAACAATAATTTCACTACAAACTTATCACTACAACTTACATTACATCGAGGACACCATTCAAAAATTAGGAACAACATTAAAAACACCAATAATATCATTCATAACACCATTACTATTTTCTTTTAAAGCAGTTTTCTTTTATCATAGTTTTATATTATACAAGAAACTTTAGTAGGATAATTTTAGTAGGATAATTTTAGTAGAATAGGTTTCTTGTATCATAAAATTTCAAGGTTATACCTATGCAACATCACCTAACAAAACTGAAATGGTAGAGACAAAGAAGCATATTTCATATTTGTGTTCGTAAGCATTATAAAATAAGAATAATATCAACTCCCCAAACAATGGCATGAATGTGGAACTTAAACTTATGCTATATGTTGAAATCTTTAACATGTTCTCTCGACTTAGTGCGAACGACGCAGTGATAGCAATAGTAAAAATACCTAGAAGTCGTGTGAAAGCGGTGGAAAAAAACGCATAATCTGCGGTGAGACTACGCCGGCGGCGAGTTCCGAGAGGCGGGCGGTGCTTAGCGGTCGGCCGGTCGGTACTTCTGGCGAGGCCAGTGTCGCGTGAGGAATCGAGGAAACCGAGAGGGTCGGGCCGATCGGCCCTAAAAAATGTCGGAGCGTCGCCCCACTAGGCGACCGCTCGTATCTAACCGGTCGCCGATGGTGACGGCTGAGCTCGCCATCGGCGGACTCTTCACGTGCCACGCCGCGTCGGAGACGGCGTGCGCCATCGCCACTAATTGGGCGACTCTACCTATTCTTAAATTTTTTTTTAACGATACTCAATTTGCTAATTCGTATTTTAACGGTACCTATTTTAAAAAAATTGCCGCTACTTCATCTAAAACTGAGTATATGGAAACACTCGATCTCATCTCGAAGCTGCCCTCTTCCCTTCCTCTTCCTAAACAACCAACGCCAATGAAACAGAAGTAGTAGAAAACATGCCAGAGTGGGTTGCGAAGGTTGCAGCCGATAAAGGAGCTGCCTTTGCATGGAAAGTAATGGAGAAGCAAATCTATGCTTCCGACGCCAGCGATCAGCAGAACCACTTCATGATAAGGAAGCAGATTGCCGAGATCGGATAATGCGGTGATGACCGCTGAGGGAGATTGCAGCGGCGAATCTGAGGAGAGTTGCTAACTTCACGACGTCAAAAGGCGGCGACTTTATAACAGACGGAGAAGCAGGAGAGAGGAAATATGGGAGAGAACATGCAGGACTTGAGGTGATGGTTTATAACAGAAATGGATGGGGTTGTTCTCTTTATCTTATGAGATGGGATGCAAGTAAAGCTTCTGCGGTTAAGGGCAGAAACTACAGAGAATTTCATTGCCGGAGTTACTTCGCCGCCCGCGATCAGGTTGAGATGTTGGCTTTTAGGAATGGAGATGGCAAGTTGTGCTTCTTTATTGGGAACAATATTAGTCTCAAGATTTCTCTTTATATATATATACATATAAATACGGACGCATGGATATATGGAGATTTAATGTGATGCTAATTAGATGCTATTTGATTAGATATGATATTTCTTATTTCATTTCTGTCCACCTATTTGTGTGTTTGATGCTTCAAAGATTTCATTCATGACACAAATTTAATATTAATTTTATTTATCAAAGATCGATTATTTTAAAGGCTATTTGGTTGAATTTTTGTTTTTAATTTTTATTTTAAAATAAAATGTATTTGATGGTGATAGTTATTTATAAAAATATTTAAAACAACTAAAAATTATTTAAATATTTTTTTTAAAATATTATTGATATTAAAAAATTATAAAAATACTTAAAATAGATTAAACAAATATATTTTAAATACTATAAAAATATATAAAATATAAAATAAAATTGATCCTAACAAGCGCTTACCGCACTTTCTTCTTTACAATTGCTATGGCTATGGATACCTTTTCTAGTCTCATTGAGAGAGAAGTGAATCTTCACCATTACCAACCTTGCTTGCAAGGTGACTGTAAAATTTTCCACCTTCTATTTGCAGATGATCTCCTAGCTATGGGAATAACTTCCACTCTTACACTTCAGTCTCTCAAAAGTCTCTAAACACGAGTGAATCTTACCTTGGGTTAGAAGTGAATGCTGATAAATCAACAATCTGTTTCTCTAAGAACAGTAGAAGAGTGGATGACCTACTACATATCCTTGGAATTTCTCAGGGCACTTTTTCTCTTAAGTACACGGGTTTGCCCTTAGTCAGCTCTATCAAAGCTTTAACTCATTGTTTGATAAACTCCATGCATGGCTGGCCGGTTGGAAGTGTAAATTTCTTTCCCTGGGTGGTAGATTCCAATTGATCAGATCATCGGTTAATAATTATTTGTTTTACTGGTTTCGATCCACTACCATACCAAAAGGGATCATCAAACGAATATGTTCCTTCACAGCCAATTTCTTCTTCCATGTAGGGGAGACTAAAAAACTCCATACCATATCTTGGGATAAAACCACTCTTCCTAGAAGAGGGGCAGCCTCATTTCATCCTCTCTTAATCGATTTGCAAACTTAAAATTATTTGGAAAGTCGTTGTCTCTTTATTTGCTAAGTGGAGTCACATGAAATATGGATCCATTTGGAAGTCTTCATTAAAGCTTCCCAATTATGAAAATCTCTTATGTCTACTGCTATTATATTTAAGGATAATTTTAAATTTGCAGTTGGGAATGGGGAGCAGCTGTCACTTTTCTATGACCCCTGGTGTGGAAACTCCTCTCTTATAAATATTTTGGGACCTAATGGTCCCCAGATTTTGGGTTTGCCGCCTCATGCTAAGCTTAACACTATAATACTAAATGGTAGTTGGAATCTACCTCCACATTTCTCTCTGCTTATCTTTCAAATACAATTTATGCTACATCGATTATGGGTAATGGGGATGTGATAGCTTGGTGCAACCTAAGCACTCTGTCAATAAAGATTTCAGGGAAAAGTATCTGATGGCTTTCACGAGATAAGGAGCAAAGGCATATGGTTCAAAGGGAACGCAATAAACTATGCATTATATTGTTGGCTTGCTTTCAAGGAGGGGCTTAAAACCTCTGATAAGTTAGCAAAGAGAGGATTGGGATCTACCTTAGTGTGCTGTCTTTGTAACTCCTCCCTAGAATCTCATACTCATTTGTTCTTCGAATGTCCCTTCTCCATGAATCTGATACGTAACCTTATCCCAAATGGTCAATTTTTTCTCATGCAGGCTACATTACAGCAAATTCTTAGCTATGTGGATGATTCCACCTACAAGGTTATGAATAGACTGCACTTTTTTATTACTGCTGTAATTGTATATTTCATATGGAGAGAGAGAAATGCACGATTATTCACCTCACATGCTTCTCTCTACTCTATCCTTTCGATAAAGAGAGACTCACAAAAATTAAAAAAGTGGAAATTCAAGGATACATGACCCTCTAATGTGCGGATGTGATGAAAAATGGAGGGATTTTGACCTCCATAAGTCTTTCCGATATTGTTGTTCCGCCTCACTTCTCCCTCTTTGATTATGTATGCCTGGGAAACTTATAGTAGAAAAAAACTTCACGTCTTAGCTTTATATGGAAATTCGACACGCACACAAATAGTTGAAAGGAGAATAAGAAATTCTGGAATTTTTACGTGAAAAAATCCCACAAAGAGGATAAAAAATCACAGGGCCTAATCTAGTAAAGATGCTTCACTATATATCAACTTTGGAGTATAAAGTTTGAATCTTCCCAATAGCGAGATTACAAGGTTATATATGAGAAATCCTGATAATGGAAATTCCATAATCAAGTTACAACAGTTATACAGTGGTAGTTTGATCAGAATCGGTTGTTGGTGGCTACGATGATAATAGTACGATTGGCATAACGGTATAAATAACTTCAAACTTCTAGCTCTCTCACTTTTCTCCTAAGTTTGCTTCTAGCTTCTTCCTCCTTTCATGACAAGAATGGAGTCCTATTTATAGGAATATGAGAGGGCATTTTGGTCATTATACTCAAAATCTCAAAACATTCCATCGGACGGTCCATATTGATTCATTTGATCATTGATAGTTTTTTTTGGCAATTTGACTATTCAAATGACCATCGATCTGAGTGATCTTAGTCTGGTTGGATTTTTCTCGTCGAGCAGTTCGATTTGACTATAAACACGTCAAATTTCAACGTCGTTTGATCATTCAGTCAGTGTTTCGAATTTTCAGATGTAACCTTTGAGCTTGATTTGAGCTCATTTAGACTTGATAATTTAATTAATGATTTTTTTTGGAATTTGAAGGTTTTTTTAATGAGAAAAATGAAGAGATTTTCTAAATGAGGTATATGAACAATTTTCTTTATTTTTTATTTAATTATTTATTATTTTTTAAAAGAATTTGAAGAGTCATTTTTTCTAGTATAAATACCCCTTAGGAGGTAATGAAAAATTCGCACTTTACTTTTTTTACTTCTTTTTCTATGGTAGCCTCCACTGACCTATATAATGGTGCCGACCCCTCTTGCAGGTTCCAGTTCTCCCTAATCTTGGGATTTCCAACTAACCTGGTTAGGCGGCGCGTATCCCGAATTTAGGCTCCAATGTGCTTCCGCTTTCTTCTCTTCGGTAGCCTTCACTAACCTGTAAAATGGTGTCGACCCCTCTCGTGGGATCCAGTTCTCGATCTCGATGTTTTCAACGACTGACAGTTGATCCCAATTCAAGCTCCAATGTGCTTCTTTTCTTCTCTTTGGTAGCCTCCATTAACATGTATAACGGTGTTGACACCTCTCACGGGCTCCAATTCTCCATGATCTGGGGTTTTCAAACTGACCTGGTTAGGTGGCATGCATACCAAATTCATGCTATAGTGTGCTTCCAATTTTGAAGAATATTTTCATGGGTGAGCATCTTTTCATAGATATCACAATGTCCAAAGATTCCTAAACAAAGCTTGCACAATATGATGTGTGTGTTACGGATCAAGAGATGAGATGATTTAACGCCAACTATTAGCAGTGATACTTTGATAATCTTCATAAAGAAGTTTTATTTTCTAAATTATTTAGTGGCTATTCATCCTAAAAGATCACAATGAGCTTATTCTCCTCCATCGAGGTACCTTACTACTTATGAGATGAGCTTACTTGCGGATCTTCGATTTCCTTTGGCTCTTGAGCTGATCGTTATTTTATTGTCATTTGAGATTTGTTCATCTCAATTTTCTTCTCGAGCTATGACAATCATTATTGGGTTGATTGTTTTCTTTAGAATGCGTGGCACGATGCTTACTCCAAAGCTTTTGGCGAAGATATGTAAATTCACTTGTGATGTGCATGGTTGAATTTCTTGTAGGAGTAAATGGTTGGATTTTCATACAAAAAATCCTCTAAGAAATTGGATAAATAGATTCTTCTTTATAAAAAATGAGTGGGGGCTTCTTGAAAAGTGCAAAAAACTGAAAAAAAATATCCTCCTCCCAAGTAACTGAAAAAGATATATTGAAGGATCTAAATATTGCGAAAGTCAAAGATCTTCAATATGAGACCCGCTATATTAATCAATATGTGAAGGAAGAATCCTTATTCAAAGTTGGCCTTTCAATTCAAACTAGAAGATGCCATGCTCTTATGCTGAAGAAGTCTGATAAGTGTAAGGAAAAATCTAATCCCATTCTTGCAGTATCCCCAAAATGACCAATAGAAGAATGTGTACGAATTCTTTCCAAGAGGAAAAAGTCGCAACCCACATGTCAAATCCTCGATAAGAACTATAAAATGAGAAAAATTTCTATTTCAATGAAGTGTTAATTCACACATGTAGTGGGCACCAATGTTGAAGTAAGAAATATTCATTCTTTTAAATTTTCTTCTCTTTCTTCTTCTCCTCCTCCCCCTTATATATATATATATATATATATATATATATATATATATATATGTGTGTGTGTGTGTGTGTGTGTGTATATTCAGATATTGAAGAAGGTGAGTACTAATCTTGAATTAGATGATATCTTGAAGGCATGAAATACTGAGTTTGTGAAGATCAAATATCTCTATGGTGAATATAAGTGACGATATTAGTCTAAGGTTAAAGAAGTTATAGCCTTAGAGGAGGCTTGGTTGAGTGACTGCTGACTATGGTGACTTCCCTTTTATTTCAACGTCAAGAGGTTGATAGGACTCAGGATGAGCTAATGGATGCTCGAGCTAAAATAAATCATACTACGAAGACCTTAGAAGCCACCAATACTAAGATACATATTGTAGAGGTAAATAATAAGACATTACTAGCACAGATCTTGGAGAAAGAGAATATAGAAGTTGACTCCAACTTGAATATTATAGAAGCTTCAAAAATTCCACTACCTTCAAGAGTATAATTCAAGATCGAGTTCAAGAAGCTCGTGATCATATCTATGATATTGGGGTGAAATATCTGGAACATCAGCTTCTTGAAGAAAGTTTTATTCATGGTTTTTTTGAAAGGGACCCATCTAGTTCATCACAAGATAGGCGCAGATATTGAATGCCTTTCACCGAGTCAAGTTTCTGAAGATTCTTCTCCAGGGGATGGATAGAGAGTGCTTCTTCCTCTTTTTCTAGTGATAATAGTGAAGACGTGGATGATGTCTAATTATATTTTTATTTCATTTGTATTTTAATTTGAGATTTTCTCAGGAGATGACATATGATCATGTTCATGTATGTATTATAGTGCTTTAAAATTTTATTTTAGAATAAATTGGTTGATTTTTAAACTGATTTAGGCTATATATTAGAAAGTTATTTAGTGATGTTAGCCTGTATATTTGAAGAGAAAATCCAATAAGGATTTCCAACCCATCCGAGGTTGTTTGTTTGAGTTTCGCTCAATGATATTAACCTGTGTGGAGTAGGTGTGAAGTTTTGGCTTATTTGAGATTATTTATCAGATTCTTCACTCGATGACGTTAGCCTGTGTGGAGTACGTGTGAAGTTTTGACCTGTCTGAGATTGTTTGTGAGAGTCTTTGCTTGATGACGTTAACATGTGTGGAGTAGGTGCGAAGTTTTGACCTATCCGAGGTTGTTTGTTAGAGTCTTCGCTCGATGACGTTAACCTGTGTGGAGTAGGTCTAATCGAAACCACTTAGGATCGATTTTTCTTTCTTCTTGTTACTATTGCTTTAATTTATCATATTTTTTTCAAACAAAAATATGAAACATCAAAATATATAGTTCAATTTGAATGTTACATAGTAAGTTCATTGATAATATCTTCATAGATTCTCAGCATTCCAAGTGCACGAAATAGTTTTTTCCTCTGAATCTTTGAGCTTGAAAGGTCTTAGTTTAACCACAGCAACCACCACATAAGGTCCTTCCCAAAGCGGTGAAAGTTTGTTACGTTGTGATTTCTTTCTCGCAAATACTAAACTTCATAGAACTAGATCTCCAACGTTGATAGGTTTGGGCTTCACTCTTTGATTTAAGTGACATGCGATTTGTTGATGATAGATAGCATAGTTGACTGAAGTTACTTCCCTTATTTCAGACAATAAATCCAAATGATATAAGAGTGTTTCTTCATTATTTATTACATCAAAAAGTGGGACCTTAGGACTAGGGATACTAATGTCAACTGAAATAATCGCCTTCATCCAAAAATACAAATTATAAGGTGTCTCACCAGTTAGTGTTCTTGTAGTTGTTCGGTAAGCCCATAATACATTTGGGAGTTCGTTCACCCATTGCCCCTCAGCCTTATCCAAATGTGTCTTCAAGATTTTTAGAATTGTTCGATTCATGATCTCAATTTGACCATTTGTTTGGGGGTGTGCTACAGCTGTATGAACCAATTAAATGAGTAAATTTTTGTAGAAGGATGTGAATTATTTTCCCGTGAATTGAGTCCCATTATCTGTTACAATTTTAGCTAGAATTCCAAAATGACAAATAATATTTTTTCAAACAAATTATTTAGCATTAGCATCTGCGATTTTTGTTAATAGTTATACCTCAACCCATTTAGTGAAATAATCTATCGTCATAATGATGAATTTTCATCGTCCATTTACAATAGAGAGTGGTTCCGTAATATTTATTCTCCACTAAGTGAAAGGCCAAGGGCTTTAGAAAGATGAAAATTCAGTCAGTGGAATATGATTGAGATTAGAATGCATCTGACAGTTGTTACACTTTTTTTATAAAATCTAATGCATCACTTTTTATTAGAGGCCAGTAAAACCCTTGCCTTAAGATTTTGTGGACGAGTGCTCTACCCCTAAGTGTTCTCCTCAAATACCTGAATGGACTTCTCAAAGTGCATACTCTGCTTTGGATGGTGGCAGACATTTGAGATATGATCCTCTGAATGATCTTTTGTATAATTCGTCACCGATAATGCTGAAGTTTGCGGCTCGTCGTCAAATATGGATGGCGACAACTGGATCTTCTGTAGAGCTCCATCATGTAGAAAAGTTGAATATCGGATATATCCAAGAAACTTGCCTTGATTCATCAATGGACTGTATTTCTCAAGGTCCTTGTATGCTGGGGAAATGAATGTATTCTACATACTTTCTCTTGTAAATGTCAGAAGATGTTGAAGTAGTAAGCTTTGAAAGAGCATCGACTCTAGTATTTTGATTTCTCAGAATATGAATGATTTGATATTTACTTATTCAAGATAGAAGAGATTTCACTATAAGAAGGTATTATTTCAGATGATGATTATGAGTGTTGAAATCCCTTCAACTCGGGAAACTATAAGTTACGAATCAATGTAAATTATAAGACTTTGAACTTCACAAATAATAACCAATTTTAGCCCTGCTACTACGGCTTTTTATTCTGCAACATTGTTAGTAGCTAAATACTTTAAACGTAGTCTATATTCAAGGACATTATGTTGAGGAGAATTGAGTAGAATTCCTACTCCAACACCATAGTTTCTAGATGCTCCATCAATAAATAAAGTCTGATGTTGCGATATTGAATGAAAAGAATTTATTTCAATAAAATTTAGGATGGTACATTCAACAACAAAATCTGCTAATACTTGAGATTTGATATCTAGCATAGGCAAAAAGTGAATATTAAATTCTCTCAATTCAATTGACCATTTAACTAATCTATCAGAAGTTTCTGATTTTTGGAGGATAGTTTTGAGTGAAAGTTGTTTATAAACACCGACAGAGTGTGCTTGAAAATATGGGCATATCTTTCTTTCTGAGAACACCAATGCTAAAGTAGTTTTATCTGCTAAAGGATAACATCCTTCTACGTCAGATAGAATTTTACTAATGTAATAAATTGGTCATTGCCCCCCAGCCTCCTCACGAACCAATAATGAGCTTATTACATTGTGAGATAATGAGATATAAATAAAGCTTTTCTCCTGGGATTGGCTTTGATAACAATGGTGGTGAGGACAATTATTTTTTGAGCTACTCAAATGCAGTTTGACATTCATGAGTTCATTGAAAATCATTATTTCTAGCACTCTTGAGTATTCTAAAGAACGGTAAGTATTTATCTCTCATTCAGGCCAGGAATCATGATAGGGCCACCATCCTCCTGTTCAAGCATTGCACCTCCTTTATGCTATTTGAGAGCACCATATCTTGTATAACCTTAATCTTTTCTAGGTTAGCCTCGATCCCTCGATGAGTTACCATAAATCCTAAAAATTTTCCAGATGTAACTCCAAAAGCACATTTGGAGAAATTTAAATGTATATTATATTGTCAAAGAAGCTTGAAACATTGCTCAAGATCATTGAAGTGTTTTATCCTTTCTGTACTTTTAACCAATATATCATCCACATACACTTCCATAGTATAACCAAAAAGAGTTTCAAAAACTTTAATCATTAGACGTTGATACGTAGCTCCTGCATTTTTCAATCCAAATGACATTACTCGATAATAATATAACCCTTTATCAGTTTGGAAAGCAGTGGGCTTCTTCATCATCTGGATTCATCTTTATTTGATTATATCTAGAGTAAGCATCCATAAAACTAAGCATTTGATGACTTGAAGTGGCGTCGACCAACTGGTCAATGCGCGGAAGAGGAAAATTATCATTTGGGCAAGCTTTATTAAGATCAGTGTAGTCAACACACATTATCCATGCCCACAAGTTTTTTTCACCAGCACAATGTTTGCTAACTAAATCAGATAATGCACTTCTCATATGAATCCTACATCAAAGAGCTCATCAACTTCCTGTTCAATTGCTTGTAGATGATCTGGAGTGAAGTTTCTTTTCTTTTGAATGATAGGCTTAAATGCTGAGTTAATTTTAAGATAATGAGATATTACCCCAGAATCAATTCTTGGCATATCTCTTGGACACCAAGCAAAAATATCCTGCTTTTAGTACAAAAAATTAACGTACTCCTTTCTTTCATCCTCAGAGAACAATGAACCTACTTGCACTATTTTTGAGAGATATTCTTTTGATAAAGAGATGCTGATCAACTCTTTGACTTGTGACGCTCTCTAGAGTATTTTTTCATTCTTAAATCAAAATTTTTGATGCTTAATGTTATTGAGGGTTGTGGTCGGGTCGGCCTCAATGTGGTGAAAACGAAGCTGATCGAATGACTAGCAAAAGCACAATTCTAAATATTATAAATATCATCCTTATATATATTTGTGTTAAACTGTAATTAAAATAAGGTTGAATTATAGCTCTTAATGAGATCAAAAGCAAAAATTTTGTGAGATATTATAGTTGCTTTACCTATATAAGTGTTGCAATAATAGGCCACTATAATGAGATCTTATTAAGATCTTAAAACACTTATGAATTGAGATAAAAGCGCATGGCCTTTAAAGCGCACCCTTGAGTAGAACTTATAGTGTATTTATATTTATAGAGTTATTTTTTATTTTTTTTATTTTTTATAAAGAATTCTTTTTTCGATGCTTATATAATCAAATTAGTTAATAAATAAATTAATACATATAACATATGTTATTAGAAATTGTAATAATAAGTAAAGTTATTTTATTTTAAAAAATTAATATATTTTTGGATGAAATAAGTTTTATTATCCAAAAATAGAAGGCAAATGATATATCCCTCTAAATTTTATAAATTAAATACAGATCATAATTTAAAACATACATACAATCAAATTAAGCGACTTAGTGAGACAAGTCTAACATTAATAGAACCAAGTCAAATCAAGTCCAAATGAGCTCAAATCAAGCTCAAAGGCTACATGCGAAACTTCAAAACACTAATTGAATGATCAAATGACTTCCAAATTTGATGTTCTTATAGTCAAATTGAGCGACCTGATGAGAAGAATCCAACGAGCCTAAGATCACTCAAATCGAAGGTAATTTGAATGGTCAAATTGCCAAAAAACTACCTAGATCAAATGAATCAATATGGACCGTCCGATGGAGTGTTTTGAGATTTTTACTACAATGACCAAAATGCCCTCTCAAAATCCAATAAATAGGATCCCATTCTTGTCATGAAAGGAGGAAGGAGCTAAAAGCGAACTTGGGAGAAAACTGAGAGAGAGCTAGAAGTTCATATCACCACCATGATCGCCATTATCATCACACCACCAACAATTAGTCCAACTACTGCCATATAGCTGTTGTAACCCGATTCTAGAATTCTCATTATCGGAATTTTTCACATACAACCTTGTAATCCCGCTATCAGGAAGATTCAAACTTTGTATTCCAAAGTTGATATGTAGTGAAGCATCTTAACTAGGCTAGGCCCCGTGGTTTTTTACCCTCTTCCTAGAGTTTTTTCATGTAAAAATTATGGAGTATTTTATTCTCTTTTCAACTATCCAAGTGCGTGTTGGATTTCCATACGAAGCTAAGACGTAAAGTTTTATTCTACTGCTACAAATTTTCTGGCATGCAATAATTTGTATTTTTTTTGTAAGTTTATAAATGAATGAATTACTAGTCAATATGCATTTTTTAAATTTTGATTTAAGAAAATTTTAAAATATTGCTATATACATTATATCTCTTCAAATAGACCTCATTTGAATTTAAAATATTACCCTTTTGCATCTTTTTTAAAATCAATTTTACTATATTTTTTCCTATCTATCTATATAATGTATCTCATCATTTTATTTTTAGTGCTATTCCAAAATTATTATTATCATTTTACCATGACATTGATTTAATAAGCTTTCAAAGTAAAATTTATATCTTTTACTATGCCAAAATTTAGATGGTATCATAGTTGTACGTAATACATCTGAGTTTTATCAAAGTCTCTAAATCTCTTATCATTTATATATCTTAACTAGCTAGTTTATATATCTCATTTCTTCCTACTTTAAAGTCCAAACTAATATATAGATCTTTAGAAATTATAATTCTTCTTTTCTTATTATACACACATCTAAGTTTCATGCAATCATTTTATGTCATAAAAATGTTTAATTTTCATCACTAAATATTTGTACATTGCCATATCACAAAACTTCTACATTGATCTTCATAATGGAGCATATGCCACATCAAATTTGTCACAATAAAAAAAAAATTCAGATCTATCTCCTTAAGACATCTTTCTTTAGAAGTTACAATTTTACTCACTTCAAATCCCTTCACATTATTCTTGGATGATAGTTTCTTTTGACTAATTTTTATACTCCTAAAATATAAATTATAAATACTATTATATATATATCATATAGTCAAATTTTCTATTGAAATCATTCAACAACCTTTACCTAAAAAAAAATTATTTCTTCTAAGTAAAAATTTTTAAAAAAATCTATTTTTTATATGGTAACTTCATATGTAAATTTTTATTCTTATTTCTTAAAGTATAGGGTTATTATTTCAAGATAACAAGCTTTTTAAAAATCAAGAAAAACTTTGTCAATGGACATTTTACTTTGGAAATTGCTTCTAACTCATCTACCGCTATTAGAGTTTGGATTAGTCTCTTGAAAAAACCTCCCATCTCTAGAGTTTCAATACAATATAATGAATATAGTGAAATATACTCTTGTTTTTTATTATTTGATTTAGATCCATATTGATTATAAATATGCACAAGGTAATGAGGTATATTTGATTGATCAAAATATACCTTCTCTACTTCGAATTTTAAAGCATGAATTGGACCCTTCTTCATAAGCATCAAATGAATTTGCTTCTAATTTTGGGGATAGGCAAAAAGTTTTATCATATGAGATCTCTAAAAGGAAATTTACTTTAAGAAGAGATAGCTAAGAGGCGAAAGTAATGTTAGCATAATTCAATTCACTTGGCCATCATTTTAAAATTTTTAAAATGATAATAATTTAGAGAAGTATGAAAATTTCTATTATCATTAAACCATGATCATTGGCGATGTTTGTGTTAATTTGTTCTCTAGTTGCATTTAGATATTGGAGCATAGTGTTGACAACCATATTTGAAGTCCTTATAAATTCTTGCAATTGAGACAACAAATTTTCTCCCACTAAGAACTTTTTCTCACATTTACATCTACAAGGTATTATGTATTATGTTCATATTTTATATGTAAAGTCATTAATATCGCTTTCATTCTCTCAGTTAAATATGTGTGGCTTTTGTTAGAGTTATAAGGAAATAAATTAGCAATTAAAAAATAAATTTAACACAACTATGCAAATAAAAATAAAAATAAAAATAATGAGATTGAAATAGCCTGGGAGTGTGGCGTGCCGATGACACTATCTTTAGAGTAGATCAAGCCCTTGGTGCACCAATTTGTGACTCTCTTTTCTACTTGTGAGATACAACTTGTCCCTCTCGATCGATGGCATCGTACGATCAACAAAACTTCAAACTAATCATATGTCTCTTGTTGGCCAAAAATGAAATGAAGAGAATGACAAAAAAATTATTAATGAAGAAAGGAAGAGAGAATATTTAGATTTTGTCATTCCATTCAAGCTCGCATTATCATCTATTTATAAGTGAGAGAAGAGAGCTAAATATTAAATCACCTAATTATGATTTATAACCATTACTAGTCATTATTTTAAGTTATGAATTAATTTATTTGTATTTATTTAATTTATGTTATAAGTTACATAATTAATATTTCTATTATAATAATATTAGAATAATAACATTAAAAATAACATTATATATTATAATGTTATTATAATGTTATAATAAATTTTTTCCTTTATTTTTTCATAACAATTTCCTCTCCAATAAAAAATATTTATAAATAAATTTGAGGTGAATAAAATAAGAGATCAAGAACCAAAAGTTTCATTTTGGACAACTTTTATCATGCATTCGATGAAAGTACCTTCCGGTTTTGAACTTTCACTCAGTATATCCAAAATCTAACAATAATAAATACTATAGTAGCTGAAGTTTTGAACTAAGTATATAAATTATTACATCATTTGGTATACATATGATATAAAACACGCTATAAGTTCTACTCAAGGGTGCACTTTAAAGGCCATGTGCTTTTATCTGAATTCATAAGTGTTTTAGGATCTTAATAAGATCTCATTATAGTGGCCTATTATTGCAACACTTTTATAGGTAAGATCTCCAAGATGCACTGCAATTATAATATCTCACAAAATTTTTGCCTTTGATCTCATTAAGAGCTATAGCTCAACTTCATTTTTTAATTACAGTTTAGCACAAATATCTATAAGGATGATATTTATAATATTTAGAATTTTACTTTTACCAGTCATTCGATTAACTTCGTTTTCACCACATTGAACCTTCTATCATGGTATTTCCAATCTGAATGTTGGGTTTCCACTGTGATGATTATTTTAACTTCAACCCTTCTAATGATTTTAATATATAAGTCTTTGCAAGCTCTTTCGTCAATAGATCTGTAATATTTTTCTCAAAGCAAATAAAATGGTAAGTAACAACACTTCTTTTATATAATTCATATAAAAAATCATGTCTTATTCTCATATGACATTTTTTATCATTGTATTTTGCACTTTTTACTTTTTCTATAATGCCTTGATTATCACAATTTATTAAAAAAAGCAAGTATATGTTTTTCAATACAAGGTAAATAAAATAATAAACTTTTAAGCCAACTTCCTTCAAAAGTAGCAAGATCAAGTGCTATAAATTCTACTTCTATAGTAGATATAGAGATTAATATTTATTTAGTAGATTTCCATGATATTGCACCACCACAAAATGTGAAGACATAACCACTAGTCGCTTTTGTTTCATTGGTGTCGGCAATCCAACTAGCATTACAATATCTTTCTAGTACTATAGGAAAATAACTATAATGAATGTAATAGTTTATTGTACCTTTTAAATATCTAAAAATTCTTTTTAGTTCTTTCCAATGAGTTTCACTAGGGTTACTAGTATATCTACTCAATTTTCCTACAGTATAAGCAGTATCAGGTTGAGAATAATTTGCTAGATGCATAAGATAATCAATTATTTGAGAATATTTTAATTGTGATATTCTGTCACCTAAATTACTTATAAGATGTAAGCTAGAGTTATATGGAGTGCCTATAAGACTCACATCTGGATAACTAAACTTTTTAAGAAGTTTTTGAATATAATGTGATTTAGTAATGAAAATTTACCCACCAATGAAAATTTAAACGGTTTAGCAAGCCTTTCCACCACCGAATCAACACACATAATCATGGGTACACCCCGTAATGAAGTAGAGATAAGGTCAAGTGACTCACCCGTGCTGTTGGCCTTACCCGCACGAACATCTTTGAACGATTTAGAAGCCAGGGAGGGATTGGAACCAGAGATCCCCGAGGGTTCAGGAAGTTTCACAACCGCAACAGAAGAAGCTGGGTATCCCCAAGGGGAAACATAGATTGTATTCATGATTAGCAAGCGCGTATGTTAAGCAAACCGAAAACCAACCAGGGCTGTCGAGACGAAAGAGGAGCCAAGAAAGCCACACGACGATGATGAGAGAAGGAAATCACTAGAGCAGGGCGACGGTAGGCTTCAGTTATACCAAAATTAGTGAAAATACTCCCAAATATCATCGATTTGTAACTATAGAAATATCAATATTTTGTAATGTCAATTTCAAAATTAAGTTTAACAATATTTTAAATTAATTTCAGATTATTTTTAATTTTAATTAGAAATTTTTATAAATCAATCATCTAATATCTATGTATTTACAATTTAATTATCCTTGCATTTTTTTTGAATTGTTGGACTTATAAATTTGAGTGTGTCGCGATCAAATTATTAAGAATTTTATAAAAATTTAAATATGAGTTAGGCTTTTGTTATGAATTTTAATAGTAAATTGTAGTTTTAAAAATTAAAATTAAAGATGATTAATTTATAAATATAAAAGAGCTAGATAATATAGTATATAAAATTAGAGCTGTCAAAAAAACTCGTTATTCACAAACAGGTCATGTTCGGCTCATTCGTTAATTAAGTGAGCTGAACACGAACAAATATTTCAAGCTCGATTTATAAACGAGCTGAACAAGAACAATCATTTGTTCGATCGTGTTTGACTCAATTTAGCTTAAAATAAATAAATAATTATAAGTAATTATATAGATTTTATTTTAAATATAATTTCAATATTAAATATTTTTAAAATTTATATTTATTTTAATAATTATATTAGTTAATACAATTTTAAATCAAATAAGTTAAAATATATTATAATAAGTTTTTAGGGATTTTTTTAATTATGGTAATATCATAGCTATCAGAATGTTGATATATGGCTAAGATTTAAACACTTTTAAACCCTACACATATATAAGCCTTTCCTCACGATGCACAAATCCTAACACGACGTTTCAGACTCTCAATCGATTTTGCTTCATTTGCCCTAGCCCCCTAACTTCGTCACTTTCTACTCTTCTAGCGTTCGAGGACTGGGAGTTGTGAGTCTTGCGAGTTGCAACGCTGATATCTATAGCAAGAGTCGAACCTGAAAATCAAGCATGGAATGCTTGCCGGTATTAATTTGAATAAAGTAGTATGGTTTGTTAATTGTTTGGAGGGTCTTTTTGTGCAATTTCATCATCAAAATTTTGTGTTTAGAGTTTACTATCTATAAATAAATCTGTTATGTTGAAGCTTTTAAGGCTTGTGGGTTTCATTGATTGGTCTTTTTATATTAAACATATTTTTTCCTGTTGCTTTCTTCTTAGCTGGATATGTCTTATTAAATTATCACTTATTTCAAATCAGTCATACCATCACCATCTTACATTATCTCTCTTCTCTAAGTTGTGCACTTGTACATGCATATCCATCATAAAACTAAGTATAGTATTGAAAAATTAAATAGCAAATAAAATAAAAACTACAGTAGAAAAGTAATTGAAACAAACCCACCTAAATAAGATATATAAACAACCATCTTATCAAGCTAAGTTGCATCTCATATTATAAAAGGTTTAACATCATAACCTTTTAAAAATCATAACTTTTAATATAGTCATAATGGTGTAGCTCAATTGCTATATAAATAGTATCAAATGGTTCTTATGAAAGAATAGAGAGAGAATAGCGGTTATATCTCAAAAAACCAAGAGAATTATTAGAATCAGAATTTGATTTTTTTTTCTAATGAAGCAAACAACAAGTAGATTGATTTCAAAATAATGAAAAGAAGGCAAAAAAATATTAAGTAGTAAAATAAACTTGATGGCTACTTTTAAATCTTAAATAGGCTCATTTTGGAATTTTATATCATAATCAATGATAACTTATTTGCTTAAATTCTTAAAAAACCCATAAATTCAACTTATTCAATATAAAATCAAGTGTAGTTGCATAAAATCAAGTGTAGTATTGATAAAATAAAGACCAAAATATAATAAAATAACAAATAAAATAAAAATTACAGTAAAAAACCAACATCCCATTACTATTTTTTTTTACTATATGATTCATTCATCTTTTTTAATCTGATTCAATATTATAATAATATCATGGACTTGGTTAATGTTCACTTATTTATAACTCTTACGCCTTTACCTTCATTCTTATATTGTCTCCAAGGCTTCATTCTTAGTGTAATTTATCAACAATATTGTAAGAATTTCATGCAGGATTGTTATCACTTCTAATTCTTCTTAATTTGATGATTTATTGATTATTTTGACATGATTATTAAATGTGATAATAATCCAAATTTATATGCTTTAATGAGAACAAAATATGCCACAGATGAAATGTGCAGAGAACTGTATGATTATAGATCAACATACTTAAATATGATCAAGAAGAGTCAAAATGAACTAAAAGGAACTAAAATAATGTGTTTATGGGACTTAAGTTTCTAAACTAAGCTTTTAATATAATAATAATAATAATAATAATAATAATAATAATAATAATAATAATAATAATAATTGCTTATATTTTTCAAACAAGTAAATTATCATTTAAAAAAAATCTTATTTCAAACAAGTAAATTATCATTTTAAATATGTAACCTATCATTTAGAACAAGTTTCTAAAATGAAGCTTTCAAGAAATTAACATCACTCAAAAAACAATCATAAATGATTTCAACTTAAATAGGAAACTTTAGTTATGCTAAAATCAAGCATGATTGCGATGATGGGGTTAAAATCTAGTGAAAATATTTAATTTTAATTAGAAATTTTTATAAATCAATCGTTTAATATCTTTGTATTTACAATTTAGTTATCCTCTGCATTTTTTTGAACAGTTGGACCTATAAATTTGAGTGTGTTGCAATTAAATTATTGAGAATTTTATAAAAATTAAAATATGTGTTAGGCTTTTGTTATGAATTTAATATTTAAATGTCAGTTTTAAAAATTAAAATTAAAGATGATTAATTTATAAATATAAAAGAGTAAGATAATATAGTATATAAAAGTAGGCTGTCAAAAGATCGTTGTTAGCGAGCATTTCGTGTTTGACTTGTTAGTTAACTAAGCGAAACAGAACAAATATTTCTTTCGATTTATAAATGAGGAACATGAACAATCCTTTGCGATCATTATTCGATTTAGCTCAAAATAAATAAATAATTATAATTAATTATATATATTTTATTTAAAATATAATTTATAATTTAAATATTTTAAAATTTATATTTATTTAATAATTAAATTAATTAATAAAATTTTAAATCAATTAAGTTAAAATATACTATAATAAATTTTTAGGGATTTTTTTTTATTATGACAATATCATAGCCATCAGATTTTTGATCTAGCTAAGATTTAAACACTTCTAGACTCTACACATATATAACCCTTTCCTCACGTCCTAACCTCAGTCTCTCGATTTAGCTTCATTTGCCCTAATCCTCTAAGTCCGTCACTTTCTACTCTTCTGGCGTTCTAGGACTGAGAGTTATGAGTCTTGTGAGTTGCAACGCTATTATCTTTAGCAAGATTTGAACCTTCGAACATGATTTCTGGTTGTCTACGGTTTGGTATCAACCATTATCTTCTTCTTTTTATTATGCTTCCACTTCTGACTTGGTCGACTTTGCATGTAGCATCATTCTCTTTACCCTTCTCAACATAAAGTTATAATCTATAGATTTAATTTGTATTTGTAGTTTTCTTTTGATTTGTGAAGTAATTAATATGTGGTTTACTGAAACTTCAGTTTCCTATAGATTTCTTATAATATATAGATTTATAATAATCATGTGTACTTTTTCTCATGATCTATAGATTCTCTTCACCCTTCTCTCTGCAACTGGTGATTACATCAGTTTCCTGATAAAAGCATAAACGCTCTTAAAGCTTCTAGGGTTTATGGCTTTGGTGTTTGATTTATAGTTGGCAGTGTACATCTAGATGTTGATTTGTTTATTGTGTTCGGCCTTTTCGAAATCTCTAATTTAGGGTTCTGATTTCTGAATCATCAAGACATCAAGGAAGCTTTTCGAAAATTCAACACTTCTAGCTTATGGGTTTTCTTTGTTTGATTTGTAAATTTAAAATGTGAAATATAGCTTGATGCTTTTATTATATAATGTTACCTTATGGCATTGAAATGCTTGATGCTTATTCACTTTCTTCTCAAAATTTCATTACTTTACGGTATGAGGGTTTTGTTGTTTGATTTGTAGATTGAAACTGTGAGAAACATAGCTTGATGACTTTATTATATATTGTTATCTCATGGTAATGAAATGCTTGATGTGCTTATTCCCTGTAGGATATTCAAAGGCTCTATTTTATGTAAATGCTTGTGAATCTCCATGGAAGGTTTTTGAAATTTCCTTACTTCTAGAGCTTGTGGATTTTGGTGTTTAATATGTAGATGAAGATATTAAAAAAGGGCATGATGTCTTTAGTATCTTTCTCCACCTTATGCTATTGAGATACTTGATGCTTTATTTTCTGCAAGCTTTTCGAAATTATTGTGAAAGAAAATTCTGATTTAGGGCAACATATAGTGTAGTAAATTCTTAATTTGTGTTCAATTTTATTTATTTTTTATTTAATGACATGATGCCCTTGTATTATCTTACTGTGTTATGATGGTATCATGGTGACAGATTGATTGTGTTATACTGAAGATCAACCATGGAATGCTTGCTGGTATTAATTTAAAGAAAATACTATGGTTTGTTAATTGTTTGGAGGGTCTTTTTGTGTAGTTTCATCATCAAAATTTGGTGTTTTATATATATATATATATATATATATATATATATATATATATATATATATATATATATATATATATATATATATATGTATATGATAATGAAAATTCTACTAATGAAACGAATCTTGATGTCAAAAGCAAGTTGATCCTAAGTTGAAACTAGTGAGATCAAACACTTAAAATATCATTGGAAACTTTGGAATATCGGTTAAATCCTAAATAGCTCTTAAACATGGAGTGTTTATAGTCAAATCGGCGTCTTGAGCGAATCTAACAAGCTCAAGATCTCATAATTCTAACTTCATTTGAGCCTTCAAATACTTAAAATACATTAAATGATCAAAAGAATCATTTTGAGCCTTCGGAGTGGTTCGATTTAGCATGTATTTACAAAAATGTCACTCCTCTAATCTATAAATAGCCCCTCATTCTTCACATGAGGGGAGCAAAAGAGAGGAGAGCTCTAAAGCTTGAAAATCCTCCAAGCATAATCGTGCCACCACTCGACGATCGTCGACCACAGCCGTCGGTTGCCAACCACGCCGCCGTCATACCGTCGGCCGACCTCATGGTTGTCAATCTTCCGCGGTCATCACCATCGACCACTATCGCCACCCGCGTCGCCGTCGACCATCGTCGTGGTCATCATCGACCATACGTCCGGTCTCCACCGGCCACCATTATTGGTCCGCCATAACATCGCCGACCATCTCAGGTCATCAACCGACGACCTTCATCGTCGGTCGGCCGACCCCGCTTCACCATCATCTACTTAGCAACTTATACACGAGGTGACTATATAGTTGTTGTCGATTCGATTCCCATTGTCGCCCTTCTCATATACAGTAATCCCCTTATCGGGAAATTTTGTACTCAAATAGATACATAGTGGAAGATTTCTCTAGCATGATTTTCCCTCTTTTCGAGATTTTTCCACATAAAAATTCTGGAGTTTTCTTATTAATTCTTCAAACATCTGTGTGTGTGTTGAACTCCACAACAAAGCTAAGGCGTAAACTTTTAGTCTACCGCAACTGGTTTTCTAGCACGCAACAGTTTGACACCGTCTATGAGAAAAGAACCCATCAATCACAATTTCTGTGAACACCCGCATTTATAGCAATACTGTGCTGAGCCTCGCTCCAACTCCCGTCACTCTTGAAACCATTCCTTGAACCAAGGATACCAAGCTTCTGCCTCACTTCCCCCTGATAGGCGTGACCCTATTGGTGAAGGCACAACAGGAATCTCTTTAGAAGATCGTATGACGCAGAATGGAAGAGTCTCAAAATGAGATGATCCGACTTTTACGAGGAACACGACAATAACTACATGGCTAACACATCTCCCCCAAGATCGATCATTAGCCGTGGGAGGTCAAAATGCTAATCTCCTTGACACTGAAGTTCCTCCTCTTCCAGACCATGATGATGATCTTCTTGACACGTTATTACTCATCATCACACTTTCAACCGCTAATCCAATTATTCTAGTAGCAGCATTCTCGTTATATTGACACCACTCATAATGTTATACATGCGTATGAAGCTTAATGCAAGATGAATTTCACCTTAAAGTCAAAATCATCCTCCCCTCATGCTATGAGGAGCTCACCTTTAGCAGAAGTTATTCTTCAACATCCTATTCCCGTAGGCTTCAAGCTTCCGAGCATTGCTTCCTATGATGGGGCAACTGACCCATATGAACACATCGATCATTACAGAACCATTATGCATATCCGAAGAGATCCTGACACACTGCTTTGTCAAGTTTTTCCTGTCACACTTAAGGGTTATGTTCGCACTTGGTTCTACTCCCTTCCAAGGGGATCCATCCATACCTTTGACGAACTCGCCAAGATTTTTATAGAACAATTCATTACAAACCGAAGGATCATTAAATATTCCTCCCATCTCTCTAGCATTCATCAAAATGAGGGTGAATCACTTAAGGAATACTTCCAGAGGTTCTTCTTAGAAGCTCAAATACACAGGAGACTCAACTATTAAGAGGAGTTTTCCTTGGAGGGCTCTCGGCCTTTTACTCATCACTAATGCAAGATGGTCCTCATATCTTGGTTCATCGTGTGGAAGCACAAATTTTTGTTGATGAGGCTATTAATGTGCATCGCAATAATTTGAACAATCTACAAGAAAATGTAAGAGCACCCTAGGGAATGTGGACTGATAGTCCTATCAAAAGAAGCAACAAGGCAGTCGTGATCTCCCTCTGCGGCCCTCACATCAACGACGTGAACCACGGCCAAAAAAGGAATACACATCACTGAACACATCTCATGTTAACATCCTGATGGCCATTCGAGATGAAGAAACCATCAAATGGCCACATCCACTCAAACCAAATTCAAGAAATCAGGAGCAATATTGTCACTTTCATCGAAGTTATGGACATAATACTGAGGCATGCAAACAACTCAAAGAAGAAATCGAGAGGCTCATTCAACAAGGATATCTACGTCGATTTGTGAAGAATCAATCGACTCAAACAAACATAACTCCAACTGGGGGGCAACTAGGACAATCATGACAGAAACAACAAAATAGTCATCAAATAGTTGGAGAAATTGAAACAATCGTAGGATGACCAATACTATCTAGTCGAGTTCTCATTACGACCTCTGAAGAGCCAAAGTTAAAGAAATCTCGTATTGATCATTCCATCACTTTTAATGACTCGGACTTGAAGGAGTCCATGTTCCTCATCAAGATCCACTTGTCATGGCGATCGGTGACCCATGCAATGTTAAAGAATTTTGATTGACAATGAGAGTTCTTGATGTCTTATTTTACTCCACATTTCTTAGCATGGGCTTGGTTGGGAAAAGCTCCAACCCTAGACCATTATGTTTGATAATCATCTTATGGAGAGGAGACAATCACCCTTATCCTCGAGAATTCCCTCGATAAGTGACTCATTCAATCCAATTCATGGTGGTCAAGTCAAATTCAACATATAACGCTTCTATCTTGAGGCCCCTCCAATCAATTTTTGGTGTGTCACTTGATGTCTCATCTTAAGATGAAATTTCAACCCCATTGGGGTTGGGGTGATGAAAATCAGATAGCACAATCATGTTACCTCGGATAAGCTCAACCATATACGTGACTTCATCGATTTTAATTTTCGAGATGAAGAAGTACCCCAAAAGCTTCCTAGAAGACTTTCCTGTTGCATTATCGATGACCAACTACCTGAGCAGTAAGTGGGATCTCTACTCTCAGAAGAACAAAGGAAAAAATATATAGACTTCTTGCATAAATCAAGACATCTTCGCTTCGGATATGTTGGGTCGACCCCAATGTGATCATGCACTCCCTCAAGATTGATCCAACATTCAAACTGATCATCCAAAAGAAGCGGAGTTTTGCACATGAACGCCTACAGGATATTGAACAAGAAGTTAACAAGCTCTTAGAAGCGGGATTCATACGAGAGGTACATTATCCCACATGGCTAGCAAATGTTGTCATGGTTAAGAAAACAAATGGAACATGGAGAATGTGTATTGATTACACTGACCTTAACAAAGCTTGCCCGAAAGATAGTTTTCTCTTCCTCAAATTGATCAATTGGTCGATGCTACGTCTGGACATCAAATGCTCAATTTATTTGGAAGTTTACTCTAGTTACAACCAAATAAAAATGGATCCAATGGATGAAGAAGCCACAACATTTCAAACATATAAAGGTTTATACTGTTACCAAGTTATGCCATTTGGGTTAAAAAAATGTTGGTGCTACCTATCAACGCCTTATGAATAAGGTTTTTAAAGACCTATTAGGCCGCACAATGGAGATATATGTGGATGACATGTTAGTAAAAAGCTTGGAAGAATCACATCATATTTCTGACTTAGAAATATGCTTTAACCTTCTTCAACATTATAACATGCGACTTAACCCGACCAAGTGTGCTTTTGGGATTACGTTTGGAAAGTTTCTTGGGTTTATGGTAACCCACCGTGGGATAGAGGCCAATCCCGAGAAAATCAAAGCTCTCAAAAATATGACTCTTACGAAGAATATCAAAGAAGTTTAACATTTGAATGGATGAATTCTTCCCATCCATTTCTAGCCATTTTGGGATAAATACTTGTCATTCTTTAAAATATTAAAGGGAGCTAAAAATAATAATTTTCAGTGGACTGATGAATGTCAGTATGCTTTTGAGCAACTAAGAGATTATTTAGCATCTCCACCCCTACTATCCAAACCTATTCAAGGAGAGATGTTATACTTATATCTCACAGTCTCTTTCCACGTGATAAACTCAGTTTTAGTGCGAGAAGAAATAAGATACAACAACCAATTTACTAAGTCAACAAAATTCTTTTTGATATAGAAAGTCATTATCCACTGGCAGATAGAGTGGCTCTAACTTTAGTTTTCTGTAAAATTGCGTGTACTTCTAAGCTCACACTGTCGATGTTTACACTCATTTACCATTAAGGGTCATCCTACAAAAATTAGAGGCATCTAAGAGGTTAATTAAATGATCTGTAGAATTGGGAGAGTTTGATATCCATTTCCTATCTCGGCCTGATATAAAGTCTCAAGTACTCACAGACTTTATAGTGGAATGCACTGCCCCAACTCCAAATGAGTTATCTACTACACACCTTTCGTCTCCTCAATGGACCCTCTATGTTGATGGAGCTTCAGGAAATACCGGTGCCCGAGAAGGAATCTTACTTATTTCCCCTCAGCAGAATACCTTAGAGTATGGACTTCTCCTAAAATTTTCTGTTACTAATAATATGGCTGAATATGAGGCTCTCATCGTAGGGTTGAGACTCACCATCGATTATGAAGCTCAAGACTTAGTGATCCACACTGGCTCTCAACTTTTCGCCTCCTAGATTGAGGGAAACTTTAATAATCATAATCCACAGCTGGCACAATACCTCAACTTAGTAAAGTCACTTCTTGCCCATTTCAAGACACATCAAATCATTCACATACTTCGAGAGAAGAATACTCAAGCTGATGCTCTCACTAAGTTTACTACATCTTCTACTGGAGATCTATTTAAGAGAAGGCATGTTGAAGAAATATATTTTCCTAGTATCCAAGGGTCATGGGTAATACAAGCAATTAATGAGATAAAGGAACCTTCGTGGATGGACCCCATCATGTCTTTTCTACAAGAAGGGACCCTTCCTGAAGACCCAACTACTACAACTCATCTCCGAAGACAAGCTTCAAACTTTATTATCTCGGTGGTATACAAATGAGCTTTTTTAGGGCCATCCCTCAAATGCCTCTCACTATCAGAGGCCGATTATGCATTAAGAGATTTAGTCAGGGATATGTGGAGAACACCTAGGAAGAAGGGTGCTAGCCCTTAAAAGTATAAGGTAAGGGTTCTATTGGTCTACGATAAAACAAGATGCTTTGGAGTTCACAAAAAAATGTGCAAGTTGTTAGTTGCACTCTAACCTCTCTCACATGCCGCATACAGAGCTCTCATCCCTTCAAGGCCCGTAGCCTTTTGCTCAGTGGAGAATTGATATCATGGGACCTTTTTCGATAGCATCAGGGAGACAAAAGTTAATCATTTTAGCCATCGACTACTTCACTAAATGGGTAGAAGTTGAACCACTCGCTAAAATCACGGAGGCAAATGCTAAATAATTTATTTGGAAAAATATAGAATGTCGATTTGATCTTACTGCAAAGATCATCACAGACAATAGAACCTAATTTACTGAAAAAGTCTTTACGTCCTTTTACAAAGATCTTCACATTCAGCTACTGCATATAGCTATAGCACATCCTCAAACTAATGGACAGATTGAAGCTACCAACAGGACTATATTCAAAGGACTAAAAACATGTATTGAGAAGGCTGGGGGCAATGGGTTGATGAGCTTTCTAATATTCTTTAAGCTTACCACACCACATTGCGAACCCCAACTGGTGAGACACCATATAACTTGTGTTTCGGCACAGAAGCTATTATGCTAGTAGATATTGGGGTTCCAAGTTCAAGAGCTCAATTATTCGATCATAATAGTAATGAAGAAAAATTTCGACAACACCTGGACTTACTCCCCGAAACTCGTGACATGGCCCTACTTCGGACTGCTTCCTATCACCAAAGGGTAGCTCATCACTTCAACAGAAGAGTAAAATCCCATCCCATATCATGGGTGACTTGGTCTCTAAGTCTCTGGAGCAAAGGCCCTCAACGGAATAAACTCTCACCTCTTTGGGATGGCCCATATGTAGTTATAACTATGGTCAAGCCAGGAATATTCAAGCTCAAGGATCCAGAGGGAAAAACTTTACCTCAAACTTGGAACACTAAGAATCTCCGAAAATATTATTAGTAATTTCAACTGCATAATTATTGCAACTTTTTATTTTATGTCGTTTATCATTTCCTCTTCAAATGCATATCTGTATTAAAATCATCTTATGATTGTATCACCGACCTTATCAGAGTAATGAATTTATAGCTTTTTCTTTCAAGCTTGTTGCATATAAATAATCTCCTTCATTTAATCTTCCCACTAGAGAAATGCACAACTCACGTTGTATCTCAGTCGGGGCATGATCAATCCCATGGGGACTTGATCGGACCTTTTCCATACATGTAAGAAGTCAAGTAACACTTTGGCTAATACCTAGGATAGGTCAAAAGGTCTTTGGTGGACATCCCATGGCCTCTTCCATACAGGTAAAAAGTCAAGTAACACTTTGGCTAATACCTAGGATAGGTCAAAAGGTCCTTGGTGGACATCCCATGGCCTCTTCCATAAAGGTAAGATGTCAAATAATGTTTTGACTAATACCTAGGATAGGCCAAAAGGTCATTGGTGGACTTCCCACGACCTCATCCGTACAGGTTAGCGTCGTCGAATAATATTCTGACCAATCACCCCGGATAGGTAAAAACAAAATAAGAGCATATCATCTAAATTTTTTCTTTTCATTGACAGCACTAACATGATGATATAAGAAAGAATCAAAATTGTGATATAAAATAATAACAATACATAGATAAAAAAAGATGGCATCCTCAACTGATACTACATGATATCAATGTCCTCCTCACCACTAGGGATGCTCCCTTGAACTCACTCGACTCCATCTCCGAATCTGGTGAAGGTCTTGAGACTTTGGAGATAGATTCTCAATACTAGCTCCAATTTTTGATACTAGATTCCTTTAGGAACCCTGGATGAAGCCCTCATTAAATTGGTGCTCCAAGTCCTTCACTTCAACATTAAGAATATGATTCTACGAGCTTTCGGACATGGTCTTGATAGTATCACAATAAGCCGAGTTCTTAAAGTCTTCCACCTTCAAGGAGATTTCATTTGCTTCCGACATTATAAGCTTCTCGAAGACGATCTTGTAATGCTTTCTTCTCTAGTTCGAGAGCTTTCTTTATCTGCTGCAAGTGCCTTGAGTCTTTTCTCTTTCTGGTGAGTCTCTTCCCTCACCTCAATTAGCTCACCACGAGTGCACTCCACCTCTTAACGCTGGAGAGAAAGAGAAGTTGACATGCTCGCTAGCTCAGTTCTACACCTAGTTAGCTGATCCTCCAAAGTCGCCACTTCTTTGGCCTTAACACTAATCTTTCACTCATACTCGCCTTGCAGATATTTTACCTTCACAAATTCAGTATTAGTCATCTAGAGTGACACCCAAATGAGCCATCAGCCCTAATGTTTGAGCTACCTACAAAAAAAACCATCACAAATATTACATAAAGAAAAAAGGAAAAGAAGAAAAGAAGGAGGAAGAGAAGACAACATACTAATTCATCTGCTCGTTGACATCCAATGCATACGTGCTTTAACACCTCTTCAGGAATGTGTGACTTTGAGAAATGAACTCCCCCATTATGAGTTGAAGTGAAACTAAACTTTCGGAGAGGCCAGAACAACTTCTCAGATAGATATTTGACGTAGTCACGGCATATCTTCTTTTCTTTAAAGAAGAAACATTGCTATCACCATGATTTTGTAACGGGCTTCTTGAAAGAATTCTATGAATATGATGAGACCTTTCATCACCTTTACCTGATCTCTTTAGTGGAAGAGCATGAGATCTCCCTGCCTGGATGGAAAGGTCAACCTTGAACATTCTATCTTCAATAATATATTTACCAATGTGACGTAACTCATGCTGTAAGCTTCCTGCATCAAGAATATTAAGAGTTGTCAAGATTTCATTCTCTTCAATCAGCAATGGATCTGGAAGGTCATTCAATCTTCCCCATCTCTCAGGAAGGCCCTACTCATTTTTCATAAAAAATAATTCATTAGACCAATTTTTAGATGGATCTCGTGCTGAAAATTCTATCCAATTCTTTATAGCTAGATAAGAAATATGTTCTTGAGCATCACATGTGAATCTACACATTCAGCATAAGTATTTGATGTTCAAAGTAACACCACTCTCTCTAAAGAAGACAGTCAAACCAACGATGATCACTAAATCTCGAAATGAAAATTATGATAAAGCTACACCACATATTTTAAAGATCTCAATCAACTCGGGAGCTAAAGGGAATTGCAGTCCTGCATGAAGAATCATCTCAGAAATAGTAAAATATCCTGGCGGAGGTGAACAGGCTCGATTAGACTTTTTGGCAATAATAGCCACCAACTCTTTAGGGAAGTGAAATTTCCTGCGGAACACCATTAAACTATCTGATGTGATAGTGGATGGTATATCGTCTATAGCTGTCACGCTATGGGTTTTGTTCCGGCCATCACCTTGTGAAAATACATAATAAATAAATAAAGAGAGAGAGAGAGAGAGAGAAGACAAAAATCTGAGAATTTTGTGAAGCAACTCACTCAATACTGGGCATATCATTTTTACTCGTCATGGATAGCAGGATAAAATTTTTTCCCTAGATCATGAAAAGCATACACATACATATGAGATCAAAAAAAGAAGAAGAAGTTATTCCTCTCTAAGGATGTTCTGAAATTACCTGCCAAACTTTTCGAGTCGTTCGAATGAATGTTCCTAATTAACGCTTCCCCGCCATCTTGGCAGTTATCAACTGTTGAACTATCCATTGAAGTTTTAAGGAATCCAATTTTCTACAAGAAGAAGTAGAAACTACGGGCCCTGATCACCTCAACCGGTCGGTCCGGCGAGACTTGAGCCTCTTTCGAGGAAAAGCAGCCGTTGTATGAACTACGCGCTTGCCTGAACCGGTGATTTGTATATAACATCTTTCGAGGGAAAATCGGAGCTATAATGATGACTGCGCCTGATCTCCCGGACGAGGCAGTTGATGCTTCTTTGAGAAAAGCGGAGCCTCGTATGAACTACGGCCTCGATGCCTCAACCGGTTGGTCCAACGGGACAATGCCTCTTTCAGAAAATTGGGCTCGATGAACTCTGACGCCTTGATCCTCGACGACCTTCTCTTAAGAAGAAGAGGAACACTATAGCATATGAGATTTGTGTCTTTTCCCTTGGCCCTAGGGGGGTTTTTATAGACCCCTATAGGGGCAAAAAGGTAAAAATCAAAGAAAAATGGAAAAATGGGTGTGAAAATGATAAAATGGACAAAAATCTCATGATCTGAATCAGTGGCTCAAGCATCGCGAAGCGCCGCTGCCCATGCCAGCAGCCCAGCGCCACCCGCCGCACCTCACGCCCATAAGCACCACAATTGGTCCATAACCCGCACTGCATCAGCGTACCCACATCTGCCCCGCTTAGTGATCATAATCTTGTACTTCCATGAAGATCTGTTCTCTCAAAATGTATGGTTAATGGACTAGCAAATTTCATTGAAGAATTTGCTATTTTCAAGTATTTGACATATATATTTTTAGATGATTGAGATAATGTCATCCAAAAATAGGGGGGCAACTGATATGACACTGAAAATTCTACTAGTTGAAGAACGAATCTTGATGTCAAAAGCAAGTTGATCCTAAGTTGAAACTAGTCGAGATCAAGCACTTAAAATATCATTGGAAACTTTGGGATATTAGTTAAATCCCTAAATAGCTCTTAAACATGGAGTGTTTATAGTCAAATCGAGCATCTTAACGAGCCGAATCTAACAATCCCTAGATCTCATAATTCCGACTTCATTTGAGCATTCAAATACTTAAAATACATCAAATGATCAAAGGAATCATTTTGAGCCATCTGATGGAGTGGTTTGGATTTTGCATGTATTTATAGAAATACCACTCCTCTAATCTATAAATAGCCCCTCATTCTTCACATGAGGGGAGCCCAAGCAAAAGAGAGGAGAGATCTCTAAAGCTTGACAATCCTCCAAGCATAATCGACCACCACTCGGATTACCACCCCGTTGGTTGCCAACCGGTGCGCGACGGCCATCGCCGCCATGCCGACCACCCCGATCCTCGCCGTCTCAATCTTTGTATGGGTCATCCGCTGATCCTGCCGACCACCATCGCCGTCAACCATCGTCGCCGATCATCATCGCCGACCACCAACGCCGGTCACTGCCGCCAACTACCATCGTCAATCACCGCCGACGGACCATCGCCGGTCATCTCCGCCAGTCATCACCACGACGACCTTCATCTCGACCCCCGTTTCACCATCATCACTACTACCACTAGCTTGTTACAATGTGAATATATAATGTTGTTTGATTCCCATTGTCATCCCTTCGGATACAATTAATTATGTTATCGGGAAATTTTGTACTCAAACAAATACATAGTGGAAGATTTTTTTTTTCTGTAGGCCTCGTGATTTTCTCTTTTCTCTAAAAAATTCGAGTTTTCTTATTAATTCTTCAAACATTTGTGTGTGTGCTGAACTTCGTAACAAACCTAAGGCGTATAATTTTACTCTACCACAACTGGTTATATATATATGTTCGAGCCTTTAAGGGTTGCGGGCTTCATTGATTGGTCTTTTTGCATCAAACATCTTTTTTTTGTTGCTTCCTTCTTATTTGGATATGTATTATTAAATTCTCACTTATTTCAAATCAGTCATACCATCACCATCTTACATTATCTATCTTCTCTAAATTGTACAATTGTACATGCATATCTAGCATAAAACTAAGTGTAGTATCGATAAATTAAATAGCAAATAAAATAAAAACTATAGTAAAAAATAATTGAAATAGATCCAGCTAAACAAGATATATAAATAGACATCTTATCAAACTAAGTTGCATCTCATATTATAAAAGGTTTAACATCATAACCTTTTAAAAATCATAACACTTAATATAGTCATAAGGGTGTAGTCCGATTGCTATATAAATAGTATCAAATGATCCTCATGAATGAAGAATCTAGAGAGAACAGCAAGTAGTCATATCTCAAAATAATTGTAAGTAATTATTAGGCTGTATCATGGAGAATTTGATTTCTTTTCAATGAAGCAAAAACCTACCAATTTATAAAGTGACTGAAATTTTAAGGCATGGTGTGTACATATTCCTCCCTCATGGCTAAAGAAATAGAAGAAAACAACAAGTAGATTGATCTCAAAATAATAGCAAAGATAGCCAAAGAATATTAAGTAGTAAAACAAACTCACTAACATTGATGACTACTTTAATTCTTAAATGTGCTCAGTTTGGAATTTTATATCAGCTAATCAATGATGTTGTCATAGCTTGATGGCTGCTTAAATTCTTAAAAAACCCATAAATTCAACTTATTGAGCACAAAACTAAGTGTAGTATTGATAAAGTAAAGACCAAAATACAATAAAATAATAAATAAAATGAAAACTGTAGTAAAAAACCAACTTATTCAACAATATTTTGAACATTTTTGAGAAAGTTCTCGACCTTCAATTCAATTTCTCATATCTTCCCAATTTTATATTAATAAGGTGTCAACTATTAATACCATTGTTGGTAGTTAGGGAGGTTGTTTTCTAAATCTCTCCACATTTAATTCTATTTTGCTTTGCTGGAATCAAGAAAGACAAGCTTCATGTTTTATGTTTTAGTTAACTTTTTATGCTTAAAATGTCAAATTTATTAATGATGTCTTGTGAATACTTTTTATTTTATCATAAATATCATAGATACCATGTTCATGTAGTTTAATTTGGATCTCTTATTTGCTTATCAAAAAAGTTTTACCATTCTATTATACAAGATTGTATTAGTGGTTTACTTATTTCTATATATTCAAATTAATAAAACAATTATAGTTTAATGCTCTATTTCTATATGGATTGTGTCAATAAAATATACTAATATTCTTATTTTAAGCATAGGGATTGTATTTTTAGTTTTGACACATTTTCTTTTTCAATATAGTCTACTACTATGTCAAATTTTGATCTATCTCAAAATGTATCATTTGGTAACAAGATTGTTATAGAGAATAGAAATAGTAATGAGAATCCTAATCTTTTTTAACAACCTAGTTGTTCAAAAGCACTTACATTTGATACTAATATTAGAGGAATCCCTCCTAAGAAGACTAGGGAAAATAAGTCCACAGTTTGTGAGTATTTTATTGAAATTATTTCAACTTTGAAAGACGTCAATGCATCTTATTTACAATGCATATGTTGTGGTACAAAATTTCTTAAATCCAAGACTAGCACAACTTCATAACTTCTCAGACATATTAGGGAGTGTGATAAGGTCAAAGCTAAAAATAAACAAGTTGTGGAGTTGCTGGATAAAAGGAAAAAAAATTGTTAAATTTTATGTCTTCTGATGCTAGTTCAGAAATTGAGATTTTTATTTTTACTGGTCCAAAGAATTATGATCATCTTCATGTTAGAGAAATAATAGCAAAAATGATGATTATATATGAGTACCCATTTATGATGGTTGAGCATACATGATTTAATAGTTTGTTGAAGGTCTTAAATCATAACTATGAAAGAGTTTATTGAAATACTATAAAACATGATTGCATGAAAGTTTATGAACCACAAAAAGAAAAGTTGAAGACATATATTAAAAGCATACATATTGTCTCATTAACATCTGATTGTTGGACTTCCAATCAAATAGTGGGGTAACAATTAATTATATTGATGAGTGTTAAAAATTACACAAGCGAATTATCAATTTCTTTGAGCTTGAACCACCTTACATGAATACTTTTATTTGTGAAGCTATATATGAATGCTTGTTGGAGTGGAATCTGCATGATAAAGTTTCTACAATTACATTGGATAATACTAGTAATAATGATATTGCCGCTAATGCTCTCAAATCAAATTTTTAGTCAAGAGGCAAGTTTCATTTTATGGGTTATTTCTTTCATGTTAGATGTTATGCTTACATATTGAATATAATGGTTCAAGATGGTTTAAATGAGATTCAGGACATCATTTATCAAATCAGAGAGTCAATAAAATATCTTAAAAAGTCTCTAGCTATATTATATAAGTTTCTTGAGATGATAAAGCAATTAGAGATTTTTACTTCAAAGGGTTTATCTATTGATGTTCTGACACAATAAAATTCTACATACATTATGCTTGAATTTGACTTTATTTTTTGCAGTGTATTCTACCATTATGCAGCCCGAGATAGTAATTATAAGTGCTTGACATCTGATTTTTTTTATTTTGATTAACAAAGGTATGGGGTAATTAAGAAGTTGTTTACTGTTTTTCAAAATATTATAAAAATGATTTTTGGTTCAACTTATCCTACTACAAATATTTTTTACCTACAATTATGCATGTTAAAAAGTTGTTGATGGAGGAATGCAATTCATCAATTGAATATATTAAATAAATGGTAATTGCAATAAAAATTAAATTCGATAAATATTTGGGAGAATGCAATTTGCTTATGTCTGTGGCAACTATGTTAGATCCACACTTAAATATGAAGTTCATAAATTTTATATTTTCAAAGATATGCTCATCTTTTGAGATAGAATTAAAAATTAATGAAATTGAAGCAGTTATTTTAGAGATTTATAATCAATACATTTCTGATATTGCTAGTTGTAGTTCAGCTTCAATAACTATTAGTGAGTCCTCACAGCTACAAATGGAGCCATCATTTTCATCTCCTTTTGATTGTATGTTATGTTTTGTTGAGTTTTGTTGTAGCATTTAGTTTCGTTCAGCCTTCTAAATTATATTTGCAAATATATTTGGAAGAGGGTTTATATATGTGCAGTATATAACAATTTGATCTTCTTGATTGATGGATGATGAATACTCTAAAGTATCCATACTGATCCAAAGTGGCTAAGGATGTCTTGACAATTCTCATAACAACGGTTGCATCTAAATCTACTTTTAGTGCTAACAGTGGAGTTTTGGATGATTATAGAAGCTCTTTATCCGCAAAAATTATTAATGCACTTGTTTGTATAGCTAGTTGGATTAAAGGTTCTCAAAGCAATATTAAGAATCATTTGGTAAGAATCAGTTTCATTTTTATTTGATTTTTTATAATTATAATCTTTATCTTCACTTTTTCATATGCTAGTCTAATGAATGATTATTTGTTACAGCAAGATATAATTGATGGAGAAAATTTGCATGTGAATCTTCCTGAATATCAAAGGCACGGAGAGAATCGAGGTGCAATATATATGCAATTGAGTCTATTTGGTTTATTAACACTTTGTTTTATTGGCTCATATTATGTAATGCCTTTCATTTAGACTTTTATAGCCTTGGTGGTTGGGTTCTCCTTGCTACTTTAAATTGAAATTCATACTTGTTTTATTGCATTCTAATATCTTACATGATTGATGCAGTTTTCATTTTATTTTCTATTTTATTATATTTTGGTCCTTAGTTTATCAATACTACACTTAGTTTTATGCTAGATTTCTTAGATTTATGACTTTTAAAGGGCTCTGATGTTAAACCTTTTTAATATGAGTTATAATTAATTTGATAAAAAAGCTACTTAGTTTATCAATACTACACTTGGTCTTTACTTCAACAATATTACACTTAGTTTTGTGCTGAATAAGTTAGATTTATGAGTTTTTTAAGAATTTAACCACTTATCAAGCTATGATGGTATTATTGATTAGCTGATATAAAATTCCAAACTAAGCTCATGTACATGATTAATGAAGTTCTGGTTATATATATATATATATATATATATATATATATATATATATATATATATATCCATTTTTGATTGATGCAGCTTTCATTTTATTTGCTATTTTATTATATTTTTGTTTTTAGTTTATCAATACTAGACTTGATTTTATGCTGGATTGTTTAGATTTATGATTTTTAAAGGGCTGTGATGTTAAACTTTTTTTTAATATGAGTTGCAAATTAGCTTGATAAAATGACTGCTTAGTTTATCAATATTACATTTGGTCTTTACTTAAACAATACTACACTTGATTTTGAGTTGAATAAGTTAGATTTATGGGTTTTTTTAAGAATTTAAGCAGTCAACAAGCATGACGGCATCATTGATTAGCTGTTATAAAATTTCAAATTGAGCCCATTTACATGATTAATGAAGTTTTGGTTGTATATATTTCATTTTTGATTGATGAAGGTTTCATTTTATTTGCTATTTTATTATATTTTGGTCCTTAATTTATCAATATTACACTTGATTTTATGTTGGATTGCTTAGATTTATTATTTTAAAAGGCTGATGTTAAACCTTTTTATGAGATCTGCTTGAAACGATAAAATGGTTGCTTATATATCTTATTTAGACAAGTCTGTTTCAATAATATCACACTTGGTTTTGTGCTGAATAAGTTGGATTTATGGGTTTTTTAAGAATTTAAGCAGCCATCAAGCTATGATGACATTATTGATCAACTAATATAAAATTCCAAGAATAGCTTATTTAAGAATTAAAGCAACCATCAATGTTAGTTAGCTTGTTTTACTGCTTAATATTTTTTGTCCGCCTTTGGTATTATTTTGAGATCAATCTACTTGCTATTTTTTTTCTATTTTTTAGTCGTGGGGAAGAATCTCTACATGAAATATATACACATCATACATTCAAATTTCAGTCACTTTATAAATTGGCAGGTTATTGCTTTATTGGAAAGAAATTAAATTCTACATGATACAACCTAATAACTACTTGCAATTATTTTGAGATATGACTACTTGCTATTTTCTCCAGAATCTTCAGTCATGAGTACCATTCAACACTATTTATATTATTACATAGCAACCGGGCTATATTATTATGATAACATTAAGGTATATCTTTCTATATAAATTTATTTTTGAGTTTGTCTTACATGATTAATGAAGTTCTGGGTGTATATATTTCATTTTGATTGATCGCTTTCATTTTATTTGCTATTTTATTATAATTTGGTCATTTGTTTATCAATACTACACTTCATTTTATGCCTAATTGCTTAAATTTATAATTTTTAAAGGGTTGTGATGTTAAATCTTTTTTTTAATATGAGATTGAACTTAGCTTGATAAAATGACTGGTTATATATCTTGTTTAGTTGGGTCTGTTTCAATTATTTTTTGACTGCAACTTTTATTTTAATTGTTATTTTATTATATTTTGGTCATTAGTTTATCAAAACTACACTTACTTTTATGTTGGATTGCTTAGATTTATGATTTTCAAAGGGCTATGATATTAAACTTTTTTTAATATGAGATGCAACTTAACTTGATAAAATTGATGCTTATATACCTTGTTTAGTTTGTTCTATTTCAATTTTTTTAACAGCATTTTCATTTTATTTGATATTTTATTATATTTTGGTATTTAATTTATCAATACTACACTTAGTTTTGTGCTGAATATGTTGGATATATGGGTATTTCAATGGGTTGTGATGTTATATTTTTTAAGGTACAATATGGCTGTTTATCTTTCTTGTTTTGTCTAATCTTTTTCAATTCTTTCTCGCTTCATGCAGTTCTGATTTTATTTATTGTTTTGCAGTATTTTATTCTCTAGAGTCTAATTTGTTTGTGGTAGATAGTTTGAAATTATGATTTCTTTAATTTTAAGCTATCGTTTATGACATCATTAATTAGCTGATATAAAATTTTAAACTATGTCCATTTAATAATTATATAACATAATTTTTTTTAGTTTTATTTATATGATGCAACACGAAGTATAAACAACACATCTTATGTGGCATATTGATGATTTTTGAAGAGTGAATAATCAAGCCAATTCTACCAAGATTATGTTGAGGGTTGAAAGATGTAAAAGTTTCATTTTGTTTGGTATAAATGTATAATTGGATTGTACTCATTTATTAAGTTATTTGTATATTGTAATTAATTTTAAAACTGTACTTAAATAAATAAATTATGTTACTATATCATATTCAAATATAATTTTGCATTATGTAGTTTTTGTTTGCAATAAAAAATATTTTTTAAATGATCATTTTCATTATTAGTCCACAATTTATAAATAACTGCAAAGTTGTATATTTGTAATAAAATTTTTCATTAGATTTAATATTTTTTAAATATTAATAAAAAAAATAAAATTTTCTTAATGAGCCTATTCGAGCCGCATAGGAGCTGTTAACGAAAACGAATAAATTCTCGAGCCGAATATATACATATTATTAACAAGTTATTAATGAACATGAGCTGATTTCAAACAAAAAAAAATAAAAAATTTAATGAGTCGAATTCGAATAAGTACCAAAGTTTGAAGGGCTTCATCATCCGTAAGAGAATTTTTTTAAGAAGATATTGTGAAGTGATTGTAACGTAAAAAACCTTTCGCATATTCAATGAATATTTTCTTGGCATAACTCTGCAATGATATTAACAAAATTAGACGACTAGTGAATAACACTAAAATAGCAGTTAAATGCCAGAAAATAAATTATGCCATTTTGCTTTAAAAATATTTCGATTTGATTTTATTTCCCATTTTCTCTGATCATGAATTGCCTCAATAAATAAAACGTCAGGAAAAATAACATTTTCCATTTTTTAATCTGTAAAATGACGCCTTGATATATGTAAAATTATATATGCCTCAACTTATATTTTTAAAAAAATCAAAGAAGTATATTTTTGTTTCCAAAAATACAGTATGCAGCAGTCCATAAATCCGAAACGCAGATTCACTCAGATCAAACTATGGCTCCTCATTCTCTCCGTTCATTCTCTTTCTCTCTGCTATCGTCTGCTACTTCTTCTAAAACTGAGTATTTGGAAACACTCGATCTGATTTCGAAGCTATCCTCTGCCCTTCGTCTTCCTAAACTAGCAACCACCGCCGGCGAAACAAAGGACGTAGAAGAGGCATGCCAGAGTGGGTTGCGAAGCTCGCCGCCGATAAAGGAGCCGCCTTTGCATGGAAAGTAATGGAGAAGCAAATCTATGCTTCTGACGCTAGCGAGCAGAACCGCTTCATGATAAGGAAGCAGATCGCCGAAGACCGGATATTGCCGGCGATGACAACAGAGGAAATGGCTGTGGCGAATCTGACGTGTAGGCGGCGACTTTTTGGCGGAGAAGGCGAAGCAGGAGAGAGGAAACAGGGTAGAGAACATGGAGGTCTTGAGGTGGGGAAAATATTACGTCCGGACACCGCACGGTGCGGATCGCCCAAAATAAAGAAGAAATCAGGCGTCTGTACCTCTGTACCTCTGTACCTCTGTACCTCTGTACTTCTGTACCCCCTTGAGGTGATGGTGTATAACAGAAAAGGATGGGGTTGTTCGCTTTATCTTACGAGGTGGGATGCGAGTAAAGCTTCTGTGCTTAAGGGAGGAAACTACAGAGAATTTCGCGAGTTACTTCGCCGGCGATCAGGTTGAGATGTGGGCTTTCAGGGATGGAGATGGCAAGCTGTGCTTCGTCATAGGGAACAAACTTGATCTCGAGATTTCTCTTTAGATATATACATATGCATTGATGGGATATATATGGAAATGATTGTGATTAATGGAATGTATTGGATGTTTTGGCTTAGCTATGGAGAGTTTCATGTGCTGTCACTTAGAAGCTGTTCTTAGTTAGTGCAATTTTTTTTTGTTCATATCTTTCCATCTGTTTGTGTTTTGATGCTTCAGAGATTTCATTTATCCACAAATCTGCTTTGTTTTTTTTTCTAATACTAAAATTTATGTATATTTTCACATAATTTTTTATGTATTAGTAAATTTAACATTGAAAATTTTATATTTATATATTATATTTATTATTATAATTACACAAAAAATTTATATATAAAAAATTGCTTTATTTTAAGAAATTAGTAATAGTAATTAGTAATTACTGTTCTTTTTATTTCCTAAAATAGTTTCGGCTTCGCCGCCAGAGTTTTGCTTGTAATACAGAATCTTGAATTGAGGACATAAGTGGTCAATTATTAATCAATCATGGTTGTTAATGAATATCATTTGAAATATTTTTTAAATTTAATTGACAAAATTATTAATCACGAAACTGCCGTTAGCCCTGGGGGGACTCATTCAATCATTTTCTATTTATTTAAATATCTAATTTCATTTTATATATTTTCAATCAATCTATAACAATATCTCGTTATTTTATTTATTCTGCGACTCAAAAACAAAAAAAAACACTATGAGTTTGTCTTAAATTCTTCACTAAAAGTAAAGCTTGTATGTTTCATGATGTTTTTGTCTTAAATTAAGATCATAAAATTCTTCACTAAAAGAAAAACTTTTTTATAATAACTTTTTTTGTACATTATCATTTCATTAATCTTCATAATGGAGAAAAACTTTTTTTTGCGTATTCAATGAATATTCGATTGATTTTATTTCCCTGATCATGAATTGCCTCAGAATAAATAAAACGTCAGGAAAATAACATTTTCCATTTTTTAACCTATAAAATGACGCCTTAATATATGTAAAATTATGCCTTAAGTTATATTTTAGAAAACAAAATCACAGAAGTAATATTTTGTTTCCAAAAATACAGTATGCAGCTGTCCATAGGTCCGAAACTCAGATTCACTTAGATCTTTAAATAATAACAATAATAAGCTAAAACTTATTATAGGAAAGAAAAAGCCAACTGAAATATGTCTATAAAATCAACCCCAGACACATTTAATTCACCAACCTGATCAAACTATTTCTCTCCGCTCCTTCTCTTTCTCTCTGCTATCGTCTGCTACTTCATCTAAAACTGAGTATATGGAAACACTCGATCTCATCTCGAAGCTGCCCTCTTCCCTTTCTCTTCCTAAACAACCAACGCCAATGAAACAGAAGTAGTAGAAAACATGCCAGAGTGGGTTGCGAAGGTTGCAGCCGATAAAGGAGCTGCCTTTGCATGGAAAGTAATGGAGAAGCAAATCTATGCTTCCGACGCCAGCGATCAGCAGAACCACTTCATGATAAGGAAGCAGATCGCCGAGGATCGGATAATGCGGGTGATGACCGCTGAGGAGATTGCAGCGGCGAATCTGAGGAGAGTTGCTAACTTCACGACGTCAAAAAGGCGGCGACTTTATAACGGAGACGGAGAAGCAGGAGAGAGGAAATATGGGAGAGAACATGCAGGACTTGAGGTGATGGTTTATAACAGAAATGGATGGGGTTGTTCTCTTTATCTTATGAGATGGGATGCAAGTAAAGCTTCTGCGGTTAAGGGCAGAAACTACAGAGAATTTCATTGCCGGAGTTACCGATCAGGTTGAGATGTGGGCTTTTAGGAATGGAGATGGCAAGTTGTGCTTTATTGGGAACAATATTAGTCTCAAGATTTCTCTTTATATATATATACATATAAATACGGACGCATGGATATATGGAGAGTTTAATGTGATGCTAATTAGATGCTATTTGATTAGATATGATATTTCTTATTTCATTTCTGTCCACCTATTTGTGTGTTTGATGCTTCAAAGATTTCATTCATGACACAAATTTAATATTAATTTTATTTATCAAAGATCGATTATTTTAAAGGCTATTTGGTTGAATTTTTGTTTTTAATTTTTATTTTAAAATAAAATGTATTTGATGGTGATAGTTATTTATAAAAATATTTAAAACAACTAAAAATTATTTAAATATTTTTTTTTAAAATATTATCGATATTAAAAATTATAAAAATACTTAAAATATATTAAACAAATATATTTTAAATACTATAAAAATATATAAAATATAAAATAAAATTGATCCTAACAAGCGCTTACCGCACTTTCTTCTTTACAATTGCTATGGCTATGGATACCTTTTCTAGTCTCATTGAGAGAGAAGTGAATCTTCACCATTACCAACCTTGCTTGCAAGGTGACTGTAAAATTTTCCACCTTCTATTTGCAGATGATCTCCTAGCTATGGGAATAACTTCCACTCTTACACTTGTCTCTCAAAGTCTCTAAACACGATTGAATCTTACCTTGGGTTAGAAGTGAATGCTGATACATCAACAATCTGTTTCTCTAAGAACAGTAGAAGAGTGGATGACCTATTACATATCCTTGGAATTTCTCAGGGCACTTTTTCTCTTAAGTACCTGGGTTTGCCCTTAGTCACTGGCTCTATCAAACTGGCACACTTTAACTCATTGTTTGATAAACTCCATGCATGGCTGGCCGGTTGGAAGTGTAAATTTCTTTCCCTGGGTGGTAGATTCCAATTGATCAGATCATCGGTTAATAATTATTTGTCTTACTGGTTTCGATCCACTACCATACCAAAAGGGATCGTCAAACGAATATATTCCTTCACAGCCAATTTCTTCTTCCATGTAGGGGAGACTAAAAAACTCCATACCATATCTTGGGATAAAACCACTCTTCCTAGAGAAGGGGGGCCGCCTCATTTGATCCTCTCTTGTCGATTTGCAAACTTAAAATTATTTGGAAAGTCGTTTGAGGTGTCTCTTTATTTGCTAAGTGGAGTCACATGAAATATGGATCCATTTGGAAGTCTTCGCCTCGTAAAGCTTCCCAATTATGAAAATCTCTTATGTCTACTACTATTATATTCAAGGATAATTTTAAATTTGCAGTTGGGAATGGGGAGCAGCTGTCACTTTTCTATGACCCCTGGTGTGGAAACTCCTCTCTTATAAATATTTTGGGACCTAATGGTCCCCAGATCTTGGGTTTGCCGCCTCATGCTAAGCTTAACACTATAATACTAAATGATAGTTGGAATCTACCTCCACATTTCTCTGCTGCTTATCCTAGTCTTTCAAATACAATTTATGCTACATCGATTATGGGTAATGGGGATGTGATAGCTTAGTGCAACCTAAGCACTCCTGTCAATAAAGATTTCAGGAAAGCTGTATACGATGGCTTTCCTGAGATAAGCTGGAGCAAAGGCATATGGTTCAAAGGGCACGCAATAAACTATGCATTATATTGTTGACTTGCTTTCAAGGAGGGGCTTAAAACCTCTGATAAGTTGGCAAAGAGAGGATTGGGATCTACCTTAGTGTGCTGTCTTTGTAACTCCTCACTAGAATCTCATACTCATTTGTTCTTCGAATGTCCCTTCTCCATGAATCTGATACGTAACCTTATCCCAAATGGTCAATTTTTTCTCATGCAGGCTACATTACAGCAAATTCTTAGCTATGTGGATGATTCCACCTACAAGGTTATGAATAGACTGCACTTTTTTGATTACTGCTGTAATTGTATATTTCATATGGAGAGAGAGAAATGCACGATTATTCACCTCAACAACTGCTTCTCTCTCTACTCTATCCTTTTCGATAAAGGAGAGAGTCTCTGCCAAAATTAAAAAGTGGAAATTCAAGGATACATGGCCCTCTAATGTGCTGGATGTGATGAAAAAATGGAGGGATTTTGACCCTCCATAAGTCTTTCTGATATTGTTGTCTGCTCTCACTTCTCCTTCCCTCTTTGATTATGTATGCTGGGGAAACTTATAGCAATAGAAAAAAACTTCACGTCTTAGCTTTATATGGAAATTCGGCACGCACACAAATAGTTGAAAGAAGAATAAGAAATTCTGAAATTTTTACGTGAAAAAATCCCACAAAGAGGATAAAAAATCACGGGGCCTAATCTAGTAAAGATGCTTCACTATATATCAACTTTGGAGTATAAAGTTTGAGTCTTCCCAATAGCGAGATTACAAGATTGTATATGAGAAATCCTGATAATGGGAATTCCATAATCAAGTTACAACAGTTATACATCAGTAGTTGGACTGTAACGGTTGTTGGTGGCAGTCGGCGATGATAATAGGCAGCGATTGGCGACAACGGTGGTTATAGCGAACTTCAAACTTCTAGCTCTCTCACTTTTCTCCTAAGTTTGCTTCTAGCTTCTTCCTCCTTTCATGACAAGAATAGAGTCCTATTTATAGGATTATAAGAGGGCACTTTGGTCATTATACTCAAAATCTCAAAACATTCCATCGGACGGTCCATATTGATTCATTTGATCATTGATAGTTTTTTTGGCAATTTGACTATTCAAATGACCATCGATCTGAGTGATCTTAGTTTGGTTGGATTTGTCTCGTTGAGCCGTTCAATTTGACTATAAACACGTCAAATTTCAACGTCGTTTGACCATTCAGTTAGTGTTTCGAATTTTCAGATGTAACCTTTGAGCTTGATTTGAGCTCATTTAGACTTGATAATTTAATTAATGATTTTTTTGGAATTTGAAGGTTTTTTTAATGAGAAAAATGAAGAGATTTTCTAAATGAGGTATATGAACAATTTTCTTTATTTTTTATTTAATTATTTATTATTTTTAAAAGAATTTGAAGAGTCATTTTTTCTAGTATAAATACCCCTTAGGAGGTAATGAAAAATTCGCACTTTACTTTTTTTACTTCTTTTTCTATGGTAGCCTCCACTATATAATGGTGCCTCTTGCGGTTCAGTTCTCCCAATCTGGGATTTCCAACTAACGGTTAGGCGGTCGTATCCAATTTAGGCTCCAATGCTTCGCTTTCTTCTCTTGAGCCTTCACTAACAGTAAAATGGTGCACCTCTCGTGGGATCCAGTTCTCCGATCTCGATGTTTTCAACTGACCTGGTTAGGCGGCCTGCATCCTGAATTCAAGCTCCAATGTGCTTCTTTTCTTCTCTTTGGTAGCCTCCATTAACATGTATAACGGTGTTGACACCTCTCACAGGCTCCAATTCTCCATGATCTCGGGGTTTTCAAAGCGACGGTTGGGTACGCATACCAAATTCATGCTATAGTGTGCTTCCAATTTTGAAGAATATTTTCATGGGTGAGCATCTTTTCATAGATATCACAATGTCCAAAGATTCCTAAACAAAGGCACAATATGATGTGTTACGGAAGCATCAAGGGACGGTGAGATCTGATGATTTAACGCCAACTATTAGCAGTGATACTTCGATAATCTTCATAAAGAAGTTTTATTTTCTAACTCTTGATAATGGCTTGAGTTTTATGACTCATCTCAATACAAGAAAACGCCACGATTCTCAATTTCACTTTTCTAACTCTTGCCAACAATTGAAATACATTTGAGTCAATCTAGTAAAGCACTTAAAAATCTCCAAGCCTCCAAAGTTGTCATTCCAAAGCTAATCATGTTCTTGATAATGGATGGAACTATGGATATTGTGGATATAATGAATTTTTTTCACTTTATTTCTCTACTTTGGAATGATTTTCCATTGATCGCCTTATCTTCAGAATGAATTTCCATTCACCCCTCTCCTATAGAGGAATTTTACCAACTCTGCAGTACAATTAAAAACTTTCAAATCACCATTCAGAAACATTTTAACTCTTTGGAATAGAGTTCTTCCTAACCCAAGGGAATTGATGTAGCATCACTATCAAGTAAATGTCCTAAATGTCAAATTTTAAACTGATATTCAATATTTAATAAAGGGGATATTATTTTCTTCATTTTTTTATTATAAGATACTTTTAAGTATTGTAGTTCTAAGCGAAGATAATGAGTGTTAGACTTATATTAAAGAATAGTATATGATGAATTGAGATTTGTAATTTCATGTGGCCTTCCCTTTGGGGATTCTCCCCCCTTATAGAGTTTCTCCTTTGCTGCTTCATCTCTTTCTCTTTCCTCCTTCCATTTGAGGTGTTCATTCACTAATTTTTTTACTCATTTCTTCTCTCTATATCTTTGGTTCTCCTATAACGAATCCTTCTAAATCTTTGTTGCACCCACTATATATACGTTTTGACCTTTAAGCAAGGTAAAGCAGATGAAATGTTAGAATGAATATGAAATATTAAGCAATAATGGCGTATAACAGGGATCAATTGTTTTCAGCAGACAAAGAAAAAAGTACCCCAAGTTTCTTAAGCTATCAGAGATGTCATCTTGCTGCTACTGTAGAGTGGTTCTCAGTCCTTGAAGTCCTGGAGCCAAAAATAGCGATTAAGGATAAGCATCACAAGTTCACAATAACTATAAGTACAACATTCAAAGAACTAAACTGATTTCAGTTGATCGAGATCAACATTTAGTGTCTTCTTAAGCTCGATCAGTTCCTGCATGGTGAAGAACTATCAAACAAATACAGCCATCTAAAATACAAAGCTTCATGAATTAACAATAAGTTGAATTCAAATGAATAGTATACAAGTAACCATAAATAATCTCAAAGAATAATATGAATGACAATTTTACACAGAATAAAATACATATAATTGCAAAATATGCAGCACCTCGCCAAAACAAACCACCTACTACTTTCCAAACTATAATGCGCAATGAAAGCTCAATTGATGCAGGACTAAGGATCAGAATTTTCTAATAAAATTTAATGGTGTGCAGTATAAATGTATGCAAAAGAATCCAAGGATAACTAATTCAAAAGTCACCAAATAATTCAACTACGTGTTTTCTTTAAGTATAAAACGTTAATATTTGAATTAAATCCAAAACAACAAGAAAATGATCAAAATAATCTTAGAAATTCAGCAATAGATTAAATAATATCACTTCATAATTTTCCAATCATCATCTTTAATGCCAAAGACATACTATGTTCATTCAATAATGAGGCCATGAGGGTATCAATACAACCACAAAAATAAGTATTTGAAAGTTCCACTAAATAAAAGAAATAAAGCACGTAGATGTTTGCTCCAAGAAATTACACCACATAGGACCATTGGTTCAAAAACTAATGAGCACTTCAAAAAATGCTAAAGAATAGGTAAGAAAAACTATTCAAGATGCTAGCTCATTTCAGTCATCATCATACCATATCTAATTCCAGCATCCATGAGATATCATCATTTTTATATTTAGCAATATCACAAGATTTCGTCAATGCACTCAATATTACATGGGAAAAGAATAGTCAATCGAATCAAGAAAACTAGAGAGTAATTATATTGGATTCAAAACTGTAAAGTCAAGGATTATTAAGAAACACAAATGAAAAACAAAACTTAAAAAGACCACCAAAATTTTAGGTGATGAAGAAAAATGATGAAATCTATTTGCTAACTACCAGGATTGACAAAATGATGTTCTCAAAACTGATGTACTATTTCCCAGTCAAAAACAAATTTCCTTAACTTTAGGTTAATTTAATGTCCAATAACACTCAATGGAGAATTGCATAAAGGTTTTACATCACTATATTATGTAAACCATCTATTAAACTTCCAATACAACTTGATTTGTATACCATAAGTTGAACATTCAGATTGCCCAAAAAGGTCAATAAACAAAATTTCAAGCACATTTGGATTATAAAAATTTAGCAAATTACCTCCTTTGTCTGGTAAAAGTCAGCAAGAGTAGGTTCTTACATGTTCCAAAAAGTTACAAATAATACTAATCAAATGGGCAGGTGGGAGAAAAAAAGGTTGTTAGATGTTTAATTCTAGTATTGAACTAAAAAGAATAGCAGTAAGAAGTTAGAAACGAATTAGTGACTCATGTATTCTATTAATGCTCCTATTACAGAGAAATTAAAGGTGACAGATAAATAAATAATAGTTTTCTCTCCCCTTCTCTGTTGATGCTCTCTTCCGTCTCTTCTTCTTGGAGCTTGGACAAGGTAGAATTGCCTAGTTCTATTGTTATCCTCAACTTCTTTTTCATTTCTGCGTAATGGTTCATATAAATGTCTGACTTAAAATATAGTTATAGTTAAAGAATGGTTTATTATTATACAAATTCATGTGCGTTTCAGAAAGCGGATAACAAAATGCTAAAAAAAGAACCACATTAGAAAGAGCAGCTTCAGAAGTACTCTCCAAAATTTTCAAAGCAGATCACCAAATCTAACCAAAAGGGGGAATTTAATCTAAATTTCTACAGCCCAGAAATCCAGATGTGTGAAACATGCACAAAAGAAACAAGGTCTTCCGAGAAACACCTTGCGAAATATCAAGCTTGATCTTCAAGTGCAGCAAAATATTAACAAAATCATGTATCTACAAAAGTTAGAGAATACTGACTTCCTTATACATCTTGACTTGAGTGTCCAATTTTGATTTTCAGTCTTGCAAATCCTTCAGCGGAAAAAATTAGTTAAAAAACAGAACATAGATTCTCATATGAAAAACCAAATCAAAATAGCTGCGAAATGAAATAGATGTATTAGTTACAGGGTCTTCAAATCTTACCTGTTTCAAACCTTGCAGCCTAGTCAGCAACTCTGACTGCGATTCGTTCAGTTCCTGCCATGAACTAAAGATCAGGAAATGACTGAAGAAAAGCGCGAATCTATAATGAATATTGCAAGAGGAGTAAGGGAAATTGCCATCACACCGCTATCTTTAATCCCATAGGACGTAGATCATCTCTCTTCTGAAAGCAAAAGAAAATATCGAATCAAAGTTAGCAACCACCAGGGGATGGAAAATCTTGGTAGAGACAACGGCACGAGCTAAAAAAAATAACCGGAGCATTACGAGAAAATCTAAACTAGATTTCGAGAAGCGTACCGGCGATGCAGAAGTACGAGTGGAGGGAGGAGGAGAAGGGCTCGAAGTGGTGTCTGCCATCGGAGCTCGGCCTAGGCTAGGGTTACAGGATCAGGGAGCGTCCAGGAGAAGAAGAGGGCAGGTTTTGAAATGAGATGGAGGCGTGCTCAGTTCAATATTATTTTTCGAAAAATTATTAAGTTCAGAGTACTGATATAATTTCAACATAAAACTCTCTTATGTCTTAATTATAAATTATTATATATTGATCTTATAATATTATATTATTAAGTATATAAATATTATATATTATTATATAATAAATATTATATTAATATATAATAATTATATATTAATTAAGTATCTTATGATATTATATTATTAAAATTTAGATATAGAATTACTACATATAATAATCTATCTCATTATTAAGCATTTATATAAATAATACTCAATTCTTATATATAAAAGGTATATTACAATAAATATACAAGCTTTAAATTCAAGATCATTTAGGGGCTTTTGGTAGCGATTTCAAATCAGAAAGGTCGGTTCGTGTGTTGGAATTAGTCAAATCAAGCAAATTCCAAATACCAGCTAATGTAAGTGATGCGGCAGGGTATGGCCCGCGGCCATACCGCCGCCGGCCACGCCGCACCCAGCACCCGCACCCCCGTAGGCGTCCAAACATTCAATTTACTTTCATTACATTTGTCAAAAACAAAAAATGCAGTCGTGAATTTGTAAAACTCTCAACCAAACAACTATAAAGTAATCCTTTTACACTGAATTCTTTTTACACTGCATTCCTTTTACACTGCATTCCAAATGCAGGCAACCAAATAGCCCCTTAATTAAAAGCTAAAGCTCTTGACTAGTTAATGTTACTTATATCATTTAAGATTGAAATAAAATATTGACTCTTAACTTTCTTGTTACACTATTTATAATGCAATTACTAGTTTTGACTTGCATAACACCAACACCAATAACATTGTATACTTCATTACTAATGATTTCTATTAACTTTTTTTATATGCCTCTAGTATCAAGTTGTCTCCTCACACCCATCTATACACATTTCCAACTGTCCAAATAAACAAATTCCTATGTATAACACAAATGAAGATAATTATCAACCTTCTTGACTTTCGCATGCCTTTACACCTAGATGAATCAATAAGAAGTTTATTGACCTTAGAGATTTAGGAAGACTTATCTACCCTATAGCCTAAACCCAACCTATTCTTTTCTTCACAAACCAAATCTCAAATTCATGCCAAACCTGAAAATATACCTAAAACATCTCAAATCCTCCTAGAAAGAACTTAAACGCTTATAATATAATTTAGATCTATAATTGAAAATTCTACTGCTTTAAAATAAAAAAAATGGTGTACACTCGAAAGTGTACAAACTGTACACTCTGAAAAACTGATAAAAAAAATACTTAAATCCTGTTGAAAGGCACTCCATACAGTATATAATATCATTTAGACCATAATAGGAAGTCCCACATTATTTTAAATTTAAAAAAGAGTGTATATTTCATAGTATACAGATTGTACACTTGAAAAATTACACAAAAATTATCCAAATCCTCTTGGAAAGAACTCAAAACAGCTTATAATATCATTTAGATCCACATTTTGGATGTTTGATAGCACTTTAAATTTAAAAATAAGGTGTATACTCCATAGTGTATAGAGTGTACATATAGAAAACTGCACCAACATTGTCCAAATCCTCCTAGAAAGAACTCAAAACTGCTTATAATATCATTTAGAAATGACATAGGAAGTCTTGTAGTGTTTTAAAATTTAAAAAATGAGTGTACACTCAAAAGTGTATGGATTGTACATCTCAAAAATAGATAGAAAATAACCCAAATTTTAGGATTTCTCCTTTATAGATGTTTCATCTCCTTACATCCCTCTTCCTGAGACACTCATTTGTATAACTTTTTTGGTTATTTTTTTTTCTTTTCACCATGTTGATTCTCCTTTTAGAACAAATTCTTCAAAACCTTCATTGTACCCCTTTATATCAACTTGGTATTAGAGCCTTATCTTGCCCCTCTCTTGCATTCTCCCCAATTGCACTTCTTTGACTAAGATCGAATTCACATCTCTCTCACAATAGGTTCTATTTAACCTTGCCTCCAAGCCATAGTACCAACCGCATATTTAATTTCTTACTTGCTTGCGATGTGATTTTTCCGTGTTTCCACGTGCAACCTCATCCTTGTCCATTATTGTAGTTAACAACATTCTCATATTCCACTACACTCATACATCTAACTTATTCTTCCAACTATGCATGCCTTTGCTACTCTTTGCATTTGTTCTAGGTGGGTCTACTAGTAACACTTAGGACCTACTTGCATCAAGCAAGTTTGCCATATTCCCCTTTCACCCTTGCCTACCTCAACAGAACTAAGAGTGTAACGAAGCTAAACTAAGCAAGCTTGCAATAAATTGTGTTTGGCTCGTTCAAATTATGAGTTCGATCTGTTCGATATTGTTAGTAAATATCATGTTTATGTTCAATTTATTCAAGCTCCAAAGAATAAGACTCATTTTGACACAATATTGGCTATAATTATGCACAAAAAAATTAAATTCCAAACTTTTTATGAAATAAAATGAGGACTTCAAAGAATAAGAGTCATGTTTGGTTCACTTACACCCCTAAGCTTGAGTCTTATGACTCATCTCAATACAAGAAAATGCCACAATGCTCAATTTCACTTTTCTAACCCTTTCCAACAATTGAAATACATTTGAGTCAATCTAGTTAAGCACATAAAAACCTCCAAGCCTCCAAAGTTGTCATTCCAAAGCTAATCATGTTTTTGATAATGGATGGAACTATGGATATTGTGGATATAATGTTTTTTTTTCACTTTATTTCTCTACTAAGGAATGATTTCCCATTGATCACCTTATTTTCGGAATGAACTTCCATTCACTCCTCTCCTCTGGAGAAATTTTATCAACTCAGTACAATTAAAATCTCCAAATCCCCATTCAAAAATATTTTAACTCTTTGGAATAGAGTTCTTCCTAACCTAAGGAAATTGATGTAGCATCACTATCAAGTACATGTCCTAAATAGTTGATAGTGATGCTACTATCAAGTACATGTCCTAACCCAAGGGAATTGATATGACTCTGAATGTAGCTTCCCACTCAATTTTATTTTAAATTAATTAATTAATTAATTATACTTAGGAGACCAAACTTATAATATATATATAAATAATAAATTAAATTATTATTATTATTATTATTATTATTAAAAATGATACATATATCTTGTGCAAAATCAAAATTAATAGAAAAAGAAATAAAATTAAATGTAATGTCTAATAAATAAATAAAATTAAATTTAATATAAAGTATTTTGAATAAACATTAATAAATAAAAAAATTATCATTGAGCGAGTTCTAAAAATTTTGCATTCAATAGATTTATTAACTGGTAGGATAGTTAATTTTCTTTTAAGTTCTTAAGACATGACCTAATTCGGCTTGATAACTAGGAGTGTCAAAAAAAAAATATTATATGTGAAATTTGAATATAGTTTTGCATCCGCATGTAATATTCTCCGTACAGGGCCGCTACAAAGTTCTCAGGTGAGCAATTGTCAATCTATTATTTTATATAATTATATCCAATAGTCTCAAAAAAGCAAGAAAATATATAACTTGTGTTCGTTGTCTTCGATCACTGTACATGCGTCACTGCCGTTTTCCTGCACTCGCTCTCACTCTTATTTTATGTAATCATACCGAATAGTAAAAAAAGAAGCAAGAAATCGTGTTCTTTATCTACGTTCCTTTACATGCATCGCTATCCTGCACTCTCTCTCTCTCTCTCTCTCTCCAGTCCTGCAGGATTTATATAAATTCTCAAATAATTTTTTTGAGAATAATCATGCAACTAAAGACGATTATTTTGTGCAGCAGCAGCATAAAAATTTGACATAAAAATAAGCTATTTTTTCAATAAAATAATTACAAAAGAAACTTTATTATATTCTACAAAACAACAAATGTACAAACTCTGTTGCCAATGTTCTAATAGAAAAAAGTTAATTGAACAGATAACCAATGAGGTAAAAGAAGACAGGATCACACTAAAATATGATAAGAAGCCACAAGAGAAGACTAGATCATCAAACGATAATTTGGACAAAATTTCGTTAATATCTTCTCATTTATATAAGTTTACTTTCTATATGGCCATCCCAATTAGATTACATAGTTTAACTTCTGTTGATATGCAAAAAACAAAAAGTGTATACAGCCAACATTTCTCAAAAACAAATAGAGAGAGCTAGCTTTGATGTTGCTTTCGATTGGCTTCATTTAAGTAGATTATCATAGTTGAGTGTCCAAAACATCATAGGAGACAACTTCCGTCGTTGCAGGACAGTTCAGAATAGAGCTTTAAATGAACCAATGTTTTCGATGAATAACTCGAATTCAATTAGATTAATACTAGATCATATTTATTCAAATTAATAAATAAACAAACTTAAATGTTTTTAAAAAACTCTAAAGTTAAATGAATCAAATTTGAATTTAGTTTAATTCATTTATTTATGTTTATGAACAAAATTATTTGTTGTTCAATAAATAACTTTTTAAATAATAGATATGAAGCTCGATGATAACTCATTTGACCCCTCTTTTCTTATATTTTTTTTTTATATTTAAAGAAATCATTTAGGTGTTCAAATTTTATTGGAGTCCGGATGGAATCCGGATGCATCCATATCCGGACTCCGCATGTGAGAGAACAGTTTCTTCTTTTTATTTAATAGGGGGGGGGAGAGATTATCCAGTAATTTTAGGGCACGTCGGACGTTTGTTGTTGACATCGAATTCATGTTTTTTTTTAATAATACAATTATAGTTAACATTAGGGTTGTCAAAAAAGCTCGTTGTTAACGACTTATTCATTTCGTTAGTTAGAAACGAAACATCAATCATTTTGTTCGATGTTCGCTCGATTTCGAAATAAAAAATTATATTATATTATTATTATTTATTACTATTATTATTATATTAGTATTATTTTTATTTATTATTATTACTATTATTATTATTATTATTATTATTATTTTATTACTATATTTTTATTTATTATTTTATTATTATTATTATTATTATTATTATTATTATTATTATTATTATTATTATTATTATTATTATTATTATATATACATATGAACACATTTATATCTCACAAATGCAAGCATGGCTTAGTGGTTAAAATTTTTATTATGTAAAAGATTGGCCTAGGTTTGTATCCTCCCTCTGTCAAAAAAGCTTGTTGTTCGAGCTTGTTATTTCGTTAGCTCGTTTAGTTACAAACAGACATTTCAAGCTCGATATAATAAACGAGCCGAACACGAACAAGAGTTCTGTTCACTCAAGCTAAACTCATTTACACCCCTAGTTAGCATAGCGTTCTTAGTTAGTGCAACTTTTCTTTGTTCTTTATCTTTCCATCTGTTTGTGTTTTGATGCTTTAGAGATTTCATTTGGCAGCTTCCTGCAGCCCAATAGGTGACGTCGCACGTTCAATATTGAAATTGAATCCACCTTTTTCTGTTCAAGTTTGTTTTTTTTTTTTTTCTTGAGCACCACGAAACCACAGAAATATAATTTTATTAACTATTAATTATTAATGACGTGGAAATAAAACTCATCAGCTACAAGGTGATAATCCAAGCATCTTCATATACAACATTTATGCCTTTATTATTATTATTATTATTTAACATAAATTTAATTTAAGCAGCGATTTCAAGAATTTAAGAACTTATATTTAATAACTAGATTTATTAACACCAACATATATACTTATTTTGCATGATTATTCATTTAAAAAAGAAAGCTTGCATACTTTCTAATGTTAATATTTGATTTAATGATTGTCAAATATTTAATCTTCTTAAAATAAAGATAAAACTTTTTAAATTAAAAAAAAAATCATATTTTCTCCTCCTCCTCCTCCTCTCTCTCTCTCTCTCACACACACGCACACACACACGTTTAAAACAAAAGAAAAAAAACTTCTTTTCTCCGCGCCTCGCTCTTTCTCAACCTATTAAAAATATATATATAAATAATAAAGTTATTAATTAATTAATTAATTAATTATACTTAAGAGGCCAAACTTATATATATATACTTAATTTACTCTTTTAATTCTTTAAAAAAAATCAAAAAATAAATAAATTAATTACTCTTTATCTTCTTAAAAAATAATAATAAATAAAGAGAACTCTTCATATTCAAAAAAACTTTTCATCTTCTTTAAAAAAAATAAAACTTTTGAATTAAAAAAATGATCTTTTCGCCTCTCGAGCTCTCTCTCTCTACAAATACAAAAAAAATAAGAATTTTCTGCTCTCTCTACTCTCTAATCTCTTATTTATTGCTAAGAAGAATTATACCACTTGGAATCCATTCAATGCCAACCAATTGCCTCCATTGATAGCGTGATCTCTCTCTCTCTCTCTCTCTCTCTCTCTCTCTCTCTTATAAAAAAGAAAATAAACTATTCCGTCTTTTCTCTCACCCACTCTCTTTTTCTCACGCTATTAAAAAATATAAATAATAAATAAATAAATTAATTATACTTAGGAGGCCAAACTTATAATATATATAATAAAACAAATAATATTTTTTAAATGATGCACATATCATGTGTCAAAATCAAAATTAATAGAAAAAAGAAATAAAATTAAATGTAATATCTAATAAATAAATAAAATAAAATTAATATAAACTATTTCGAATAAATCTTAATAAAAAATAATTATTTAGCAAGTCCTAAAAATTTCTAATTCAATAGATTTATTAACTCATACAAATTTAATATATTTTTGAATGAAACAACCTTTAGCGTCCAAAAATAAGAGGTAAATGATATAGCACAATAAAAATTATTTAGTTAAGCATATATATTGATGCAATAAAAAATATCTAATTTTATAAAATTAATTTAAAAATCTAATTTTTTATTTATAAGCAAATTAAACGTCTCAACGAGCCGAGCCCCTCAACACCAAAATTGGGTAAAACTAAATCCAAATGAGCTCAGATTAAGCAGAAAAAGCATACATAAATACTTCATGAAACTAACTGGATGATCAAATTATCTTTAAATATGATAATTATAGTTAAATCAAGTAGCTCAACGAGACGAATGCAATGAGCCTAAGATCACTTGAATCAAATGTCATTTGGATGATCAAATCATTAAAAAAATCATCTGCAATCGAAGGAATCAATATAAACTCTATCATAGAGTGTTTTTTGATTTTACTATAATTATCAAAATGTATCCCTCAAAATCTTATAAATAGACCTCACGCTTATAACAAGTAAGATGAGTGAACTTAAAAGAAAGCTGAGAGTACTAGAAGTTCGAAATTGCCATCACTACTTGTATGATCGCCACCTATGTCGTATAGACTGCAAATAGCTATAACTCAACTATATAAAGATAACTTGTAACCTGATTCAAGAACTCCCACCGTCTTAGTTTCCAAAATATAGTATTGTAATCCCGTTATCAGTAAAGTTGAAACTTTGTAACTCTAACACATATAGTGAAATATTTTGATTAGGCTAGGCCCTATAATTTTTTCCCCTTTTCAGGAGTTTTTCTACATAAAAATTATAAAGTTTTTTATTCTCTTTTCAACTATCTGTGTAAGTGTTGGATTTCCATATAATGCTAAGACGTCAAATTTTACTCTACCACTATAATTTTTATTTTATTTTATTTTTTTTGCACGCAACAAGTTTAATATTTTTTGAAGTTACATTTAATTTTAAATTATTTCAATTTTTTTTTTCCACTGAGGGAGTATTCGAAGTAGGAATAGAGATTGCCAAGTGATTGTATGCGCATTCAAAGAATATGTTATTTGGTGTAAAAAATATGAACTTAATTATACGAGCACTGAATAACACTAAAATAACAATTAAATGCAGAAAAAATTTAGGCCATTTCGCTTTAAAAATCTTTCGATTTGAATTTAGTTTCCTGATCATGTATTGCCTCAGAATAAAAAAAACGTCAGGAAAAATAATATTTTCCGTTGTTTTTGTTGAAATGCATAAGAGAAGTAAACGAACTTACTGTGTGTACAGAAGGAATGCAGAAATAATTACAGCAGATAGAGCCATAGAAGTAGAAACTAAACTGAAGAACCCTTGGTGAAAACCGGTGTGCATGTAATTGTCTACATCACAATCATCTTGTGCTATGTGTATATATGTATCTATCTGTGAGGGTTATGTTTACAGAGGAGTGATTGTATTTATAGAGAAGCGATACATCCTTGAGGTGGTGATCGAACGGAGCCTGTGAGTTGGTTACGAATGAGAGGTTGTGATGAATCCAGCTTGTATTGTAACCGTTTGGCAGAGAATGTAGTGCGGTGTCAGAGCACGGCCGAATGGCAGAGGTTTGTTACGATATTCTTATGATATTCTTATGAGGCTCCCGCAACCGAATGGTCGAGTTCCCGGACTGTGAGGTTGGAACGTAATAAGAGGAAACGACGAGTGGGCAAAGCTTTGGTCAGAATATCGGCTATTTGATCTTCGGTGGAGATGTGAGTACTTGTATTTCATTTGCGGCAATATGATCACGTATGAAATGATAATCAATTTCGATATGTTTTGTTCTTGCGTGGAAGATGGGGTTGTTGGCGATGGCCATGGCAGAGATGTTGTCGCAATGAAGTGGCGTGGGATTTGTTGTAGAAACTCCGAGTTCCTGTGCTAACCGAAGGAGCCAGATAATCTCTGTTGCGGCTGCGGCAAGGGCTCTGTATTCGGCTTCAGTGGAGGAGCGAGCTACGGTCTTCTGTTTCTGGACTTTCCAGGAGATTAGAGTGGAGCCTAGGAAGGTACAGAAACCGGTAGTAGAGCGACGGTCTTCAGGATTTCCTGCCCAGTCTGAGTCGGAATAGGAATGAAGTTGTAGATTCCCGGGTTCTATTGGTAATCCGTGGTTTTGTGTTCCTTGAAGATAACGCAACACACGTTTTAGATGTTGGGAATGGATGTTGAGCGGGTTATGCATGTGTTGAGAAAGTTGATTGACGGCCATGGCAATATCGGGTCGTGTAAGTGTAAGATACTGTAGTGAACCGACTAGGTGTCGGTATTCTGAGGGATTTGTAGATGGTGCTGAGTGGAAAGGTAGAATAGTGTTTCGGGTAGACATGGGAGTTGGTGCGGGTTTGCAAGATGCCATGCCGGAACGGTGAAGAAGTTGGCGTATATACGATGATTGTGTTAGGAGTAATTGGTTTTCTGTTTTCTGGATTTGTATGCCAAGGAAGGTGGAAATGTGGCCGAGATCTTTCAGATGAAATGCGTCTTGTAGGTTTTTAAGAATGGATGAGATCACCTGTTGGTTGTTACCAGTAATGAGAATATCGTCAACATAGATGAGAAGATAAATGCGGGCTCCCTGAAGTGTATATAGGAAGAGAGCTGGATCAGCGGTGCTTAGATGAAATCCTTGCGTTTTAAGATGCTCGGTGAAGGTGGAGTACCATTGCCGAGGAGATTGTTTGAGACCATAGATGGCTTTGCGAAGAAGGCAGACATGATGTGGATATTGAGTGTCAAGAAAACCTGGGGGTTGAGCCATATAAACTGTATCTTGTAAGGAGCCATGAAGAAAAGCGTTCGAGACGTCGAGTTGCTGAATTTCCCAGTGGTTGTGTAGTGCCATTATAAGAAGTAGACGAATGGTTGGCATCTTTGCAACCGGGCTGAAAGTTTCTAAGTAATGAGTTCCATATTCTTGTTTGAAACCTTGCGATGCCAGCCTTGTGACGAGCTATGGTTCCATCAGAGTGGACTTTATTCTTGAAGATCCATTTGCTGTCCATGTTGCTTGTTGTTATAATACTAGAAACTCCTCAGACATAGCTTTACGCCATTGACTTGTTTGATAACTGAGTATACAGTGGGTTTGAGTGTAGTGTGAAGGTGGAGAAGGTTAAAAACCGATTTTGGTTTCAAATGACCGGTTTGTAACCTGGTTTTCATGGGGTGTATGCGTTGAGGAGGGGATTGGATGGGATGTGTAGGAGAGGGATGCTGGTCACATATGGGTTGTCGAGATTGATTTGTCGCTGTGGGTATGGATGATTTATCGATTAAGATTGTTTGGATAGAATAGAAGTAGGAGTTAGTAATTTGTTTTAAGTGAAAGAAAAAAAACATATGCAGAAATTAAGATTTCTAGGTAAGGAGATTGTAGCACTTATAACCTTTGTGATGTGAGGGAGTAGGAAGATGCATAGGGTGCTTTAGAGCTTATTTGTGGTTTGAGGTTGTAACCAGGGAAAACAGGTTGAACCGAAAACTTTAAGGTGATTATAGTTTGGTGATTTGTTGTATAGGATTTGATAGGGTGTTTTTAGAGAGAGAGTCTTGGTGGGCAGTCTGTTTATGAGATAAGTAGCGGTTAGAGCGGCATCGGCCCAGAAGTGTTGAGGTAGGTTTGCTGTTTGGAGGAGTGTTCTGGTCAGTTCAATGATGTGTCAGTGTTTTCGTTCGGAGACACCATTTTGTTCCGGTGTGTATGGACAGCTTCGTTGGTGAATTATACCATGAGAATTAAGATACATTTGGAAGGCATTGGATATGTATTCGCCTCCGCCGTCGGAGCGAAGGACTTTGATGTTCTTGGAGAACTGTGTCCTTATCATATTATGTAATTGTTGGAATTTGGAAGCAACCTCAGATTTGGAGGTTAAAAGAAATAGCCAGGTGAATCTAGAGAAATCATCAATAAAAATAACATAGTATCTGTTTCCATTTACTGACGGTATTGGAGCCGGGCCCCATACATCGGAATGAATTAAAGCAAACGGATGTTTAGTCCGTGCTACAGATTTTGGGAATGATAATTTGTGGCTTTTGGATTGAGCACATGCATTATAGAAAGGAAATTTTGGCATGATGCGAAGATGTTTGTTCTGAAGCGTGATAGTTCGCAGGGTGCCCTTATGCGGATGACCGAGCCTTTGGTGCCAAAGGTTAGAGGAGGTAGGAAGGGAGAGTAGTGCTTGAACGGTGGTTGAAGGCGAAAACGAATACAGTCCATCATTACAATGACCCGTTAGAAGGGGTTGAAGAGATGTCCGATCCTTTATTATGAAGCCATCAGCATCAAATGTGATTGAGCAGTTGTTGTCGGAAGCAAGAGTAGAAACAGAGATGAGATTATGAGATAACTTAGGTGCGTGAAATAGTTGTTTGAGAATAAGCTTACGAGTTGGAGTTGGAAGGATTCCTTGCCCTTGGTGATGAATTGGGAGGTGATGACTTGACTTACCTTGCTGACCGTGGTATGCATTTGGGTCCCTGAAGTGTGTCCAGATCATTGGTGAGATGAGACGAGGCACCAGTCGAGATCCGATTAGGATGATTGGTGGTTTTGGCGGTAAGTGCTTGGATGTCTTTTGTGGGATAGGAAGTTGTGTCTTGACGGTACCAACAAGAACGAGCTGAATGACCTGGCTTGTTGCATATTTGGCAACGAATAGAATCTTGCCGTTGGTGGCTAGTTCTTGCGTTGGCTTGTTTAAAATCATGTTGAATGGAGAAGTTGTGGAAAACTCTGCCTCGTCCTCAATATGTAGATCTCCCTGATTTGCTGCGAAAAGCTTGGAGAGCGGTGATGGACGGAGTAAGTTCTTTCGCGTGATCGTTAGAGATATTAATTTCCTCGCTACATAGGAGGGAGTAGAGATCGTCGATCTGATGTCGCCCTTGTAAATTGCTGTTTTGAAAGCATGGTAAGTTGGTGGTAGGCCATTTAAAGTATGCAATATTATGTCCTCGGGATCGAGAAGTGAGCCTGCTGCGGAGATTTTATCAACCAGATGTTTGATATCAGCGAGATATTGTGTCATAGTTTTGTCTCGGAGAGAGATATGATATAGTTCGTTCTTGAGTTGAATGACTCTGGATCGATTTGGTGCTTGTAGTCTTTTGGCTAGAGTGTTCCAGATATCAGCACAGTTGTCGAGATTGAGAACGTAGGGAAGAATAGTATGTGAAATGGTGGAGTAGAGAGCTGCGGAGAGATTTTGGTCGATCAGTTGCCATGTGTGGTAATTGGGATTGGGGTGAGGTTGACCACTGGCATCGATAGAATATTTGGTAGGACAAGGGGTGGTGCCTTCCAGGAAGCTGTCAAAGCCATTTGCTCGGAAGAGCTTCTGAATTTGTGAGCTCCAAATGGAATAGTTATCGGGAGTGAGAGTGGTGTTGGCTACAGATTTCATATTCCCCATGAGAAATTTTAGGGAGGGAGGGATGGTTAGCTCGAAGAGGTTGGCTTGTTGTGTATCCATGGTTCTATTGGAATAAGATGAGGATTCCAACATAGTTCAGCAATGAGCAAGCTCTGATACCATGTTGAAATGCATAAGAGAAGTAAACGAACTTACTGTGTGTACAGAAGGAATGCAGAAATAATTACAGCAGATAGAGCCATAGAAGTAGAAACTAAACTGAAGAACCCTTAGTGAAAACCGGTGTGCATGTAACTGTCTACATCACAATCATCTTGTGCTATGTGTATATATGTATCTATCTGTGAGGGTTATGTTTACAGAGGAGTGATTGTATTTATAGAAGCGATACATCCTTGAGGTGGTGATCGAACGGAGCCTGTGAGTTGGTTACGAATGAGAGGTTGTGATGAATCCAGCTTGTATTGTAACCGTTTGGCAGAGAATGTAGTGCGGTGTCAGAGCACGGCCGAATGGCAGAGGTTTGTTACGATATTCTTATGATATTCTTATGAGTTTTAACCTATAAAATGACGCCTTAATATATGCAAAATTAAGCCTTAACTTATATTTTAGAAAAAAAAATCACACAAGTAATATTTTGTTTCCAAAAAATACAGTATGCAGCAGTCCATAGCTCCGAAACTCAGATTCACTCAGATCTTTAAAATAAAAATAATAAGCTAAAACTTTACTAGGAAATCAAAACCCACCAGCATGAGAGGCCGAACTTATTATTATTTTTTTAGGATCGGTAAATTTATTATATAAATAATTTTATATTAAAATTTAAATTGAATAATAGATAAATCAAAATAAAATTTTATATTTTATTATGATTAATAACTTAAAAATTAATTACAATTTTTTCATCTTATTATATATATTTTTGATAATATTATATAATAATTTTAATAAAAATCAAATTAAATATTTATTTTTTAATATAAGATATTAAATAATCATTAAATTAGCCTGCTTCAATATATATATAATTTTACCTCAATCATCATTATTAGGAATCCATAAAGTATATGGATCCAAATTTTGTAAAGGTAGTTGGAGAGAATATTACATGCGGACTCCCCACGGTGCGGAGTCCGCATCACATCCCTTCATTTTTTTTCTTTTAAAAAAAAAAAAAAAAAACGAAACAATCTCAGCGGACTCCGGAATCCGGAGTCCGCACGTAATATTTTTTCAGGTAGTTGGGGATTCGTTCACGTGTTCAAATGTGATTAGAATCCACATAAATTTAGATCCGGACTGAAACAAATATTACGTGCGAAGTCCGCACCGTGCGGACTCCAATCAGAAGACTTCTTTTTTTTTTTTAATTAAAAAATAAAAAAGAAAAAATTTGATGAGAGTCCGGACGCATCCGCACGTAATAATTTTCCTCCTATAAAACCCAAGTTACCCAATCACAAACCAATTTAACTCATCAACGTGATCAAACTATGGCTCCTTATTCTCTCCGTTCCTTCTCTTTCTCTCTCGTCTGCCACTACTTCTAAAACTGAGTATCTGGAAATACACGATCTCATTTCGAAGCTGTCCTCTGCCCCTCCTCTTCCTAAACTAGCAACCACCGCCAGCGAAACAAAGGACGTAGAAGACATGCCAGAGTGGGTTGCGAAGCTCGCCGCCGATAAAGGAGCCGCCTTTGCATGGAAAGTAATGGAGAAGCAAATCTATGCTTCTGACGCTAGCGACCAGCAGAACCGCTTCATGATAAGGAAGCAGATCGCCGAAGACCGGATATTGCCGGCGATGACAGCAGAGGAAATGGCTGCGACGAATCTGACGTATAGGCGGCGACTTTTTGGCGGAGAAGGCGAAGCAGGAGAGAGGAAACAGGGTAGAGAACATGGAGGTCTTGAGGTGATGGTGTATAACAGAAAAGGATGGGGTTGTTCGCTTTATCTTACGAGGTGGGATGCGAGTAAAGCTCCTGTGCTTAAGGGAGGAAACTACAGAGAATTTCATCGCCGGAGTTACTTCGCCGCCGGCGATCAAGTTGAGATGTGGGCTTTCAGGGATGGAGACGGCAAGCTGTGCTTCGTCATATGGAACAAGCTTGATCTCGAGATTTCTCTTTAGATATATACATATGCATTGATGGGATATATATGGATATGATGGTGATTAATGGTATGTATTGGATGTCTTGGGTTAGTCATGCATGATTTTGATGACCATGAATTTATGGAGAGTTTCTCTTAAATTCTTCACTAAAAAAAGTAAAACTTGTATGTTTGCCTGTATTTGGAATCGATTAAATCACATTAATATTTTAAGCGTTTGGTTAAGTAAGTAAAATTGTTATTTTAAATAAACCGAAGGCAGTATCGTGTATTTGGAATTAGGCGATTTGGCTAAATGCAGCCAATAAAGTGATGCGGTCGACCCGCCACCGCCATTCTTGCCGTACCGCGGCCGCCCGCCCGCGGCCCGTCCTTCATCGCTTACGCCCGCCGTTGATGACCTACCATGCGCTTCATCCGTCCTCCTCCGTCGGCGCTTCACCACGCGTAGATGTCGCTTTTTTTTACATTTTGTCGTCAAATAAAAAAAAGTAAAGTCGTGAATTTGTAAAATTTCTCAAAAACTATAAAGTAATCCTTTATATCTCAATTCGTTTCAGTATTTTTTTTTGCATCAGAACACCTCTTAATATAAGATCATATAATTTCCATTTCTAATAAATCCATTTTCTTTCCAACATTATCATTGTCATTAAAAATAAATTAATAAAGAAATAAATGAAATTTTATTTTTTAGTTTAAATTAATGAAGATGTTCATCTATACTGATTCATCTATACTGAGTCAGAACATTGCTGAATGTATAGAGAGTTCTTGTGATGTCACATAGAAGCTGTTGTTAGTTAGTGCAACTTTTCTTTGTTTTTATCTTTCCATCTGTTTATGTTTTGATGCTTCAGAGATTTCATTTATCCCACAAATCTGCTTCGTTTTTTTCTAATATTAAAATTTATGTATATTTTCACATAATTTTTTATGTATTAGTAAATTTAACATTTAAAATTTTATATTTATATATAATATTTATTATTATAATTACACAAAAAATTTATATATAAAAATGCTTTATTTTAAACAAATTAGTAATAGTAATTAGTAATTACTGTTCTTTTTATTTCCTAAAATAGTTTCCGCTTCGCCGTCTTAGTTTTGCTTATAATACAGACTGGTAATTAAGTTAATTTATTAAGGTCTCAATATAGAATCTTGAATTGAGGATATAAGTGGTCAATTATTAATCAATCATGGTTGTTAATGCATATCATTTGAAGTATTTTTTTAATTTTATTGACAAATTATTAATTAAGAAACTGCAGTAAGCACTGGGGTGACTCGTTCAACCATTTTCTATTTATTTAAATATCTATTTCATTTTATATATTTTGAATCAATCTATAACAATATCTCATTATTTTATTTATTCTGATATTTTGAATCAATCTTAAATTCTTCACTAAAAGTAAAACTTGTATGTTTCATGATGTCTTTGTCTTAAATTAAGAGCATATAATTTTCATTTCTAATATATCTATTTTCTTTCCAACATTATCATTGTCATTTAAAATAAATTAATAATAACACTCTGAAGTTTTATTTTCTATACTGAGTCAGAATATTGCTGACATACAAACTATCTATCTATCTATTTATATATATATATATATATATATATATATATATATATATATATATATATATATATATATATATATATATATATAATATTTAACTATAATTGTCTTATTATTTTTCAAAATTTTCATGAACTATTAGGGTGGGGACAGATATAAGAAAATTATGGCAAATATTTCAGAAAAAATATAAATAATTAAATAGTCACAATAGTTCAGCAGAAAAAAAAACCCACTCTTCAACAATAATTCGACGACTTAAAAAAAGTTGAAACTGCCCTCAATAACTAAGTAGTCCCTTAATTAACAAAATAAATATGAAGTTATTACTCATGATAATGAAATTCAGTCATACTAATCATTCTAACATCAAATTTGATAGCAAAAAAAGTTAAGTTTGCAAGCTTAAAATCATTCACCATTAACATCTATGATTAACCTATAGCAATCATCATCGATCTCCACTAATAGAGTTTATTTTTTCTAACATTCTACATTCTCTTTTTAATTATTTATGTGTGTGCTGAATTTTCATATAAAACTAAGACTTAAAAATTTTTACTCACCATCATGAATTTTCAATCACGCAACAATTCTTAAATTATATATTAATAAATACTACTATATATCATACAATAAAATTTTCTCTTGAAATGATAAAACAATCCTTACCTAAAAAGTTTTTTTTTTCTTCCAAGTAAAAATAGCAAAACTATTCTTGATCTGGTAACTATATTTTTAAGGCTTTATTTATTTCTTAAAGCATAGGCCTATTATTACAAGAGAATAAGCTATTTTAAAATCATGCAAAACTCCTTCATCGTATTTCTATCTTTAATTCATGTACAACATAAATTCTCTCATAACACATCCAATTAGAAGTTATACATGTTCATTTTAAAAAAAAAAATAGAAATCTCTCTCTCTCTCTCTCTCTCTCTCAAATTATCAATCTTTAAAGGCATGATCAGTGGATCCCTATCAATAATAATTATACAATCAATTAGTAACATTGTGACTAAAATTAAATAAAAATATCAAAGTTTAAAAAATTACATGTCATATGTGAACCTACTGAGGGCGAAAAATGTATCTTCATTTATTGTGTAAACCATCTCATCTCAAAACATAATGAATGCATGCAACTCCTCTTTTAAGTTTGGCAACTCAAGCAAAGCTATTATTGTTGCTATTTTCACTTCTCATTAATAGTCAAATTTTTATATTACGATTTTCAATCATCTTATTTTCAACATGAACTTTGGTGTAGAAGTTAAATTCATTAATGAAAAATCATTTATACTTTTTTGTAATTCTATGTAGACCTTTAACAAATACCTTAATTTCATCAATTATTAACGATTACAACCACCCATAACTTATATAAGAAATATAGTTGCTATATAATGAGGATATGATTAAATGATTAATTGAAAATATTAAATATTTACTATAGTTTTGAACTACACATGAAAGTTTTCATTTACAAACTTATCATTATCAAGTGTGAAATATGCATGTCACAGTCTTTTTCACGTATCATTGTTTAAAATTTTTGTATAAATGATCTAATATTATCACAGTGATGGAGTGCATATATGTGAGCTTGTAGTAATAATTTATTGTTTAATATAAAGGGTGTTATCTTGTCCATAAAAGTCTCTTTGCTAAAGAACTTATAATCTTTTTTGTCTTCATATGATAGTCATTTCATATATGTGGAGTTATACAATACACCTCTCCATAAGTGGCCTCTAAGATTATGCCTTTTTATTAATATAATCCTTTATACTTATAAAACTTGTTCACTTGAAAGTTTGAATAGATACATATATATCTTATAATTATAAATGTTAGGATAGTTTACATTACCTTACAAATAAGTGCATCCATGTGAGGAGTACTAAGTTTCATTTCCTCAACTTAGTGAATGAGTAAGTGAACTATGATTTCAAAATGATAGATAATTTCAAAAATGATAGGTAAAAGTATATATATATATATATATATATATATATATATATATATATATATATATATATATATATATATATATATATATTTATTTATTTGACATTAAATTATCATACTATTATACTATAAATTGCATAGCTCACTTGAAATAATATGCTTAACATATATTAATTTTAAATATTATGATATCTTTACTATAAGGTTTTTGACTTTCCCTCATGGTGCAAAAGACTTAAGTATAATTGAAAGAATATCTTCAATAAGAACATGATAGTCATTATCTTTCAAACCTATGATTTTACACTTAATAATATTTATGAATTTATAAATATTTGAAGCTTAGTTTGTAGACATTTCTTCTATTTCCATTAAATAGTTTTGGTTTGGCAGCCTGAATTCTACTTGTAATATGGGCTATTAATTAATTGGGCAATTTTCATAATTTGTGTTTTTCATAAGTTTATTAAAATCTCAATTTTGAATCTAGAATCTATGGATATAAGTGAATAGCTCATCAGGGTTTAGTTATCTCTATGAGAGAATCAAATTATAAGTGAATTACTAATCGATCCTAATTCTTGATGTGATTTTTATATATTTTTTAAGAAAGTAATAATGATTTAGCAACTTCCCAAATAAATCTTCAATTATATTTCAAATAATATTTCATTTGAACTTAAAATTTTATGCTTTTTCATATTTTTAGAATTAATTTTATTTCATTTTTTGATCAATTTTTAATGTATCTCATTATTTTATTTTTTTAAATACTATTCCAAAATTAATTATTTCATGTGACATCAATTTAATATTCTTTCAAAATTAAATATATATCTTTCTCTGTACCCTTACCATAACCGAAGATCTTAATTCAATTGTATGTAACACATCCAATTTTAATGGAAGTCTTTAAATCCCTAATCATAGGCCATAGCTCTTTTATGTATATCTTATTTCTTCAAACTTTAATATCCAAATTATTATATAAATCTCAAAAAATTATAAATTTTCTTTTCATACTATATATATTAAACATCTAACATTATTGTAAGCATTTTATGTCCTAATAGTACTTAAGATTTAATTATTTAAAAATTCATTTCTTTTTTATAATAACTTTTTGTACATAATCATTTCGTTAATCTTCATAATGGAGAAAAACGTTTTTTGCGTGTTCAATGAATATTCGATTGATTTTATTTCCCTGATCATGAATTGCCTCAGAATAAATAAAACGTCAGGAAAATAGCATTTTCCTTTTTTTAACCTATAAAATGACGCCTTAATATATGTAAAATTATGCCTTAAGTTATATTTTAGAAAACAAAATCACAGAAGTAATATTTTGTTTCCAAAAATACAGTATGCAGCTGTCCATAGGTCCGAAACTCAGATTCACTTAGATCTTTAAATAATAATAATAATAAGCTAAAACTTATTATAGGAAAGAAAAACCCAACTGAAATATGTCTATAAAATCAACCCCAGACCCATTTAATTCACCAACTTGATCAAACTATGGTTCCTCATTCTCTCCGCTCCTTCTCTTTCTCTCTGCTATCGTCTGCTACTTCATCTAAAACTGAGTATATGGAAACACTCGATCTCATCTCGAAGCTGTCCTCTTCCCTTCCTCTTCCTAAACAACCAACGCCAATGAAACAGAAGTGGTAGAAAACATGTCAGAGTGGGTTGCGAAGGGGCTTAATTTTTAAATTAATCCTTAATAAAAACGTAATTAGTTAATTGATTCTTAAAAAAAAAATTTTAAAATAGCTCCAGTCGCCCAGTCAGCGAGCGACTGGCGCCCTGACTGGGCGACTGACACCAAAAATTTTTTTTTAAAAAAATGAAATTTCTTTTATTTTTTGCGTCTTTTCGGAGAGAGAAAGCAGGAGGGAGGGAGAGAGAGAGAGAGAGAGGTTTTATTTTTATTAATTTTTTTAATTAATATAATTATTTAAAATATTTAAAATATATAATTTAAAATTATTTTTTATAAAATATTTAATAACTAAATATTTATATATTTAGTTATTAATTTATTTATATATATATAATTTAATATAAAATTTAAAAATATTTTAATTATATATATAAATTTGTGAATTTATTTAATATTTTTTAATTAATAATATAATTATTTAAAATATATAATTTTTATTAATTTTTGTTAATATATAATTTAAAAATATTTAAAATATATAAATAAATAAAGAAAGGAATAAATTATATAAATATTTTTAACTTATATAAATAATTTAAAAATATTTAAAATATATAAATAAATAATTTTTTAATAAATAAATAAAAAAGAATAAATTATATATAAATAAAGTAATTATATAGATATATATATATATATATATATATATATTATATATATATTTTATTTTTATTTATATTTAACTTATATATAAATATTTTTAAGTTATATAAATAATTTAAAATATTTAAAATATATAAATAAATAATTTTTAATAAATAAATAAAAGGAATAAATTATATAAATATTTTTTATAAATTATATAAATAAAGTAATTATATATATATATATATATATATATATATATATATATTTATTTAGTTATTTATATATTTAAATTATATAAATATTTTTAAGTTATATAAATAATTTAAAAATATTAAAAATATATAAATAAATAATTAGTTATATATATACATATATATATATATATATATATATATATATATATATATATATATATATATATATATATATATATATATATATATATATATATATATTTATTAGTTATTTATTTATTTATTTAAAAATATTTATTTATTTAAAAATAATTAATTAGTTAATTACGTTTTTATTAAGGGTTAATTTTTAAATTTTTTTAAATTTTTTTTTTTAAGGATCAATTAGCTAATTACGTTTTTATTAAGGGTTAATTTAAAAATTAAGCCTTGCGAAGGTTGCAGCCGATAAAGGAGCTGCCTTTGCATGGAAAGTAATGGAGAAGCAAATCTATGCTTCCGACGCCAGCGATCAGCAGAACCACTTCATGATAAGGAAGCAGATTGCCGAGGATCGGATAATGCCGGTGATAACCGCTGAGGAGATTGCAGCGGCGAATCTGAGGAGAGTTGCAACTTCACGACGTCAAAAAGGCGGCGACTTTATAACGGAGACGGAGAAGCAGGAGAGAGGAAATATGGGAGAGAACATGCAGGACTTGAGGTGATGGTTTATAACAGAAATGGATGGGGTTGTTCTCTTTATCTTATGAGATGGGATGCAAGTAAAGCTTCTGCGGTTAAGGGCAGAAACTACAGAGAATTTCATAGCCGGAGTTACTTCGCCGCCGGTGATCAGGTTGAGATGTGGGCTTTTAGGAATGGAGATGGCAAGTTGTGCTTCTTTATTGGGAACAATATTAGTCTCAAGATTTCTCTTTATATATATATATATATATATATATATATATACGCACGCATGGATGGGGTATATATGGATATGATGGAGATTAATGGCATGCATGGGATGTTTTGGGTTAAACGTGCATGGTTATGATGACCATGGATATATGGAGAGTTTAATGTGATGCTAATTAGATGCTATTTGATTAGATATGATATTTCTTATTTCATTTCTGTCAACCTATTTGTGTGTTTGATGCTTCAAAGATTTCATTCATGACCCAAATTTAATATTAATTTTATTTATCAAAGATCGATTATTTTAAAGGCTATTTGGATGAATTTTTGTTTTTAATTTTTATTTTAAAATAAAATGTATTTCATGGTGATAATTATTTATAAAAATATTATTGATATTAAAAAATTATAAAAATACTTAAAATATATTAAACAAATATCTTTTAAATAATATAAAATATATAAAATATAAAATAAAATTGATCCTAACAAGCGCTTACCTCACTGTACTTCTGAGTTTTGTTTTAATATTAAAAAATGATGTATTTTTTCTTATTTTCCTTGTTTATAGATAAAAAATTGATTTCAAATTTGTTGCATAAGTTAAAAGAAAGTTTTACTTTTTTGACACTTAACTTTAAAATATTTATATGCATTCTCATTTAATAATGATATGACCATGAAAATTCTACTAGTCGAAAACGAATCTTGATCGAAAGCAACGATGAAATTGGCGGTGAGATCAAGCATGTAAAACATCATTGGAAACTTTGGGACATCAGTTAAATTCCTAAAAGGCTCTCAAATATGGAGTGTTTATAGTCAAATCGAGTGTCTCGACGAGCCGGATCCAACAAGCCCAAGATCTCATAATTCTGACTTCATTTAAGCATACAAATGTTTAAAATACATCAAATGATCAGAATGAATCATTTTGAGCCGTCTGATGAAGTGGAGTGGTATGGGTTTTGCATGTATTTAGCGTCCTCCAATCTATAAATAGTCTCTCATTTCTCATATGAGGGGGGTGAAAGAGAAGGAGCCCAAGCAAGAGGAGAGAGCCCTAAAGCTTGAAGATCCTCCAAATGTCGTTACCACTGACGGTCGTAACCACCGCCTGGTCGCCGCCGATCTCGCCGTCGTCAATCTCTGTGGGTCTCCATCATGGACCTTCATCGTCGGTCAGTCCTCGCGTTCACCATCATCTACCACTAGCATTTGAGCGTGACTATATGGCTGTTGTTGTCTGATTTTGGGATTCCCATTGTCAGCCCTTCTCATTTACAATTATGTAATCACGTTATCAGAAAAACTTGTACTTCAAAACAAATATATAGTGGAAGCTTTTTTCTTGGTCCGTGGTTTCTATTTTGAGATTTTCCACATAAAAATTCTGGAGTTTACTTGTTCACTCTTTAAATACCTGTGTGTGCGCTGGATTTCACTACAAGGCTAAAGCGTAAACTTTCACTCTACCGCAACTGGTTTTCTAGCATACCGGTTTGGCTGTCGTGGAAAGCGATTCCCATTATTTCATCTTGTATGGCGACCAAGTTTTCCAGATCAAAACCACCATCGAGGTGGAGCATTTCAAGCTTTTAAGGAGCATAAGAATGAAGATTCATCAAACTTCCTTGATTTTGTCGGCGGGGACAACTCTTAATCTCAGAAGATCACCCATGTTAAGCATCTAATCGATTATCATCCCAAGAAACAAGTCAAAGTTGGAGGATATTTCAACATTGAGAAGAGATATAGCTTTGCAAATTATGTTTTCCACTCATACTCAAGGAAAAATGAGACCGAGGTTAAGGAGCAACTTTGGCTACAACCACAAACGGATGTTTTAATTGACCTCTTCCATAGTTAACGTCTGGTAATCGACAAACAACCTAAGATAGGTCAAAAGGTCCTTGGTGGACTTCCCGACCTCTTCCATAGTTAACGTCTGGGTAACACCGACAAACAACCTATAGGTCAAAATCCTCAGTTCAATTCGACCTCTTTCATCGGTTAATCTGGGTAACACTCGACAAATAACCTAAGATAGGACAAAAGGTCCTTGGTGGACTTCCCATGACCTCTTCCATACAAGTTATCTGGGTAATACCCTGACAAACAACCTCGGATAGGTCAAAAATTCTCAGCGGATTCAATTCGACCTCTTCCTTACAGGTTAGCATCATCGGGTAACACTCTTACAAACAACCTCGGACGGGTCAAAATCTCTGCGAATTCAATTCAACCTCTTCCATACAGGTTAACGTCATCGGGTAAAACCCTGACAAACAACCTCGGATAGGTCAAAAATTCTCAGCGGATTCAATTCAACCTCTTCCACATAGGTTGCGTCACACCACGACAACTCGGATAGGTCAAAATCTTATTCAATTCAACCACTTCCACATAGGTTAACGCGTCGAGCAAAGACTCTAACAAACAACTAGATAGGTCAAGGTCCGGTGAACTTCCCGCGGCCTCTTCCACAGTTAACGTCATCGTAATACTGACAAATAACCTCGATGGTCAAAATCCCAATTCAATTACCTCTTCCATACAGTTAACGTCGTGGGTAACACCGACAAACAACTCGGATAGGTCAAAATCCTCCGATTCAATTCAACCTCTTCCACATAGGTTAACGTCGTCGGGTAACACCCTGACAAATAACCTCGGATAAGTCAAAAATCCTCAGCGGATTCAATTCAACCTCTTCCACATAGGTTAACATCATCGAGCAAAGACTCTGACAAACAACCTAGGATAGGTCAAAAGGTCCTTGGTGGACTTTCCACGGCCTTTTCCACATAGGTTAATGTAACACTCGATAAACCTCGGATGGGTCAAAAAGCGGATTCAATTCACATCTTCCGTTAATGCCAGTCACACACTCCAACACAACCGGATATGTCAAAATCCCATCGGTCACCCGGCCTGACTGATTCGCCGATCGGAGCCGATCGCGGTCGCCATCGTCGCCGGTCATCCCATGACTACCGTGCCGATTGCCACCGTCACTACTGCAATTGCCCGCTAACCACCCTCATCGGCCGCAACTGTGGCGGTCATGCAAGCTTGCGGGAGTCCATCGCGGATTATCGCGGCATCACCATCGGTCGCCCGGCTTCTGAACGCCGGTCTATTGTCTCATGTGACCACCGTCGACGCCAACCGCGTCATTCGCTTCGGTCTTCTGGACCATCGCGTTACCACCATGTCGCCCGGTCATCCCGTGATTGGCGCCGGTCGCTAATACGGTCGCCGCGTGCTACCATCTCCGTTCGCGTTGCCTACCGTCGACCTCCAACCATCGCGGTCGCCCGACCATCGCGGCAATTTTGCGGTCACCACAGGCTGCTCATGCATTATTCGTCGATTGCGGCATCGCCCACTGTCGGTACTGCCGACCACCACACCGTCGCGCCAACCACTTTTGCGCATCGCCAGCCGGTGCCATTGCGTCGGTCGTAATCACCGTCGCCGACCATGCATCACCACCACCGCCATGGCGATAATTTTCACCAGTCACCACCATGTCGCGGTCATCCGCTTATCGATGCGGTTGCCAGATACTATTGCCGGTTCATTCGACCACCCCGTCGGTAACCGCTAGCGGTCGCCGCCATTGCTAACGGTCAATCGTGGCCTTCTGCCGCCGATACCGCTGTGATCACCACCATCGCTGGTTATCCTCGCCAACCACCATCGCAGGTCACTACCGCCGACCACTGTGGCCGGCCACCATCGCCGTGCATCGCCGTCAACCCCCGTCTCTGGTTATCGTTTCCTTGATCGCCTCCAAACCCGGACGGTCCGAGGAGTACAGTTGATGCCTCTTTCGAGGGAAAGCGTAGACACGCATGCTGCGCTTGATTGCCTTCGACGGTGAATCTGATTGATGCCTCTTTCGAGGGAAAACTATATACACGACGTATGTACCGAGGGCCTTGATCGCCTCAACACGGGCGTTCGGCAGTATAGTTGATGCCTCTTTCGAGGAAAGCGGCGGCCGATGTGGGCCATCGCCTCAAACCGGACGGTCCGGCGAAATGATTGGCGCCTCTTCGAGACCGACGATGTACCGTGGGCCTTGATCACCTCAAATGACGGTCCGATGAGTCAGTTGATGCCTCTTTCAAGGAGCAGACGGCAAATGGCCGAGAGCGCAAACCCGGTCGGTCACGAAATTGATTGGCGCCTCTTTGAGGGAAAACTATAGACGAGTATGTCGCGGGCCTTGACGCCTCAAATGAAAGAGAAGGTGCCTTCTCCCAGCCCTGATTTTATAGACCCCTTTAGGAAGGGTAAAAGCATCCAAAGCGCAAAATCGTTCAAAATAGCTCAAAATGGGTGAAACGGGCCAAAGCGTTTTTAAGCGTCAATATATTACCGCACTGTCTGATGCCTTTCGGCTTCTGACGCCGTCAGTTCTCGACCCACCGCTGCATTCAGCGGCCGAACCACGGCTGCGACCGTAGGCCAGCGATCAGAACCGCACGACCGCGCTTGCCCGTTACCCATTATCCAGCCCGCTCAACCTCCGCGCCAGCGTCGCCGCCGCACCGACCCGCGACCGCGTGTTCCGCACTACTCGGCCCGTTCTGCGGTCCCCGAGTTCTTGTCATAAAGCTGGCCGTGCTTTCCACCGGCCAGCATCTATTCGACCCACGAGGCCGCGACACCTTTCTTGACCCATGAAACTATTATTGATTTCTTGCGGCCATTCGATCCAACTGAAACCTTGTACTGCGGTGCAGTTAATCGCATGGGTCCCATATAACCCATGTGCCGCGCATCCGCAGCTGCACTTCATGGTCATAATCTTATGCTCCGATATTTTCTCTCAAAATGTATGGTTAACGGACCCAAATTTCATTGAAGAATCGCTATTTTCAAATATTGATATATATTTTTGGATGATTGAGATAATATTATCCAAAAATAGAGGGGCAACTAATATGACCATGAAAATTCTACTAGTCGTAGCACGAATCTTGATGCCAAAAGCAAGTGATCGAATTGGCGGTGAGATGCACTTAAAACATCATTAGAAACTTTGGGACATCAGTTAAATTCCTAAAAGGCTCTCAAATATGGAGTGTTTATAGTCAAATTGAGCGTCTCGATAAGCCGGATCCAACAAGCCCAAGATCTCATAATTCTGACTTCATTTAAGCATTCAAATGTTTAAAATACATCAAATGATCAAAATGAATCATTTGGGCCGTCCGATGAAGTGGAGTGGTACGGGTTTTGCATGTATTTACCAAGACGCCACTCCTCCAATCTAGTCTCTCATTCCTCATATGAGGCATGAAAGAGAAGGAGCCCAAACAAGAGAGGAGAGAGCCCAAGCTTGAAGATCCTCCAAGCACATACCACCACTGATCATCAACCACTGCGGTCGCCGCGCCGATCCTCACCGTCGTCACTCTGTGGTCTCCATCATGATGACCTTCATGTCCATGTCCCATGTTCACCATCATCTGTACAATTGATTAAGTTATAACGACGTGACTATATGGCTGTTGTTGTCTGATTTTGGGATTCCCATTATCAGCCCTTCTCATTTACAATTATGTAATCTCGTTATCAGAAAAACTTGTACTTCAAAATAACTATATAGTGGAAGCTTTTCTTGAGCTAGTGGTTTTCCTCTTTTCGAGATTTTCCATATAAAAATTCTAGAGTTTTCTTGTTTACTCTTTAAATACCTGTGTGTGTGCTGGATTTCACTACAAGGCTAAGGCGTAAACTTTCACTATACCGCAACTGGTTTTCTAGCACGCAACAAATAACAATTTTAACCCTAATTTCAAAATTACGCGCCATTATTAATTGTTATAAGATTTTGAAAATTAACTTGGTTACGAGAAAATAAAAATGATTGCCTATATTGACATTTAATTAAGTGTTTACTAGTCAAATTGCATCAATAAAAAAAAGTCCCCTTTTTTCTTCTATTTTCTAAAATGTTTCAACATGGTCACCTGTTGGCTAATATGGCTATTGGCCATTTTTCATAATTTGTGTGTATGCGAAAACTTGTAGTAGAGAATAAAACTTCATCTTAGCTTTATATGGAAATTCGGCATGCACACAAATAGTTAAAAAGAGAATAAGAAATTCAGAATTTTTCATTGAAAACTCACAAAGAGGATAAAAAATCACGGGGCCTAATCCAAAGATGCTTCACTATATATCAACTTTGAGTATAAAGTTTGAATCTTCTCAATAGCAAGATTAAAAGGTTCTATATGTGAAATCGATAATGAGAATTCCATAATCAAGTTACAAGTTATCTGATGGTAGTTAGGCTAGCTTGTTGGTGTAGCTCATCGATGATAATAGGCGATTGGCGGCGTGGTTAATCAAACTTCAAACTTAGCTCTCTCACTTTTCTCCTAAGTTTGCTTTAGCTTCTTCCTCCTTTTATGACAAGAATGGAGTCCTATTTATAGGATTCGAGAGCATTTTGATCATTATACTCAAAATATCAAAACATTCTATCAGACGATCCGTATTGATTCATTTGATCATTGATAGTTTTTTTAGCAATTTGACTATTCAAATGACACTCAATCTGATTGATCTTAGTCTGGTTGGATTTGTCTCGTTGAGCCGTTCGATTTGACTATAAACACGTCAAATTTCAAAGTCATTTGGTCATTCAGTCACTATTTCGAATTTTCAGATGTAGCCTTTGAGCTTGATTTGAGCTCATTTCGACTTGATAATTTAATTAATGATTTTTTTTTGGAATTTGAAGGGTTTTTTAATGAGAAAAATAAAGAGATTTTCTAAATGAGGTATATGAAGAGTTTTCTTTATTTTTTATTTTATTATTTATTATTTTTTAAAAGAATTTGAAGAGTCATTTTTTCTAGTATAAATACCCCTTAGGAGGTAATGAAAAATTCACACTTTACTTTTTTTACTTCTTTTCTGGTAGCCTCCGACCTATAATGTGCCAACCCTCTTCAAGGCTCCAATTCTCCTCGGTCTTGGGGTTTCCAACTAACGCATCTCAAATTCAGCTTTAGTGTTTGCTTTTTTCTTTTGACTCTACTAACAGTATAATGTTATCGACCCTCTTGCGCTCAGTTCTCCTAGGGATTTCTAACTAACTTTAGCACGTATCCCAAATTTAGGCTCCAATGTGCTTCCGCTTTCTTCTCTTCGGTAGCCTTCACTAACCTGTATAATGGTGCAGACTCCTCTCGCGGGCTCCAGTTCTCCCCAATCTCGAGGTTTTCAACTGACCTGGTTAGGCCGCCTGCATCCTGAATTCAAGCTCCAATGTGCTTCTATTTTCTTCTCTTTGGTAGCCTCCATTAACATGTATAATGGTGCCGACACCTCTCACAGGCTCCAGTTCTCCCTGATCTCGGGGTTTTCAACGACTGTTGGTGACGCATACCAATTTCATGCTACTAGTGCTTCCAATTTTGAAGAATATTTTCATAGGTGAGCATCTTTCCATAGATATCACAATGTCCAAAGATTCCCTAAACAAAGCTTGCACAATATGATGTTACGAAGCACCAAGGGGACGATGAGATCGATGATTTAACGCCAACTATTAGCGATACTTTGATAATCTTCAGAAAGAAGTTTTATTTTCTAAATGATTTAGTGGCTATTCATCCTAAAAGATCACAATGAGCTTATTCTCCTCCATCGAGGTACCTTACTACTTATGAGATGAGCTTACTTGTGGATCTTCGATTTCCTTTGGCTCTTGAGCTGATCGTTATTTTATTGTCATTTGAGATTTGTTTATCTCAATTTTCTTCTCGAGCTATGACAATCATTATTGGGTTGATTGTTTCCTTTAGATTGCGTGGCACGATGCTTATTCCAAAGATTTTGGCGTAGATATGTAAATTCACTTGTGATGTGCATGGTTGAATTTCTTGTAGGAGTAAATGGTTAGATTTTCATACAAAAAATCCTCTAAGAAATTGGACAAATAGATTCTTCTTTATAAAAAATGAGCGGGGGCTTCTTGAAAAGTGCAAAAAATTGAAAGAAATACCCTCCTCCCAAGTAACTGAAAAAGATATATTGAAGGCTCTAAATATTGCGAAGTCAAAGATCTTCAATATGAGACCCGCTATATTAATCAATATGTGAAGGAAGAATCCTTATTCAAAGTTGGCCTTTCAATTCAAACTAGGAGATGCCATGCTCTTATCAAGAAGTCTAAGGGTAAGGAAAAATCTAATCCCATTCTTGCAGTATCCCCAAAATGACCAATAGAAGAATGTGTACGAATTCTTTCCAAGAGGAAAAAGTCAGGCAACCCACATGTCAAATCCTCTGATAAGAACTATAAAATGAGCCAGTAAAAAATTTCTATTTCGAATGAAGTGTTAATTCACACATGTAGTGGGCACCAATGTGCTGAAGAGTTGGTAAGAAATATTCATTCTTTTAAATTTTCTTCTCTTTTTCTTCCCTCCCTATATATATATATATATATATATATATATATATATATATATATATATATATATATATATATATATATATATATATATATATTGAAGAAGTACTAATCTTGAATTAGATGATATCTTGAAGGCATGGAATACTGAGTTCGTGAAGATCAAATATCTCTATAGTGAATATAAGCGACGATATGAGTCTAAGGTTAAAGAAGTTATAGCCTTAGAGGATCAGTTGGTTGAGTGCAGGACTGAACTGTTGACTATGGTGACTTCCCTTTTATTTCAGCGTCAAGAGGTTGATAGGACTCGGGATGAGCTAGTGGATGATTGAGCTAAAATAAATCATACTACGAAGACCTTAGAAGCCACCAGTACTAAGATACATTTTAGAGGTAGATAACAAGACATTACTAGCACAGATCTTGGAGAAAGAGAATATAGAAGTTGACTCCAACTTGAATATTATAGAAGCTTCAAAAATTCCGCTGCCTTCAAGAGTATAATTCAAGATCGAGTTCAAGAAGCTCATGATCATATCTATGATATTGGGGTGAAGGATCTGGAACGTCAGCTTCTTGAAGAAAGTTTTATTCATGGTTTTTTGAAAGGGACCCATCTGGTTCATCACAAGATAGGTGCAAATATTGAATGCCTTTCACCGAGTCAAGTTTCTGAAGATTCTTCTCCAGGGGATAGATAGAGAGTGCTTCTTCCTCTTTTTCTAGTGATAATAGTGAAGACGTGGATGTTGCCTAATTATATTTTTATTTCATTTGTATTTTAATTTAAGATTTTCTCAGGAGATGACATATGATCACGTTTATGTATGTATCATAGTGCTTTAAAATTTTATTTTAGAATAAAGTGGTTGATTTTTAAACTGATTTAGGCTGTATATTAGAAAGTTATTTAGTGATGTTAGCCTGTATATTTGAAGAGAAAATCCAGTAAGGATTTCCAACCCATCCGAGGTTGTTTGTTTGAGTTACGCTCGATGATATTAATCTGTGTGGAGTAGGCGTGAAGTTTTGGCTTATTTGAGGTTATTTATCGATTCTTCACTCTATGGCGTTAGCACTGGACTACGTGCGAAGTTTTGACCTGTCTGAGATATTTGTGAGAGTCTTTGCTTAATGACGTTAACCTGTGTGGAGTAGGTGCGAAGTTTTGACCTATCCAAGGTTATTTGTTAGAGTCTTTGCTCGATGATGTTAATCTGTGTGGAGTAGGTCTAATCGAAACCACTTAGGATCAATTTTTCTTTCTTCTTGTTACTATTGCTTTAATTTATCATATTTTTTTCAAACAAAAAATATGAAACATCAAAATATAGTGTTCAATTTGAATGTTACATAGTAAGTTCATTGATAATATTTTCGTAGATTCTCAGCATTCCAAGTGCACGAAATAGTTTTTTCCTCTGAATCATTGAGCTTGAAAGTTCTTAGTTTAACCACAGCAATCACCACATAAGGTCCTTCCCAAAGCAGTGAAAGTTTGTTACGTTGTGATTTTTTTCTCGCAAATACTAAACTTTGTAGAACTAGATCTCCAACATTGATAGGTTTGGGCTTCACTCTTCGATTTAAGTGACATGCGATTTGTTGATGATAGATATCATTTTTGACTAAAGTTACTTCCCTTATTTCGGATAATAAATCCAAATGATATCAGAGTTTTTCTTCATTATTTATTGCATCAAAAGCGGGACCTTTAGGGATACTAATGTCAACTGGAATAATCGCCTTCAACCCAAAATACAAATTATAAGGTGTCTCACTAGTTAGTGTTCTTGTAGTTGTTCGGTAAGCCCATAATACATTTTGGAGTTCATTCACCCATTGCCCCTCATCCTTATCCAACTGTGTCTTCAAGATTTTTAGAATTGTTCGATTCATGGTCTCAATTTGACCATTTGTTTGGGGGTGTGCTACAGCTGTATGAACCAATTGAATGAGTAAATTTTTGTAGAAGGATGTGAATTATTTTCCCATGAATTGAGTCCCATTATCTATTATAATTTTAGCTGGAATTCCAAAATGACAAATAATATTTTTTCAAACAAATTATTTAGCATTAACATCTGATTTTGTTAATAGTTATACCTCAACCCATTTAGTGAAATAATCTATCGCCATAATGATGAATTTTCGTTGTCCAGTTGCAATAGAGAGTGGTTCCATAATATCTATTCTCCATTGAGCGAAAGGCCAAGGGCTTTAGAAATATGAAAGTTCGATCAGTGGAATATGATTGAGATTAGAATGCATCTGACAGTTGTTACACTTTTTTATAAAATCTAATGCATCACTTTTTATTAGAGGCCAGTAAAACCCTTGCCTTAAAATTTTGTGGACAAGTGCTCTACCCCAAGTGTTCTCCTCAAATACCTGAATGGACTTATCAAAGTGCATACTCTGCTTTGGATGGTGGCAGACATTTGAGATATGGTCCTGTGAATGATCTTTTGTATAATTCGTCACCAATAATGCAAAAGTTTTCGTCTTGTCATCAAATATGGATGGCAACAATTGGATCTTCTATAGAGCTCCATCCATCGTAGAAAAGGCAAATACCAGATATATCCAAGAAACTTGCCTTGATTCATCAATGGACTGTATTTTTCAAGGTCCTTGTATGCTGAGAAAATGAATGTCTTCTACATACTTTCTCTTGTAAATGTCAGAAGATGTTGAAGTAGCAAGCTTTGAAAGAGCATCGACTCTAGTATTTTGATTTCTCGAAATGTGAATGGTTTGATATTTACTTATTCAAGATAAAAGAGATTTCACTATATGAAGGTATTATTTCAGATGATGATTATGAGTGTTGAAATCCCCTTTAACTTGGGAAACTATAAGTTACAAATCAATGCAAATTATAATACTTTGAACTTCACAATTAATAACCAATTTTAGCCCTGCTACTACGGCTTTTTTTATTACGCAACATTGTTAGTAGCTAAAACTTTAAATGTAGTCTATATTCAAGGACATTATGTTGAGGAGAATTTAGAATTCCTACTCCAGCACCAAAGTTTCTAAATGCTCCATCAATAAATAAAGTCTGATGTTGTGATATTGAATGAAAAGAATTTATTTCAATAAAATTTTGGATGGTGCATTCAACAACAAAATCTGTTAATAGTTGAGATTTGATATCTAGCTTAGGAAAAAAGTGAATATTAAATTCTCTCAATTCAATTGACCATTTAACTAATATATCAGAAGTTTCTGATTTTTGGAGGATAGTTTTGAGTGAAAGTTATGTATAAACCCTAATAGGTGTGCTTGAAAATATGGGCATATCTTTGTTTAGAACACCAATGCTAAAGTAGTTTTATCGCTAAAGGATAACATCCTTCTCGAGATAGAATTTTACTAATGTAATAAATTGGTCATTGCCCCTGACCTCCTCACAAATCAATAATGAGCTTATTACATGATGTGAGATAATGAGATATAAATAAAGCATTTCTCACTGGCTTTGATAACAATGGTGGTGAGGACAAATATTTTTTGAGTTACTCAATGCGTTTGACATTCATCGGTCCATTGAAAATCATTATTTCTAGCACTCTTGAGTATTCTAAAGAACGGTAAGTATTTATCTCTCATTCAGGCCAGGAATCATGATAAGGCCACCATCCTCCTGTTTAAGCGTTGCACCTCCTTTATGCTATTTGAGAGAACCATATCTTGTATAACCTTAATCTTTTCTAGGTTAGCCTCAATCCCTCGATGAGTTATCATAAATCCTAAAAATTTTCCAGATGTAACTCCAAAAACACATTTGGAGAAACTTAAATGTATATTATATTATCAAAGAAGCTTGAAACATTGCTCAAGATCATTGAGGTGTTTTATCATTTCTACTTTTAACTAACATATCATCCACATACACTTCCATAGTATAACCAAGAAGAGTTTCAAAAAATTTAATCACTAGACGTTGATACATAGCTCCTGCATTTTTTAATCCAAATGGCATTACTCGATAATAATATAACACTTTATCAATTTGGAAAGCGGCTTCTTCATCATCATTCATTTGATGACCTGAAGTGGCGTCGACCAACTGGTCTATGCGCGGAGAGGAAAACTATCCTTTGGGCAAGCTTTATTAAGATCAGTGTAGTCAACACACATTCTCCATGTCCACAAGTTTTTTTCACTAGCACAACATTTGCTAACTAAATAAGATAATGCACTTCTCGTATGAATCCTACATCAAAGAGCTTATCAACTTCCTATTCAATTGCTTGTAGAAGATCTGGAGTGAAGTTTCTTTTCTTTTGAATGATAGGCTTGAATGCTGAGTTAATTTTAAGAGAATGTGATATTATCCCAGAATCAATTCTTGGCATATCTCTTGGACACCAAGCAAACATATCCTACTTTTAGTATAAAAAAATGTACTTCTTTCTTCCATCCTCAGAGAACAATGAACCTACTTGCACTATTTTTGAGAGATATTCTTTTGATAAAGAGATGCTGATCAACTCTTTGACTTGTGACGCTCTCTAGAGTATTTTTTCATCTCTTAAATCAAAATTTTTGATGCTTAATGTTATTGAGGGCTGTGGTCGGGCCTGCCTCAATGTGGTGACAACGAAGCTGATCGAATGATTGGCAAAAGCATAATTCTAAATATTATAAATATCATCCTTATATATATTTGTGTTAATATGTAATTAAAATAAGGTTGAATTATAGCACTTAATGAGATCAAAAGTAAAAATTTTGTGAGATATTATAATTGCTTTACCTATATAAGTGTTGCAATAATAGGCCACTATAATGAGATCTTATTAAGATCCTAAAACACTTATGAATTGAGATGAAAGCGCATGGCCTTTAAAGCGCACCCTTGAGTAGAACTTATAGTGTATTTATATTTACAAAGTTATTTTTTATTTTTTTATTTTTTTATATAGAATTCTTCTTATATAATCAAATTAGTTAATAAATAAATTAATACATATAACATATGTAATTAGAAATCGTAATAATAAGTAAAGTTATTTTATTTTAAAAAATTAATATATTTTGGATGAAATAAGTTTTATTATCCAAAAATAGAAGGCAAATGATATATCCCTCTAAAATTTAAAAATTAAACATAGATCATAATTTAAAACATATATACAATCAAATTAAGTGACTCAGTGAGATAAGTCTAACGATGATAGAACCAAGTCAAATCAAGTCCAAATGAGCTCAAATCAAGCTCAAAGGCTACATGTGAAACTTCAAAACACTAATTGAATGATCAAATGACTTCCAAATTTGATGTGCTTATAGTCAAATTGAGAGACTTGATGAGACAAATCCAACGAGCCTAAGATCATTCAAATCGAAGGTAATTTGAATGGTCAAATTACCAAAAAACTATCTAGATCAAATGAATCAATGCGGACCGTCCAATGGAATGTTTTGAGATTTTTACTACTATGACCAAAATGCCCTCTCAAAATCTAATAAATAGGATCCTATTCTTATCATGAAAGGAGGAAGGAGCTAGAAGCGAACTTGGGAGAGAGCTGAAAGAGAGCTAGAAGTTTGAAGTTCACCATCACCACCGTTGTCACTAATGGACCTTTTATCGCCATTACTACCAACAACCGTTACATCAACTACCACCATATAGGCTGTGATTCTAGAATTCTCATTTTCAGAATTTTTCACATACAACCTTATAATCCCATTATCGGAAAGATTCAAACTTTGTACTCCAAAGTTGATATATAGTGAAGCATCTTTACTAGGCTAGGCCCCGTGATTTTTTACCCTCTTCCTAGAGTTTTTTCATGTAAAAATTATGGAGTATTTTATTCTCTTTTCAACTATCCATGTGCGTGTTGGATTTCCATACGAAGCTAAGATGTGAAGTTTTATTCTACTGCTACATGTTTTCAGGCATGCAATAATTTGTATTTTTTTGTAAGTTTATAAATGAATGAATTACTAGTCGATATGCATTTTTTAATTTTTATTTAAGAAAATTTTAAAATATTGCTATATCGTTATATCTCTTCAAATATACCTCATTTGAATTTAAAATTTTACCCTTTTGCATCTTTTTTAAAATCAATTTTACTTGATGTATTTCTATCTATCTATATAATGTATCTCATCATTTTATTTTTAGTACTATTCCAAAATTATTATTATCATTCTACCATGGCATTGATTTAATAAGCTTTCAAAGTAAAATTTATTTCTTTTACTATGCCTAAATTTAGATGGTATCATAGTTGTACATAATACATCTGAGTTTTATCAAAGTCTCTAAATCTCTTATCATTTATATATCTTAACTAGCTAGTTTATATATCTCATTTCTTCCTACTTTAAAGTCCAAACTAATATATAGATCTTTAGAAATTATAATTCTTCTTTTCTTATTATACACACATCTAAGTTTCATGCAATCATTTTATGTCATAAAAATGTTTAATTTTATCTCTAAAATACATATATTTGTACATTGCCATATCACAAAACTTCTACATTGATCTTCATAATGGAGCATATGCCACATCAAATTTGTCACAATCAAAAAAATTCAAATCTATCTCCTTAAGATATCTTTCTTTAGAAGTTACAATTTTACTCACTTCAAATCCCTTCACATTATTCTAGGATGATAGTTTCTTTTGACTAATTTTTATACTCCTAAAATATAAATTATAAATACTATTATATATCTTATAGTCAAATTTTCTATTGAAATCATTCAACAACCTTTACCGAAAAAAAATTATTTCTTCTAAGTAAAAATTTAAAAAAAAATTCTATTTTTTATATGGTAACTTCATATGTAAATTTTTATTCTTATTTCTTAAAGTATAGGGTTATTATTTTAAGATAACAAGCTTTTTAAAATCAAGAAAAACTTTGTCAATGGACATTTTACTTTGGAAATGGCTTCTGCCTCATCTACCACTATTAGAGTTTGGATTAGTCTCTTGAAAAAACCTCCCATCTCTAGAGTTTCAAGACAATATAATGAATATAGTGAAATATACTCTTGTTTTTATTATTTGATTGAGATCCATATTGATTGTAAATATGCACAAGGTAATGAGGTATATTTGATTGATCAAAATATACCATCTCTACTTCGAATTTTAAAGCATGAATTGGACCCTTCTTCATAAGCATCAAATGAATTTGCTTCTAATTTTGGGGATAGGAAAAAAGTTTTATCATATATATATAATAATAATAATAATAATAATAATAATAGTAATAATAAAGATGACTATTTATCATATGAGATCTCTAAACGAAAATTTACTTTAAGAAGAGATAGTTAAGAGGCGAAATTAATGTTAACATAATTCAAGTCACTTGGCCATCATTTTATAATTTTTAAAATGATAATAATTCAAAGCAGTATGAAAATTTCTATTATCATTAAACCATGGTCATCATTGCCAATGTTTGTGTTAATTTGTTCTCTAGTTGCATTTAGATATTGGAGCATAGTGTTGACAACCATATTTGAAGTCCTTATAAATTCTTGCAATTGAGGCAACATATTTTCTCCCACTAAGAACTTTTTCTCACATTTACACCTACAAGGTATTATGCATTATGTTCATATTTTATATGTAAAGTCATTAATATCGCCTTCATTCTCTCAGTTAAATATGTGTGGCTTTTGTTAGAGTTATAAGGAAATAAATTAGCAATTAAAAAATAAATTTAACACAACTATGCAAATAAAAATAAAAATAAAAATAATGAGATTGAAATAGCCTGGGAGGGAGGCGTGCCGATGACACTATCTTTAGAGTAGATCAAGTCCTGGGTGCACCAATTTGCGACTCTCTTTTCTACTTGTGAGATACAACATGTCCCATTGCCTTGATCGTGCGTGCACCACGATTGATCGACAAAACTTCAAACTAATCACATGTCTCTTGTTGGCCAAAAATGAAATTAAGAGAATGACAAAAAAATTATTAATGAAGAAAGGAAGAAAGAATATTCAGATTCTGTCATTCCATTCAAGCTCGCATTATCATCTATTTATAAGTGAGAGAAGAGAGCTAAATATTAAATCACCTAATTATGATTTATAACCATTACTAGTCATTATTTTAAGTTATGAATTAATTTATTTGTATTTATTTAATTTATGTTATAAGTTACATAATTAATATTTCTATTATAATAATATTAGAATAATAACATTAAAAATAACATTATATATTATAACATTATTATAATGTTATAATATAATGTTATAATAAATTTTTTCCTTTATTTTTTCATAACAATTTCCTCTCCAATAAAAAATATTTATAAATAAATTTGAGGTGAATAAAATAAGAGATCAAGAATCAAAAGTTTCATTTTGGACAACTTTTATCATGCATTTGATGAAAGTACTTTCCGATTTTGAACTTTCACTCAGTATATCCAAAATCTAACAATAATAAATACTATAGTAGCTCAAGTTTTGAACTAAGTATATAAATTATTACATCATTCGGTTTACATATGATATGAAACACGCTATAAGTTCTACTCAAGGGTGCGCTTTAAAGGCCATGTGCTTTGATCTGAATTCATAAGTGTTTTTGGATCTTAATAAGATCTCATTATAGTAGCCTATTATTGCAACACTTATATAGGTAAGATCTCCAAGATACACTGCAATTATAATATCTCACAAAATTTTTGCCTTTGATCTCATTAAGAGCTATAGCTCAATTTCATTTTTAATTACAGTTTAGCACAAATATCTATAAGGATAATATTTATAATATTTATAATTTTTCTTTTACCAGTCATTCGATTAACTTTGTTTTCACCACATTGAACCTTCTATCATGCTATTTCCAATCTGAATGTTGGGTTTCCACTGTGATGATTATTTTACCTTCAACCCTTCTAATGATTTTAATATATAAGTCTTTACAAGCTCTTTCGTCAATAGATCTGTAATATTTTTCTCAAAGCAAATAAAATGGTAAGTAACAACACTTCTTTTATATAATTCATATAAAAAAAATCATGTCTTATTCTCATATTACATTTTTTATCATTGTATTTTGCACTTTTTGCTTTTTCTATAATGCCTTGATTATCACAATTTGTTAAAATAACAAGTATATGTTTTTCAATACAAGGTAAATAAATTAATAACCTTTTAAGCCACTTCAAAAGTAACAAGATCAAGTGCTATAAATTCTACTTCTATAGTAGATATTGAGATTAATGTTTATTTAGTAGATTTCCATGATATTGCACCACCACAAAATGTGAAGACATAACCACTAGTCGCTTTTGTTTCATTGGTGTCGGCAATCCAACTAGCATTACAATATCCTTCTAGTACTATAGGAAAATAACTTTAATGAATGTAATACTTTATTGTACCTTTTAAATATCTAAAAATTCTTTTTAGTTCTTTCCAATGAGTTTCACTAGGGTTACTAGTATATCTACTCAATTTTCCTACAGTATAAGCAATATCAGGTTGAGAATAATTTGCTAGATGCATAAGATAATCAATTATTTGAGAATATTTTAATTGTGATATTCTATCACTTAAATTATTTATAAGATGTAGAGTTATATGGAGTACTATAAGACTCACATCTTGATAATTAAACTTTTAAAAGTTTTGAATATAATGTGATTTAGTAATAGAAATGTTATTTGCATTTCTATAAATCTTTATACTTAATATTACATTAGCTCCACATAAATATTTCATATCAAATTGAGTTGATATAAACTCTTTAATATTATTTACAATATTGAGATTTATACCAAAAATTAAAATACCATCAACAGAAAGACATAAAATAATATAATCATGATCAACAACTTTAATATAAAGATATTTATCTGACCCACTAATCAAAAAATCCATATGACAATACTACCTTATCAAACTTTTCATACTATTGTTTAAGAGCTTACTTTAATTCATATAAAGATTTTGTTAATTTATAAATTTTATTTTCTTGACCTTTTACTAAAACACTTCAAGTTGATCCATATAAATTTTTTCATATAAATCACCATTTTAAAATGCAGTTTTTACATCCATTTGATGTATAACTAGATTATATGCTGAAGATAGAGTTAAAAATAAACAAATTATAGAAATTCTCACAATCGGAGAATAAATATCAAAATAGTGAACACCACTTTTTGTGTATATCCTTTGGCTACTAATCTTGCTTTTTATTTATCTATAGATTTATCTAATTATAATTTCTTTTTGAATATTTATTTACATCTAATAGTTTTATAACTAGGAAGTAAATCATAAAACACATGTCTTATTTGATAAGATAGAATCAATTTCATTATTAACAACTTCTTTCTAAAATGGTGTATCTATATAATTCATAGCTTTATCAAAAGTAGTAGGATCATTTTCTAAAATAAATATTTCAGTAAAAAGAGAATAAAAATCATCACCTCGATTGTTTTCATTTCTAATTCTTTTACTTTTTCTAATATTTTTCTCAATTTTATTAGTTAAAATAGTATCATCATTATTTATTATAGAATTTTTTATTGAAGATTCTTTTTTATTAATAGATTTATAATCTTATTTTTTTACAAGAAATATATCTCAAAAAATGTAGCATCTTTAGATTTCATAATTGTATTAATAGAAATATCACTAATATCAGAGTTAATGATAAGAAATCTATAAATAGGGATATTAAAAGAATATCTAATGAATACACCATCTACAATTTTAGATCCTAATTTTCTCTTTTAACATTATGGAATAGATATTTTAGCTAAACAACCCCAAACTTTAAAATACTTCAAATTGAGTTTCTAATTTTCCAAAATTTATAAGGTATTTTACTAGAATCTTTATAAAGAATCCAATTTAAAATAAAACATGGTGTTAATTAAGCTTCACCCAATAAATTATTCAATAAATTTGTTGAAATTAGTATTACCTTTATCATATCAATTAATATTCTATTTTTCTGTTCTGCTACTCCATTAGATTGAGGAAAATATGGAGGAGTAACTTGATGTGTAATACCATTTTATTCACAAAATTTATTAAATAATAGTGAAATATATTCTCCACCTATATTTGATCTTAAAATTTAAATTTTATTATTTAATTAATTTTCTACCTCTAATTTATATTTCTTAAATATATCAAAGGCTTCATCTTTGGTTCTGATTAAATAAACATAAAAAGTTTTTGAAAAATCAACAATAAAGGTGATAAAATATCTTTTACCTCCTCTAGTTAAATTACTATTCACAAACATCACTATGAATAAAATGTAATGAATCATTTTGCTTAACAAAAATATATTTAAATGATTTCTTAGTTTATTTTGTTTGAGAGCAAATTTCAGACTTCACATCTTTATTTATATCATTTTTAGATATTAAGTTCATATATATCATTTTTTTTAATTATTTTGTAGTCTGCATGTCCAAATCTTGCATGCTAAATGTTATAAGTAATAATTAATAAAATAGAAGGATTTAAGCAAATCACTTTATTGCTAGAAAATAATAAATTTAATTTAAATAAACCATTACATAAATATCTCGTAATCACAAATGATCCACTTTTGGTTATAATAATGTTATTTGACTCAAAAATAAGATGATAACCATGTTGAATAAGTTGTGAACAACTAATTAAATTTCTCCTAATATTCGATATATACACAACTAAATATAATTTTAAATATCTTTTTGATGATAATTTTAGATCAATATCTCCTTCTCTAACCACACTAGCTAATGCTCCATTGCCCATGCTTATAATTCCTCCTGGTGTATCCTGGTAGGAAGAAAATCAAAGATTTATCAAAACATACATGTATAGTTGCCCCAATATCTATCCACCTATCGGCAGAAAAATATAAAAAAGTAATTTCAAATGATGGGCTAATATACTTCAAAGGAAAAGAATCATTGGCATTGAAAGTGATCATATTAATTGTTGGTTGAGATCGATTTTGCTAAAATAACTTGTTATTTTCTTTAGATGTCTTATTTTTCCAATAATAATAAGCCTTTGTAAGATGATTGGTTCTCTTACATACTCAATATTGAATCTCATTATACTTTTTTATTTTTATTGTTAGACTTGTGTAAAATTTATTTCTTAAACCTTTTATTAAATGATTTAAACTTTTTTCATTTAAAATTACTCTTTTCCATTAGATTGACATGTGTTTTAGATTCATTTTTAGTGAGAGTTTTATCTTTTTATTTTTATTTTTCTTCTATTCTAAGTGCAATAATAAGATCATCAAGGGATATCTTATTTCTATTATACCTAGTGCAAATTGACTTCATAATTGTGATTCAACTATAATTGCTTTTGTCATGCTTATGCCATGTTCTTTTAGATCATGAATAATATATTGAATTTCATTTACTTGATCTAATACGGTATGAGAATCACTCATTTTATATTGAATGATTCGACCGAATATTTTTCTAGACCTACATCTTCATTTCCATATTTTGATTCAAGTACTTTCCAAAGCTTAAAAGAAGATGTTGATGTACAAAATATGTCAAAAAGATGATAGAAAGGAACACTAAAAATACATCCAAGATAAAGAAAATTAATCTCATGTGGAGTTTTTTTCCTTTTCCTAACCCATCATCGAAAGAAGAATCATTTTCTCTTTCCGAATTAGATTTGGATAAAGGAGGATTATATATTTCAGAAATTAATCTTAAACATGTCAACCAATATATAGTTTTCTTTTGTCATCTTTTAAAGTGTGTTCTTATAATTTTTTTCGAATTTACATAATCATGAAGAAGCAATATTTGTGTAGACATATTTTTTAATTAGTGAAAATAATTAAAACAAAGACAATATTTTGATCTACTCTAAGATTGTTAGAACTATAAGAAAATAAATTAGCAGTTAAGAAATAAATTTAACACATCTATGCAAAAGAAAAAAAAAATAAAAATAAAAACAATGAGATCAAAATAGGCTGGGAGAAAAGCGTGCCGATGACACTATCTTTAGAGTAGATCAAGCCTTAGGTGCACCAATTTGCTGTGCTCTTTTCTTCTTGTTAGATACAACCTATCACCTTGCCTTGATCGCTCGTGCACCACGACTGATCGACAAAACTTCAAACTAATCACATATCACTTGTTGGCCAAAAATGAAATGAAGAGAATGATAAGAAAAATTGTGAATGGAGAAAGGAAGAGAAAATATTCAGATTTTGTCATTCCATTCAAGCTCACATTATCATCTATTTATAGGTGAGAGATTAGAGCCAAATATTAAATCACCTAATTATGATTTATAGGCATTACTAGCCATTATTTTAAGTTATGAATTAATTTGTTTATATTTATTTAATTTATGTTATAAGTTACATAATTAATATTTATGTTATAATAACGTTAGAATAATAATATTAAGAATAACATTATATATTATAACATTATTATATTATTATAATATAACATTATAATATATATTTTTCTTTATTTTTCTCTAACAGCTTTTGCATGAAATTCATATCAATTTTATATTTATAAGATGGGTTTGCTTTAAAAAAATGACCTCTTCATTGCTATATAGACAAATATAGCCATTGAGATAATTAATTTGCTTATCAATCTATAGATTTAAAAAAAAATTAAAACATCCCAAAACTATTTGTTTTAGAATTGATCAAAATTCAAATCCTTTCAAGTTACTATGTTAACTTTGGATGGATAGAATTGTGATTAGAAGAGGAAACTGTTTATATGAAAACTTTATATATAAGTTAACATAATGCAACATTGGTTTATGTGCTGGTTTAAACTATTGCAGATCTGTATTATCTATGATGATTTAAGTCACTTCTAATATAGAGCATTTTCTGTGATTTAAATCTTCATAAGGCTTCAAATTTATAGTTATAAACTATCATAAATCTATAATATTTGAGGCATTTTAAACCACGTAAATATCAAAAATTTTAAAATAAAATAAAATAATCAATTGAATTCACAATGATTTAAAGTAAAATTTCAACTCATATGCATCTAATAATCAATTGAAATACCGGATAATGCCGGTATGGCAGAGGAAATGGCGTGGCGAATTTGGATGTGGCGGCAACTTTTTTGGTGAGAAGGCGAAGTAGAGAGGAAGTAGGGTAGAACATGGAGTTCTTGAGGTGATGGTGTATAAGAAATGGATGGGGTTGTTCGCTTTATCTTATGAGGTGGGATGCAAGTAAAGCTTACGTGCTTAAGGGCTCTGAGAGAGTTTCATCACCGGAGTTACCCGCCATGATCGAGGTTGAGATGTGGGCTTTTGAGGATGGAGATGGCAAACCGTGCTTAGTCATATGGAACAAGCTTGTCTCGATTTCACTTTAGATATATACATATGCATCGATGGGATATGGATATGACGTGTTTTGGATTAGTCATGCATGATTATGATGACCATGAATCTATAGAGAGTTTCATGTGGTGCCACTTAGAAGCTGGTCTTAGTTAGATGCAACATTTCTTTATTCTTATTGATATGACCCTGAAAATTCTACTAGTCGAAGCACAAATCTTGACGTAGAAAGAAATCTGATCATGAATCAAGACTAACCGAGATCAAGCGTTTATTATCAATCGACTCGTAAACACGGAGTGTTTATAGTCAAATTGAGCGTCTTGACGAGCCGAATCTAACAAGCCCAAGATATCATAATTCCGATATCATTTGAGCATTCAAATACACAAAATACATCATATGATCAAGGGGATCATTTTGAGCCGTCCGATGAAGTGGAGTGGTATGGGTTTTGCATGTATTTACAGAGACGCCACTCCTCCAATCTATAAATAGCTCCTCACTCCTCATATGAGAGGAGCCCAAGCAAGAGAGAGGAGAGAGCTCTAAAGATCCTCCAAGCACAATGTCGTGCACCTACGGTCATGAACCACCTCCGGCCTTGATCCTTGCCGTCGTCAATCTCTATCGATCCTCATCATGATGACTTCTACCGGTGATTGTTCCTTGCATTTACGCCGATTGTTCTGCATTTCCGGTGATTTGCACAATTCACCATCATCGCTACTACTAGCAACTGTTAAACGATCGTTGTCACATAGGCTTGTTCCTTTCTCATATATTACGTAATCCGGTATCGGAAGATCTTGTACTCAAAACAGATACATATTGGAAGCTTTTCTTGGGCTAGGCCGTGGTTTTCCCTCTTTTGAGATTTTTCACGTAAAAATTCTGGAGTTTTATTGTTCACACTCTTTAAATACATGTGTGTGTGTGCTGGATTTCACGACAAAGCTAAGATATAAACTTTCACTCTACTGCAACTAGTTTTCTAGCACGCAAAAGTTTGGCGCCGTCTGTGAGAATACTGATTTCCTTTATTTCATCTTGTATGACGATCAAGTTTCCCAACAAGATCAAAACCACCATCAAGGTGGGTGGAGCATTTCAAGCTTTTAAAGAGCGCAAGCAAAGAATGAAGATTCATTAAACTTTGTTCCTTCAGATTTTGTCAGAAACTGGGGGGCAACTCTTAATCTCAGAAGATCGCCCATGTTAAGCATCTAATCGATTACCATCTTAAGAAACAAGTCAAAGTTGGAGGATATTTCAACATTGAGAAGAGATATAGTTTTGCAAATTATGATTTTCCAATCATACTCATGGAAAAACAAGACCAATGTTAAGAAGCAACTTTGGCTATAACCACAAACGGATGTTTTTATTTGACCTCTTCCATATAGTTTAACGTCATCGAGCAAAGACTATGACAAACAACCTAGGATAGGTCAAAAGGTCCTTAGTGGACTTCCTACGACCTCTTCCACACAGGTTAACATCATCGAGCAAAGACTCTGACAAACAACCCAGGATAGGTCAAAAGGTCCTTGGTGGACTTCCTACGACCCCTTCCACACAGGTTAACTTCATCGGGTAACACTCTAACAAACAATCTAGGATGGGTCAAAATCTTCAGCGGATTTAATTCAACCTCTTCCATACAGGTTAACGTCATCGGGTAACACTCTGACAAACAACCTCGGATGGGTCAAAGATCCTCAGCGGATTCAATTCAACCTCTTCCATATAGGTTAACGTCATTGGGTAACACTATGACAAACAACCAAGGATAGGTCAAAAGGTCCTTGGTGGACTTCCCATGACCTCTTTCATACAGGTTAACGTCATGGGTAACACCCTGATAAACAACCTCATATAGGTCAAAAATCCTCAATGGATTCAATTCGATCTCTTCCATGCAGTTAGCGTCGCGGGTAACACTCGACAAACAATCTCGGATAGGTCAAAATTCCCGGATTCAACCTCTTCCACGAGTTAGCGTCGCCGGGTAATACCGACAACCTCGGATAGGTCAAAATCCTCGGATTTAATTTGACCTCTTCCATACTGACGTCATTGGGTAACACTCGACAAACAATCTCGGATGGGTCAAAATTCGGCGGATTCAATTCAACCTCTTTCACGAGTTAAGCGTCATCGTGTTAACATCATTGAGCAAACACTCTGACAAACAACCTCAGATAGGTCAAAAATTTTCAGCAAATTCAATGCAACCTCTTCCACGTAGGTTGCGTCATCGGGTTGCGTCGCCGGGTTGCGTCATCAAGTCGACAAACAACCGAATGGGTCAAAATCCTCGGCGATTCAATGCAACCTCTTCCACGCAGTTAGCGTCGCCGGGTTGCGTCGCCGGTAACACTCGACAAACAAACCTCGGATGGGTCAAAATCCCGGAATTCAATTCAACCTCTTCCACAGTTAACGTCGCCGGGTTAAAATCATTGAGCAAACACTCGACAAACAACCTCGGATAGGTCAAAATCCTCGTGGATTTCAATGACCTCTTCCACGGGTTAACATCGGGTTGCGTCGTGGTCACACTCGACAAACAACCTGGATAGGTCAAAATCCTCATGTCGCGGTCACCACCGCCCACGTCGCCGATTCTGCTGCCGACCATCACCGGTAATTTTCACCGGTCACCGTTGCGGTCATCCAGCCGTATCGGCGCCCATTCGCCATCGTCGCGGTCGCCGATTCATTCCGATCACCCACGGCCGCCAACCCGCGTTTGCCGCCGACCATCGCCGGCGCGCGGTCACCTGCGTCGCCGGTCATCCCGTCGACTATGGGCACCGTCGGTAGTTGCATTGCCGACCACCCGTCGGTAGCCAACCAATGTAGCCGGTCCGCGCCGTAACTACCTTCACCGGTCCTTCTGGCACCCTCGCGGCAATCTTGGTCACCACCATCATCGCCGGTCATCCCCGTCGACTACCGACGTCAATCGCCACCGTCGACTACCTTCTCCAGTTGTCGTTGCCGACCACACCCCCGTCGGCCGCCAACCGCCAGCGATGGTCACTGGTTTGCCGGTCACTACCGCCGACCATCGCTGGCAATCTCTGCCGGTCACCACCATCGTCGCTGGTTATCCTCGCCGACCACCGTCGCAGGTCACCGCCACCGACCACTGTCGCCGGCCACCATCGTCGAGCATCGCCGTCAACCCCCGTCTCCGGTTATCGTCTCCTTGATCGCCTCCGAACCCGGATGGTCATGGCGGTATAGTTGATGCCTCTTAGAGGAAAAGCGTGAACCGCGATGTAATCTGCGGCGCCTTGATCGCCTCCAAACCTGGACGGTCCGACGAGGCCGGTTGACGCCTCTTTCGAGGGAAAATTGGAACAACGACGTAAGTATTGCGGGCCTTGATTTCTTCCAAACCTGAACGATCCGACGAGGCCGGTTGACGCCTCTTTCGAGGAAAAACGGAACAACGACATAAGTACCGTGGGCCTTGATTGCCTCCGAATGACCTTCTCTCAAGAAGAAGAGAAGGTGCCTTCTCTCTTAGCCCTAGGGGGCTTTTTATAGACTCTTTTT